>PVJL010000026.1:326850-657943 GCA_004026885.1 Lyroderma lyra
GGTTGGGGGGCGGGGGGGGTTGGGGGGCGGGAGGTGGCTCCCTGGCTGGGAATCGAATCAAGGCCATGGCGTTGTGAGCACAGAAGCCTAGCCATTACACCAGCAGGGAACCCCTAAAGGCCTCTTTTTAAAACGTCAAATTGTTAGAAGGATATATAATGAAAAATAAATCCCTTGACTAATTCTCTCTACTCCTCATTCTGGTACCCAGGGAGAACCACTTTTAATCTAGTAACTGCTTCCATTTTTACTTCTTTTAGTGATTTCTTTTTTAGCCCTATAGCTAAGTTTGTTTCACTGTTTTTAGTTTCTTTCTTGGTTTCCTTTTCAATTTCTAAAATGTAGTTAAACCTTCCTGTTCTGTTCCATCAAATAGAAACACTATCTCTTGATTCCGGATATAAAAGAATATTAGTAGCCCTCCTCTTTTAAATTTTCTTTTATCAGTTGAGAGAATAAATTAAGTTTTAAGTTCTTCTTAAGAAGAACTGTGCATTTCTTTAGTGAAGGGAGGGCTCCAAACAGTCTTGGGTTATCATATGAAAATACCATTGATCACCATACTTAACATCATAGGAAGCAGGGAAAGCAGTTTCCTTGCAGTTGTGAATATTGCCCTTAGAATTTTCTGCTTTTGGAATGACTTCTGATGGGCTATATTGAAGTCTGTGGGGAATGGAGTGTAACCTCTACTTTTATATTGTTAAGCTGATAATCTGTTATGAAGGGCAGCATAGGAGAATGGTTAAGAGCATGAGTTCTGGCTTGTTCTGGAACGAGACTGTCTGAATTTGATTCCAGTTTTGCTGGGTGACCTTGGGATAGTTAGTTAATCTTTCAATGCCTCAGTTTCCCTTATCTATATAAAATAAGGACATGACCAAAGCTACTGTGTATGGTTATTCTGAGGATTAGGTGTAAAGTAATTTAGATTGGTTCCTAATACATAAGTGTTCTATCAGTAAATATTATTAACCTTATTTCTCTGTTTTGTAACTGTATTTGAATCTCCCATGCTTTATTTACAGGTATATTCTAAAACTGACAATCAGTAAAGCATGTTTATATTGTAATGATTATATATTATTGACTGAATAGTCAGTCACATAGTGTACTAATTACATTTCCTTTCTTTTTTATTTTTTATTTTATTTATTTATTTATTTTTTTTGTGGTTCCCTGGCTGGTAAAGGAACCCAGGCTGCGGTGCTGAGAGTGCCAAAGCCTAGCCACTACACCATCAGGGAACCACATTTCCTTGCTTGAATGACTCTTTCTTGAGTTTTTAATTGTCTTTTCTTGATTTTGCATCATCAGTCATTAACACCTTGTACTGTTTTAAACTCTTAATCTGTTTTTCCCTTAATGGTGTCTACAGTCTTGTTTCCAGACTTAACTGATTGCTCTCTAAGTCTGATCCAAGCTGTCCTATAGTACATTCCCATTGTTACTTTCCTAAATTTGTTACATTATTACTTTGATTCCATAGCTTGTTGTTCTTTTTTTAGAGTTTTTATTAAAAATAAAGCTAACATACAATATTATATTAATTTCAGGGGTACAACATAGTTATGCAACATTTATATATCTAAAGAAATGATCACCATGATGTAATCCAACAAATATCTGACACCTTGCCATGCCATCCCAATACTATTGACTGTTCCCTATGCTTTACGTTAGATCCCCATGGCTGACTTCTTTTATATGTGGAAATGTGGACCTTACTCTCATTCACCTTTTCTACCCTTTTTAAATTTTTCTACTACAGTTGACATTCAGTATTACTTTATATGATATTGAGGTGTATAGCATAGTATTTAGACATTTATGTAAGTTAAGAAGTGATAACTATACAGTTATTACCATATTATTGACTATATTCCCTATGCTTTACTTTAAATCCGATGATTATTTTGTAACTACCAATTTGTGCTTCTTACTCTTTTCACCTTTTTCACTCTGCCCCTCAGCCCCTCCTGTGTATCACCCCAACAAATCTACTACCCATGTGACATCATAATTACTTCAATAGTATTGACTATATTCTTTATGATATACCCTACATCCTTATAACTACTTTGTGACAATCAATTTGTACTTCGTAATTCCTTCCCATGTTTTCACCCACACCCTAAATCCCCCTTCCATCTAGCAGCCATCAAAATGTTTTCTGTATTTATGGGTTTATTTCTGTTTTGTTTGTTTATTTTGTTCTTTAGATTCCACATATAAGTGAAATAACACTGCATCTGTCTTTCTCTGTCGGACACTGCACTTAGCACCATATCCTCCAGTCCCATCCATCCCTTCTATGGCCAAACAATTATTTCATTTTACATACGTACCACTTCCTCTTGATCCATTCTTCCATTGACCGACACCCAGGCTGCCTACATATCTTGGCCATTTTGCAATAAACATATGAATGTACATGTCCCTTCCAAGTAGCATTTTGGGTGTCTTCAGACAAATACTCAGAAGTGGGATTACTGGGCCTTCTTTGTCTCTTGTTATAGCCTTTATTTTAAAGTTTGTTTTGTCTGGTATAAATATTGCTACCCCAGCTTTTTGTTTGTTTGTTTCCATTTTCATGAAATATATCTTTTCATCCCTTTACTTTCAGACTGTGTGTGTCTTCTGATCTGAAGTGAGTCTCTTGTAGGCAGCATATGTAAGGGTTTTGTTTTTATATTCATTCTGCCCTTCTGTGTCTTTTGATCGGAGCATTTAATCCATTTAAATTGAAAGTAATTGTTGGTAGATAGGAAGTTATTGCCATTTTATGATTCGTAATTTTGATATTTCTTTTTTTCAGTTTTAAAGAAGTCCCTCTGACATCTTGCAATACTGGTTTGGTGGTAATGAACTCCTTTTGCATTTTCTTGCCTGGGAAGCTCTTTATTTGTCTTTCGATTTTAAATGCTAGCCTTCTTGGGTAGAGAATTCTTGGTTGTAGAACATTGCTTTTCATCATTTAGAGTTTTTCCTGCTAGTCCCTTTTGGCCTGCAAAGTTTCTGTTGAGAAATCAGCTGACAATTTTATGGGAATTCTCTTATAAGTTACTAGGTGCTTTTCTCTTGCTGCTTTTAGGATTCTTTGTTTTTAAATGTTGCCACTTTAATTACAGTGTGTCCTGGTGTGGGCCTGTTTGGGTTCATCTTGTTTGGGATTCTCTGTGCTTCCTGGACCTATTTGTCTTGTTTTTTTTCACCAGCTTAGGAAATTTTTCAATCATTATTTCTTCAAATAGGTTCTCAATACCTTGCTTTCTCTCTTCTCCTTCTGCTAGCACTATGATACGAATATTGTTGTGCTTGATATTGTCAAAGAGGTCTCTTAAACTATCCTCATTTTTTTGGATTCTTTCTTTCTTTCTTTCTTTCTTTTTGCTGTTCTCATTGGGTATTTTCTACTACCTTGTCTTCCAACTTGATGATTCAACTCTCTGTTTCATCTAGTCTGCTGGTGAGTCCTTCAGAGTGCATTCTTCATTTTAGTTATTGTATTCTTCACCTCTGACTGGTTCTTTTTCATGGTTTCTATGTCTTTCTTTATGCTTGCTATCTCTTTGTTCAAGTTCTCACTAAATTTCTTGAGCATCCTTATAACCACTGTTTGGAACTCTGTATCTGGTAGGTCATTTGCCTCCATTTTGTTTAGTTCTTTTTCTGAAGTTTTTCTCCTGTTCTTTTTTGGGGGATGTATTTTTGTGTTTCCTTATTTTGGTTATCACCCTGGTTTTGTTGCTGTGTATTAGGTAGATCTGCTAAGTCTCCCACTCTTGGCTGGGTGACCTTATGTAGTAGCTACCCTTTGAGGCCCTGGCACAGTAGTCTCCCTGGTTACCTGCTTCTGGTACTCAAGGAATGACTCTTGTGTGGGTTGTGTGTGTCCTCCTGTTTTAGTTGACCCTTGATTGCTTTTGGAATATCAGTGGGTGGAATTGACCCTCAGACTGATTGACTATTTGTTTTGGTCATGTCCACAGCTTACAGGCTGCTTTGGGAAGGGCTTACCCCACTGAGCGAGATTCACCCCGGCCCTCTTTGGTGCCTATTGAGAACACCCTTTGTGTGTGCCTCTTATGGGGCTAATTTGACAGTCCTCTGCTGTGATCTGAAGCCAACTTCCAAGTATGTTGGTTGTGGAGCCTCTTAAGAGGGGCTCCAGTACAGGCCCAGGTCACCCACTGTCTGTAACTGACCAGGGACTACCTGGTAGGGGCTACAAAGTGATCTGTAGTTGTTTGGTGCTTATGCTAAACCTAGAGGTGCATGGGAGAGCCCACGCTGTAAACCAAGGACAGCTATCACCAATTCGAGGCCTGGAGTAGCCTGCAAAAAACTGGGGAATCTCGGGTCTGCTGCCACCTGCCAGCTCCTGTAAAATTCAGCTACTGATAAAGCCTCAACTGGTACAGAGTTGGTTGTGATGGGGTCTTAGTGAGTCACCAGGATGGAGTAAGTGGAGCTCACCAGACCAATTCAGATTCAGATTTGGCCATGGATACAGGAACAGGACGCAACACAGGAAAGATGGCGCCTATCTGCTGGCTGTACCAGAGGACCACACATAGGGAAAATGGTGACTGTCATCCAGTCCTTACCCTGCAGCCACCCACTTTAGCCTCCCTTTGCATGCCTCCTACGCCTCCCAAGACACCGTCTTTCCACAGGAATCCAGGGTGAGTGCCCGTGAGTGAGTGAGCCTGTGTGGGGGCCCTTTAAGAAGATAGTGGGTTTTCCCACAGCCTTCTGTTCCACCTGGATGGTTGGAATCCCCACTGTTTTTAACAGCCATATGTTGTGGGGGCTCTTCTTCCGGGTATTCTGGGCTAGTGAGCCTGGTGTGGGACTAGTCCCTTGCTTCTCTGGGGAAAACTTCCATGGTTAAATTACCCCTTCTGATTTTCAGCCACCACATATAGGTTTAAGGCCAGCCTGGAGTCTCTTCACCTCTCCTACCAGTCTTGGCATGGCTTCTTCTTTATATCCTTAGTTATAAAACTTCTGTCAGCTAGACTTCAGATGGTTCTCCAGGTTGATTGTTCTATAATTTAGTTGTAATTTTAATATATTCATAGGAGGAGGCAAGCACAGCATTTATCTATTCTGCTATTGTGGATCTCCCCTGTTCTTTCTTAATTTACTCATTTTTGTTGTAACATGCTCTAAAAGTATCTTATGAAATGCAGTATTGGAAGTAAACTTTCTGGGTCCTGCATATCTTTAAAATGTATTTATTCTCAATTTATATCTTATTGGTGATTTGCCTGGATTCAGAATTATATGTTAAATAAAATCTTTTCCTTGGGAAAATTGCAGACATTTCTTAAATATCTTCATACTTCCATATTGCTGGTAAAAATTCTGATGCCAATCTGTTCTTTATTCTCTGTAGTAACCTAGTTTCTTCTCTCAGGAAACTTTTAGTTTTATCTGCTTATCCTTGGTGTGAACCTTTTTATGCTGGCATTGTGATTCAGCTTTATTTTGAGCTGAAGACTAGAATATTCCCTTTTGTTATTTTTTATATGTAATATATTTCTTTTTGTAACTCTCATTAGTTACATGAGTCTATGATGGATGGATACTCTGTATCTTAGATTTTTTAAAACAGCTTTATTGTGATACATAATTCTAACACTATAAATTTTACCCATTTAAATGCACAAATCAGTAGTTTTTAGTGTATTCATAGAGTTATGCAACCATCACCACAACCTACCATATTTTTCCATGTATAAGACACCTCCATGTATAAGACAACACCTACTTTTCTAACCCCACATTAACCAATCAATATCAAGCAGTTACTCCTGTGTATAAGATGACCCCCAATTTTTGGTCTAACAATTTTAGACATAAGTGCCATACACAGAAAAATATGGTATTTTTAGAACACTTCTGTCACCCATTAGCAGTCACTCTCCATTTCTTCTTCCCCACCCCTACATAACCGCTAATCTCCTTTCTCTTGTATGCCTATTCTGTACATTTAATATGAGGAGAATCATATAGTATGTTGTCTTTTATGTCTGACTTCTGTTATTGAGCATAATACTTTCACAATTCATCCATGTTATAGTATGTATCAATACTTCTTTTATGGTCAAATAATATTATGCTATATGGATATGCCACTTTTAATTTACCCATTCATCAGTTGATGTATATTTGGATTGTTTCTACTTTTTGGTTGTGGTGAATAATGCTGCTGTGAATATTTTTGTGTAAGTTTTTATGTGGATATATGTTTTTATTTCTTTTGAGGTTATACTTAGGAGTGGAATTGCTGGTTCACATTTTCTATGTTAAACATTTTGAGGAACTACTGAAGTATTTTCTGAAGTTACAGCATACATTCTGACTACCAGGGTATGAGGTTTACAATTTCTTTCCATCCTTACCACCACTTGTTTTTATCGGTCATTTTTGTTATAGCCATCTTATAGGGTTCAAAGTAGTTTTGATTTGCATTTTTCTAATGACTAATGATATTGAACATCTTTTCATATGCTTATTGGCCATTTGTATATCTTCTTTGGAGAAATGTCTATTCAGAGCCTGTGCCCATTTTTTAAATTGATTTATTTGTCTATTGTTGAGTTACAGTTCTTTTTATATTCTGGGTTCAAGTCCCTTATCATATATATGACTGGCAAGTAATTTCTCACATTCTGTGGGTTGTCTTTTCACTTTCTTGATGGTACGGTACCATTTACAACACAAAAGTTTTAAATTTTGATTTAGATAAAATTTATCTATTTTTTCTTTTGTTACTTGTGCATTTGGTGTTGTAGCTAAGAAACCATTGCCTAACACAAGGTCACAAAGATCTTATATATTTTCTTCTAAGAATTAATTGTATAGTCTTAGCTCTTATATTTAGGTCTGTGATTTATTTTGAGTTGATTTTTGTGAATATTATGAGATAGGGAGCCACTTGTTTCTTTTGCTTGTAGATTTCCACTTGTTCCAGCACTATTTATTGAAAAAAACTGTTCATTCCCATTGAACTGTCTTGGCATCCTTGTTGAAAATAATTTAACTTTAAATATTAGAGCCTATTTCTGGACTTTGAATTTTATTCCATTGATCTATGTGTCTATCTCTATACCAGTACCACATTTTCTTTATTATTGTAGCTTTGTGATATGTTTTGAAATCAGGAAGTATGAGTTTTCCATTTTTGTCTTTTTTAAGATTGTTTTGATTATTTTGTGTCCTTTTTATTACCTTAAGAATTTTAGGATCAGCTTGTCAATTTCTCCAATAAATCTAGCTAAGATTTTTTTAAATAATGATTTTATTTTTTGGAGTAGTTTTATTTAGATTTATAGAATTGAGCAGAAGATGCAGAAAGGTTCCATATATCCCTTTCTCCTACACGCATCTAGTGTTTTCCCTCTTATTAACATCATGCATTAGTCGGTACATTTGATACAACTGATAAACCAATATTGGCACAATATTATTAACTAAAGTCCACAGTTTACATTAGGGTTGTTTGTCTTGTACAGTTCTATAGGTTTTGACAAATGCATAATGCCATTTATTTGCCATTATAATGTGACCAGAATAGTTTCATTGTCCTAAAAATCCTCTGTGTTTCCTCACCTGGCCCTTCCTCCTCCCTCCCCCACTACCCCACCCAGGCAAAGCCCCTAACCACTCATCTTTTTTACTGTGTTTATAGTTTTGCTCTTTACAGTATGTCATATATTTGGAATTATTCACTATGTAACCCTTCCAGGTTGGCTTCTTTCACTTAATAACATGCATTTACAGTTCTTCCATGTGTGTGTTTGTTTGTTTGTTTGTTTGTTTGGCATGATAGCTTATTTCTTTTTATTGCTCATTTGTATTTTGTTTTAGGGATGTACCACAATTTGTTTATCATTCAGTGATTGAGGGACATCGCGGTTGCTTCCAAGTGTTGGCAATTAAAAATAAAGCTGCTTCAAACATTCCTGTACAGATTTTTGTGTGGACATTGAGTTTCAACTCATTTCAGTAAATAACCGAGGAGCACAATTGCTGGATCATATGATAAGAGTATGTTTAGTTTGGTAAGAAACCGCCAAATTGCCTTCCAAAGCAGCAGTAACATTTTGCATTCCCACCAGCAATGAATGAAAGTTCTTGTTGCTCCACATCATATTGTTAATTTGATGTTGTCAGTGTTTTGAATTTTAACCATTCTAATAAGTATATATTGCTACATTATTGTTGTTTTAATTTGCAATTCCCTAATGACATGATGTTGTGCATTTTTTCATATGCTTTATTTGCCATCTGTATATCATCTGTGATGAAGTTCATTTGCTTACTGTTGGTTTTAAGAGTTCTTTGTATATTTTGGATAACAATTCCTTTATAAGTTTTCGCAAATGTTTTCTCCCAGTCTGTAGCTTGTCTTCTCATCTCTTGATGGTGTCTTCTGCAGAACAGAAGTTTTTAATTTTGATGAAGTCTAACTTATGTTTTTTCTTTCATGCATTATACCTTTGGTATTGCCAGCTAGAATTTTGATAAGGATTGCATTGAATCCCTAGATCAATTTGGGAATTAAGCCATCTTAACAGTATTAACTCTTCTGATTCATGACCATAGAATGTCTTTCCTTTTATTTAGATTTTTCTTATTTAGCTTCAGGGTATATGTCTTATGCTTTTGTCAAATTTATTCATAGGTATTCTTTGTGATGTTATAAATGGAATTTTTTTCTTTATTTCATTTTCAAATTGTTCCTTGCTTGTATATAGTATATCATAAATCTTTTCACCTTATTCTGCTTTCTTGGAGATTTTCTTGGCTTTACCTTTGAACCTTTCCTATTGAATTTTTAAATGTAAGCAGTAACTTTTAAATTTTAGGAGCTCTTATTTTCTGCTTGTTAATTTTTTTGTATTTATACTTTTACTTGTTTTTGAATCACTATTTTCACAGACATTTTTGAGGATACTTATGGGAAGTTTTATTGATGTAGATGGAAGTATGTTTCTACCCCTGCACCTCCTACCTCCAATTATTACCTGGATTTGTCTTTTCTTCCAAGATTAGCTTTTATGTTTCTTTCATGTGGCAGCAGTTCCTCAAATTTATGTACATTTATGTAAAGTCCACTAAAATGGACTTAGTTGTCCATTATAGATAAGAATGAGGAATTCACACCTTGGTTGGGAGACTGTACATGTGGGGAGGCCTCATATACACAATAATACACAGACTGGAGGGTTTCACTTGAGGGGCAGGGAAGCCCTTAAGGCTGGAATGTGTTCTGTGCTCTGAGGCTGACCATTTTCCTAAAGAGAAGCGTTTGGTTTATTTGTTTTGATTGGCTGATTCTCTTGCTGTAATTGGAGTGAGTGGATGGATGATCAATAGATGCCTAGTTCTTGTCTTTTTGCTCTAGTGTGGTAGCTAGCCTGACTGATCTGATAGAAACTGGAAATTTAATGCCCTCTTTTATTCCTGTTTTCTTCAGTTGAAGAACGGATTGACTGTTTCATGTGCAAAGAATTTTTAACTGGGGTCCTTGGATCTCCTAAAGCGTATCCCTGAAATTTTATTCAAAATTGCATATGTACAATATAAAAAAAGGAAAAAGTCCATAGCTGTCATGAGGTTTTCAAAGTGGTTAATGCCTATGTAAAAGTTAAGAATTGCTGGGGCTTTGGTTTCCATTGCACATACTAAGTTATTAAAATCCTGCTTTCATATTCAACAAAATATGAGGCACATTGACATTTTAGATGACAGTAATAGCTTTTCTCCTTAAACTTACAGAAGAAGAAGAACATGTACAAAAGTTAATGTGGGAGACAAATACTTTAAGAAAAGCAATGCTATAGAAGTTTAAAGAAAGCTATTACTTCCCTTTTAGAGCAAATTTAGACTTGCTTTTTGTTATTTTGGTTTGGTTTAAACAACATCTGTACTGTTGAAATGATGCACTATTAGGATAAGTTAGAACATTTGTTTATGTTGAGCCCTCTGCAACTCATGGAATAACTAAGTATAAAAAATTTTCCCTGGAAGCTCATAGTTATGTAAATATTTTTTACCAGCATGGCCACAAGGCAGCACAGTCAGTCCTGCCATTCCTGCAGGTTGCTATGCATAAGGGTGGCCCCTATATAAATATTTATTTTGTGCTTCTAACTTTAAATATCAAGAAAGTAAAGACGATTGTTATTTTGGTGTATTCCCTTGTCTTATAATGAGTGGTTTAGCTGTCCTAGTTCGGGGGGGGAAATGGTAACAAGATTTTCCTTTTAACAAGCTCTTTCTAGTTTCTTCTTCTACTTTGTGAAAAGAATGTTTAAAATTTGGATCAATATTATGCTTTTATCCCAGAAATCTCAGGAACCATTTTGTATTAAGAACTAAAAATAACCCTTACTGGTTTATGAGTACTTGCCTAATATTTATGGTCATATTTAAGATGACATAAATATTGTATTTCATGAAAATATTCAAACTTAAGTTCAGAGATTTTTGATGCATTATTTTAGCACTTTACTCGTTATCTGAATATTTAGTACTTCTTAGTACTAATTGACAGTATTCTTTTTTATTCTAAAAATTGATTTTACTATTAAATACATTTTAGATTTGCTGAAATAAGTTAGGATTTCAAAATAGTTTTTTATTAATAATTCTAGTTTTTAAAGTGTATTTTGCCTTAAGTTAAAAATATAAAAATAGTTCAGATCACCTCAGGGCTTTCTTAATCACAGTAAACCAAAAAATGAACTTTCTTACTTTTAATCAGTGCTAATGAAATTCTACAGTAGTTTCTTTCTACAGTTATCTTGATTTGTTACTATACCAGTAATATTTTGGTATACAATATACAATGTTTCCTTTTACAAACATTAATTTATTTTCCTATGATGTTTTTTTCCTCTTCATTATACATCCCTGCTCTTAAAAGTTGTGGCTCTAACTTTTTGTTCTGTTTTGCTTCAGTTAACACCTCATGAAAATCTTTGTAATTAATGTCCAAAAGTAATGAGTTAGGCCTTCTGTAATTTAAAGGAAGAATAAGTCATTGTTTTCCTTCAAATGTTAAACAGAATAGTTGCTGAAGTTGGTAAGTGGATACTAAAATTTGTTTTCCCTGGCCGTTGAATTATTGGATTAAAACAAAAATGAGGATTTTATTGGGACATGTGGAAATTTTCAAACATAAAATAGGGAGAAATTTTCAAATATAAAATGGAAAGAATAAATAGTAAAATAATCCCACATTAATCTATCACTCACCTTTAACAGTGATCAACATATGGCCAGTCCAGTCTCATCTATACCTACCTCCACCTTACCCCAGCAGGTTTATTTTAAAGAAATTCTTTGGGGAACTTGTAAAATCAGGATTAAAATTTTATTACTAGGTTTAGAAATGTATAAGAAATGGGTGCCATTGGACATACTTTAGTAGTTCACATGTATACGAGTATATGAGCTGGTATGTTGATTCATTTAGCCAAAAGGATAACTTCTGTTCTCAGTTGCTGTGAATAGGGTTTCACTTAAATTTATATTATTTTCAGAGCAAAAGTTTACCAATCAGAATTTAAAAGAACAACATGGTAATATGATTCGGTTCAGATATTTTTGTTCCGAGTCTGAATGTTTGCATGATTGTCCTCCTTAAAGAGTATTAATGTCAAAATAGATTTGTTGTAATCTAACAAAATTATAATCGTGTTTATTCTTTTAAATAAAGGCTAATTTTTTGAGGATATTATGTTTTTTGTATTTGTTTTTAAATACCCATTTGACCTAAAGGTTGTCAAAGTAGTATCAGCATAAGTATAATCTAATGCTTTGTTGATTGCTGAAGCTTATGCAATATGCAGGGACTTAATCAGCTTTGTTTTTATGTTCTTGGGCTTTTTTTTAAGATAAAGCTATTATAAATATTTAGAGATTGCTTAATTTAATATTTAAGAACCTCAGTTTTTGTTTTGAGTATTTTTTTAAATTATACAAACATTAAACTGGATCTTACATCATACTACCCTAATAAATTAAATGTTTATTTGCCATTATAAAAATATTTCATGCTCAAAGAAAATTCACAGACTATATAGAAATAGAAAAAACAAAGTAAATCATTTATAGTCCTATTTTACAAACACAGACTACTCTTAATATTTTGATATAATTCCCTCTTGGTTTTTATTCTATGTTTAGGTAATTTTTGACAACAGTATTATATATACTGCATTTTTCACTAGTATTTTTCATATTTCTTTCTAAAGCAGAGTATTTATGTTAATTTAGAGAAGTTTAGTATTAGCTTAAAAATAAAATAGAGAAATATATCTTCAGAGTTAAAAGAGCTTTCTTCTGTACTTGTATTTATATAGTGCTTTACATTTTTAAATTCTGGTTTATTAAAATAATAAATTTATGGATTACAATGTACTATACTCATCTTTCCAAGGTGAAATAAGCTACTCTCTGAACTCCCAATGCATTTTTTGTGGTCAGGTTTATTGAGGTATAATTTACATATAATACAGTTCACTCTTTTTAGGTTTACAGTTCCATGATTTTTGAAAAACAGATGCTTATGTAGCCACTACAGTCAATATAGGGAATATTTTTATCACCCTTAAAAGTTCCCTCATGATTTCTTTGTAGTCAGAACAATCTCCCTCTGCAGGCTCAGTGTCTGGCTACTACTGATTTGATTTTTGTCCCAATAGTTTCAACTTTTCTAGAATGTGATGTAAGCAGAATTGTACAGTATGTGGTCTTTTGTTTCTGTCTGGCTTCTTTCATCTAGTATAATGCTTTTGAGATTTATTCAAGTTGTTGCATATATTAGGTAGTTCTCTTGTATTGCGTAGTACTCTGTTGTGTGAATGTTTCAAAATTTGTTTATCCATTTACTAACTGGTGGACATTGGGTTGTTTCCAGTTTTTGGTGATAACAAATAAAGTTAATATTTACTTTCACATATGGGTCTTTGTGTGGACATATGTTTTCATTTCTCTTGAGTAAATACCTAGGAGAGAGATTGCTAAATCACCAAAGCATTTTGATAGCCATTGTCTCACCTGATGTCAAAGTCTGTAAGGGTAAACCCAGCAATACCATCCCCTTTTTATGACTGACAAGCTGAGACTCAGTGTTACATGGTGCAGCTTATGGGCTGGGACTGAAATCTAGATCTTGTAAATCCAAGTCATTTGCTGTCTACTAGACCAGTGATTCCCAACCTTTTTCCACTTGTGCACCCTATTAAGCCCAATTCTATAAATTGTACCCCTTGTTTTTAAAACAGCTGTTTTTAAATACTGACACTTTAGTTCAGTGTCTATCTTAATGTAAAATAGTGGAAATGAGAAAGTTAGGAAAGAAAAATTACTACACTAGAAGTGAAAACGAGATTTAATTTTACAATAATTTTAACAGTTAAGTATTGATAATGATGATCAAGTATTTAAACATTAAATTAAAAAACTATTTGAAAAGAATCACTATTAAAGACACTGCACTTACTTTTACTCAGTCAATAACTAAATTGATCAAACAGTCTGGCTACAGATGTATTTATAGGTTTGTGGAAGTTCTAGAAGCATTGCAAATGGATTGTTGTGAAACTGCTGAATGATTGGTAAAGAGTGGTTTGAGGGAAGGGTTCATATCATACCCTCACCAATCATCATTCGCTAATGTGATCTAATATTGAAGTGTCTCCATTAATGGTCATTCAAACTTAATATTTATTGTTCCATAACTAACATTTTGCATTTTTTTCTTTACTTGTTTTTACACCATTACTGATTATTTTTTGCATACCCCTGAATGGTCCAGCATGTACCTCAGGGGTACACATACCACCTCTTGGGAACCGATGTAGACTATAACGTTCTCAACAATTTTTCCCTGTTTTAGCAGCAGTGTTAACAAATCTCACAGCTCTTAGCAACAGAGAATGGAAATATTTGTCAGTAAATGAACTTCAGAATATAAATAAGGTTCTTCCTCAAGTTATTTGTTTCCATTGTTAGCCGGGAAATTTGTAAATTCATAAAATAAATTTTTACTATTAAAGTCTAGTCTTAGTCTTAAATGAATAATACCTGCCTCCATTTATTTTGCATAGAAGACTAAGATCTCACCAGAAACTTAGTTATTCTGTTAAAGTTGATTGACTAATTATATAAAATCTCTGTCTCCTGGAATTAAAAAATTGAAATTCTCTGTCATAGTCAAGGTTTTCTCTAATACAAATGTAGTAGAATACATTTTAAATTATTAGACTCTCCCTTAAAACTTTATGCTGACAGATTTTCATTTCATATAGCTTTCTAAACAAATTGCCAAATTCTCTCTGAATATCCCTGCTGATCAATATGGGATAGCCCAAATATAAATTTCTGTTTTCTTTTTTTATTGTTTGTTTTAATAAGATTTTATTAAAGTACAGTTAGCATATCATATTATATTAGCTTCAGGTATACACCATAGTTATTCAACATTTATATACCTAAGAACTGATCATCATAAGTCCAGCAACCATCTGACACTTTACCACACTATCACAATATTGTTGATTATATTCCTATGCTGTAATTACATCCCCATGACTTATTTTATGCCTAGAAAGTTGAACCTCTTATTCCTCTTTACCTTTTCCCTCTTTTTACTTTTTTTATTACAGTAGGCATTCTATTTTTCATACTAATTTCAGTTGTACAGCATAGTGTTAGACATTTATATAATTTAAGAACTGATCCCCTTGACTAGTCTAGTACCCACCAGGCACTATACAAAGTTCTTACCGTATCGTGGACTATATTCCCTGTGCTTTACTTTATATTCCCATGACTATTTTGTAATTACTAACTTGTACTTAATCCCTTCAACTTTTTCACTCACCCACAACCCCCATCCCATCTGGCAACAATCAAAATATTTTCTGTATCAATGATTTTGTTTCTGTTTTATTTGTTTATTTTGTTCTTTAGATTCCACTTATAAGTGAAATCACGTTGCATCTGTCTTTATCTGACATACTCCACTCAGCTAATACCCTCCAAGTTCATCTATGCTGCCACAAATGGCAAGAACCCATTCTCTTCCATGGCCGAGCAGTATTCCATTGTCTATTTGTACCATCTCCTCTATCCATTCTTCTGTCAACAGACACCCAGGCTGCCTCCACATCTTGACCATTGTAAACAATGCTGCAATAAACATATGGATGCACAGTCCCCTCGAAGTTGCATTTTGGGTTTCTTCAGATAAACACCCAGAACTGGGATTACTGGATCCTTTTTTGTCTCTTCTACTAGGCTTTGTCTTAGAGTCTACTTTAAGTAGACTGGCATAAATATTGCTACTCCAGCTTCTTTTTCATTTCCACGTTCGTGAAATATCCTTTCCCCCATCCCTTTACTTTCATCTGTGTGTGTCTTTCCATCTGATGTGAGTCTCTTTTAGGCAGTATATGTAAGGGTCTTATTTTCTTATGTACTCAGCCAAATTGTCTTTTAATTGGATCATTTAATCCATTTACATTGAAAGTAATTATTGGTAGATATGTAGTTATTGCCATATTCATATTTTTATCTTTTTTTTTTTTTTTTTTTTTTGGTATTACAGAAGCCCTTTTAAGATTCCATGTAATTCTGGTGTTGGTAAACTCCTTTAGCTTTTTCTTGTCTGGAAAGCTCTTAATCTATCCTTTGAATCCTAAATGATAACTTTTCTGGGTAGAGTAATCTTGGTTATAGGTCCTTGCTTTTCATTACTCTGAATATTTCCTGCTAATCCCTCCTGGCCTGCAAAGTTTCTTTTGAGAAATCAGTGGATAGTCTTATGAAAGCTCCCTCATAGGAAACCAACTGCTTTTCTCTTGATGCTTTTAAGATTCTCTCTTTGTCTTTAATCTTTGGCATTTTAATTATATTGGTGTGGGCTTCTTAGGGTTCATCTTGTTTGGTACTCTCTGTCCTTCCTGGGCTTGTATATCTATTTTCTTTGCCAAACTAGGGAAGTTTTTTATTATTTTTTCAAATACATTTTCAATTCCTTGCTCTCTCTTTCTTTTCCTTCTGGTACCCCTATGATGCGAATGTTGGTATACCTGATGTTGTCCCAGAAGCCCCTTAAACTATTCTCATTTTTTTAAATTCTTTTTTCTTTTTGCCATTCTGATTGAGTATTTTCTGCTACCTGCTAAATCACTGATTTGATTGTCTGCTTTATCTAATCTACTGTTGATTCCTTCTAATGTATTCTTTATTTCAGTTATTGTAGTCTTTATTTCTGACTGGCTCTTTATTGTTTACTATTTCCATTTTTATGTTTCCTATCTCTTTGTTGAAGTTCTCCCTGAGATTATTCAACATCTTTATAACCGGTGTTTGGAACTCTGTATCTTGTAGATTGCTTGTCTCCATTTTGTTTGGTTCTTTTCTGGAACTTCGTTGTTCTTTTATTTGGAACTTGTTTCTTTATCTTCCCATTTTGTCTGTCTCCCTGAGTTTGTTTCTATGTATAAGGTAGGGCTGCTGTGCCTCCTGGTCTTAGTAGAGTGGCCTTATATAGTAGGTGTCTTGTGGCGCCCAGTGGTTACCTGGTTATCAGAGCCAGGAGCTTCAGCTGTGTCCCTTGTGTGAGTTACGTATGCTATTTGCACATCCATGGGAGGGATTTACCTTCAGGCTTATTGGTTGTGAGGACTAGCCATGACTACAACGGAGGAGCTGTTGTTCAGAGGCTGAACTTATAGAGCAGGATCAGTTTTAGCAGGACTCCGGTGCCTGCCCAGTGTGCCCTTTAGGTGTGTTGTCCCTGGAGGTGGCTGAGGATGCTCTAGTTCAGTCCAAAGCTGGTCACTGGTTGTGCCAGCTTCAGGGCCTCCTGGGAGGGAATCCACTACAGGCCAAATTCAGTCATAGCCTGTGTCCTTCCCTAGGGCACCTGGCATCAGCCACAAAGCAATCTGTAGATAGCTTTTCCCACACTGCACTTGAAGGTGCCTTGAGAGACCAAACCACTAACCAAGGTTAGCTGTCACTAGTGCCAAGTTTAGGGGTGCTCATCCCAAGTTACAGGACATTCTGAAGCCAGATGCTACTTGTTTGGGTTTGTGAACATTTGAAAGATTTTAGGAAGGTCTGCAACATGAGCCAAGGCAGGCCATTTATATGGAAAAGTCACTGGAAGTGACTTGGGTGGACCAGAAGGTTGTGTGGGTGGGGCTTCAGGGAATCAGGGCTAATGGGCAGTGTTCCATTGACAGAGACTCAGATATGGTGACTGTCTGCATCTGCCAGCTGGAAGCGGGAGGGCTCAACAAAGAAACAATGGCTTCCACCAGCTTCCAACAACTTTCCCAGAGAAAGTTGCCCCTCCACCCTGCTCCCTGAAGCGAGATGAGTCAATTCCCCCCTGTATGTCCCTGGAGTCTTTCAAGCTGCTGCTGTAGTGCTGGAGCTCAGAGAGAGTCTGTCAGTGAGTAAATCTGTACACAGGCCATTTAAGAGGATCTCCTGGGAATGTAGCCGCCTTCCATCTCACTCGGCCACAATCTTCCTGGCACTGAAACCCTGGGCTGGGGAGCCTGGTGTGGGTCTGGAACCCTTCGCTCCTCGGGAGCTGAGTTGTTCCTCCCAATTTTTAACAGTCACATGTGGGTCTGGGACCATTCCATTCTGCAAGACCCCTCCTACCAGTCTTAAGGAGGCTTCTGTTTGTTCTTAGTTGTAGGGCTTTGATTCAGCTAGACTTCACGCAATTCTCAGTGATGGTTGTTCTGTAGTTTAGTTGTAATTTTGATGTGGTTGTGAGAGGAGGTGAGCACAGCGTTTACCTTCTCTGCCATTTTGACCAGAAATAATAACTTTCTGTTCTCCATATAGTATAAAATTGTTATGTTTTTGCATAATAAAATTACTGAACAATGTGATCCCAAACTTTAAATAACATCTAGAATACTCCTTCACACAGAAAATAGATGTCTTATTTTATTATTATTACCCTGGCTCTAACATGTAGGAGCAGTGGTGGTAGAAACAGCCTTGAGTCAGAAGACCTGATGTCAGAGCCCCAGTTGTGTGAACTCGGAGGAATTACTGACCCACCCTTTTCAGCCTTTTCATCTGTACCGTGAGCAACATCCACACTTTCTCTGAGACTTGCGGACTAGGGAAGCAGATTATATGGTCATTAACTGGCTGAAGCAACAAGAGAAGTAACTATTAAATTCCAACTCACTGGTTTTGCAACTCTTACTCAATGACACTTACTTTACCTTTACAAACAATGATTAAACTTGGGCAATAGCACTTCTAATTGTATTCAGATCCTGAGAGTGAAAGATATAATGCCTTTAATTAGACAGCCTAAAGAATTATCTAATTTTAATTATGGGCTCATTTTCTCTAAGAAAGAATAATAACTATAATTATTGGAATGCTGAATTAATAAGAAATAAGTTTTATATTTCTCATTATAGTATTTAAAAAGTAGGAACATCTAACCAAAACTGGGGTCAAACCTCAGCCACTTACTAACTGAATGATGGTCAGATTTCATACTCATACCCTTACTTGAAAAATGAAGTTTATAACCACCTTGACAGGGTTCTACAAGATTAAGGCTAATGCATAAAAAACACTTAGTATGTTGCCCACTTGGGAACCTTGGGGAGGTGGTGGCAGTACATACACGGAAACATTGAATCAGTCTGTATTCTGGGTTTCTGTGAACTTTGTGATTGATCGTGATCACATGTTCTATTCAACTGAGCAGCATTCAAGTTTCTTCACAGTGATATATATAAATAGGCAGTCCAAATAAAAAATTCCACATCTCAATTCAACCGTATTTTCTATTTAAGAAGTAGAGACTTTGAAATAATAGTAAAATGGAAGATAACTGAAGTTTTTGAAGGTGGTGATGAAGAATGAGAAAATGGACAAGGTGTAGAAGGAATCAGGAATTCAAAGCCAGTGTCTGAATTTTGGCACATAGAATGTGCTGTTATGCAACCATTATGTTGACAGATTTTTACAATAAGGATTGCTTACTTTTTTAGAGCAGGAGAGTATACCATTATTATTTTGTTAGAAATGCATCGCAACTTAACCAGAGTGGGAGGAATTTAGGTGTTTTTTTTTTTTTCTTGTACTCTAGTAAATATTTTTCAAAGTCTTTCATAATTCAAAAAAATACCTAAAATTTTTTAAACCATTACTTTTATCTTAACTTTAGCCCTTTGGCAAAGCCTTTCTGGTTACAGAAGATTCATTTATATCCTCATAACTAAAACAACTAGGAGTAAAGATTTCTTTTTAAGTGTCCTGAAGAAAAGATTCCTTTTAATTTAAATGGAGTAATTTTTTCTGTGATTCTTAATTCATCACAGAGAGTTACATTTTGAGTTGCTGTTTATTTCTTTTGTATTTCTAGTCCTTAGGTTTAAAACACTTCAGACGTGTTTTTTATATTTAGAAACATTCTAACCACAGTTTGCTTGCTGTCAAAAAAAATTAAAGTATACATTTCCAAATATGTTTATGACCAAACATTATTCAATAGTGTGATTTTTAAAAGACATGTAAATTGAATAGAAAAGATTAATTACTTAATGAGCTACACATGGCTGTTATTCATAATTATTTATACATGGAAATTCATTGTTTCCATTTTTTTTCTTAACAATAGTCATAAAGCAAATGATTACCATATATTTTTTGCTCTCTTGATTTGCATGAACTTTTTTGAGGTCCTAAATGTAATATATTAAATTTTTTAGAATTTTCTCCTGGAAAGTGAGAAGTTAAGTGTGTTTTTTAAAAATTGAAATGGCACATATGGTGACTAAAAGGTTTGTTTGAAGATCTCATTGTCCTTACTTCATAGTCTCCTAAAAAGAATGAAGACATGCGTTATGAAGAATAGAGATTTTAAAAACTAAATTCTAGGCTTATTTACTTCATAAAATTTCTTAATTTGATTGTTTTATTAAGACAAAGATTTTTTCAGTCTTTTAAAGAAAAAAATATTAGCTAGCCTATTGTTACTTGGGATTCAACCAGTTTTAGCAGTCTTTTTAATAGTATGGTAATAAAGTTTATCTTCAAGTCATTTCCCCCATGTGTCAGCTTCCTATAGCCTCTCAGTTTGTATTCAATCAGTAAACTGTCATCATTGAGTACATTACTACTTACATTATTGTATTACACTGACATATAAAAGTATCTATTAAGAGGGTGTGCAATAGATTTAATCTTAAGGATTAGATAATCCGGGCAAGTTCAAGCAACTTTTAAATAGTAATAGTTTTAACCTTTCATTAGTTAACAGTAATCTTAAGATATCACACACCCTTTCATTCCAATTTAAAACACTTCACAAATACCTGATAGTAAGAGGCATGAGTGCTTTAAAAACTCAAATTTCTCTAATGGAAGCCATTAAATTGGCATTCAGTTTTAAATATTTAGCATAATATACATTAATTCATTTAACAGGCTACAATTTGGAAGCAGTAATAGGAAAACGGAGAGACATATTCTTTGAATAAATTTGTTACTCTTCTAATTTTCCTTAGGTAAATAGATATGTAAATATAAGCAACTAAAATAGTAAAAGGGTATTTTCTATGTAAAATGTAAATTAAAATTTAGAAGAAACTTTATTTCTTGTGACTAAGTGGCAATCTTTATAAAAATAAAAGCCAAAAAATATCAATATACTTTATTCTGATGGTGTTTTTTAAAAATGTGTACTCAGGAAGTATTTTCTCACTCCAAAGAGAGAGGTTTTTATGGAAGAATAAGTCACAAAGTATAGCTTTGGCAACTGTGTTTTTCTAGATTTCCAAGTGAGTGTGAACTTGTCTAAATCAAGCATCACCAGATGCTTTTATGATGAAGCATTTATATTTCTCAGGAAGTCCCTGCCCTTGTAGTCCCTTTCTTTCTAACAGGCCTAGCAAAGTTACCTACAATCTGCATTACGTGAAAATGGCCCGACTGTAGAGAATCTATGGTACTAAAATATTATAACTTACATGTATTAGGTGTCAGATATATATTGACATCAAACTAACGAATTAGAAAATAGCAGAAAGTGCTAATTTTTGAAAGTACTGTGTAATAGCTAGGGGACTTTTGGAGAAGAAAAAAATTGAAAAGTTAAATATCAGTGTTTATTATCAGTGTGATCGAATTACCAGAATAATTAAATATCAGTGACAAAAAAAATCATGGCATTTGAAAATGATGGAGTGACTCCAGTAAACATGTAATAAGATGAATTTAATAGGGATAAATATTATGTGCTATGTTGAAGCTTTTAAAAATATGTATGGTATCTCATAAACCCAGGGAAAGCCAAGTAGGCAGTGATGGCTACACAATTTCCCTTTAAGTTGAGTTTGTTTAGGAGTGGCTGTCTGGTGGCAAGGGCTTAAGGAATTACCCTGAATCTTCATTTACAAAGCAAGGTGTATTAACTGGCTTTCAAGGAGTAACAAACCACCCCAAAGTTTAGTGGCTTAAAACAAGTATTTATTTAGCTCTTGTTTCTGTGGGTTGGCAATTTCAGCCTATATTAGCTGGGTGTTTTTTTTGGACTCGTGTGTGTGTGGTTTGTCAGCTGCTGGTTGATTGGAGGCTGGATGAGCTAGGATGGTTTCAGGTGGATCACCTTGTCTATGTGGGCTTCTCCCAGGCTACATGTGGCAGCTGGTCAAAATTCTAAGCAAAAGAGTAGAAGACACTAAATACTCTTGAGGCCTAGACTCAGAACAGATACGATGTCACCTCCACCACATTCTGCTGAGGAAAGCAAGTCTCAAGATCACCCTATATCCTAGGGATCTGGAAATAGATACTGTCCCTTGATCAGAGAAGCTGCAAAGTTACATTGTCAAGAGGGTGGACCTTGGGAGAGGAATAATTGCTGCCTTCTTCGTAAACAGTCTACCACTGGTCTACCACACCGAACACACTATTTTAATATGTTGTAGATCAATAAAAATAGTTTTTATGAGATGCTTTTGTTCACACTCTATATATTGAGAAACTATAGCTCCCTCTGCAAATTGGCTATTCATTTAATTAATTTGAACAATGAATCTAATAGTGAAAAGCAAATTTTGTGCTTGTATGAATTGTTTTTCGAAGTGGTGTGGGGTGGTAAAGTTATGGTTTATAAACTAAATGTTTTATTTCATAAAATGTTTCAAAATAAGATAAAAACATCCAAAATGTGTTTTACTGAATGTGTCCAAAAGAAAATAAATCTACTCAACACTGTAGGTATCTGTGTTACTGCAAATAGCTAATGATCTTTAATAAAAAGTATATCAAGATTAAATTATTATAAATGCAAATATTGTGGGTTTTTTAACTGTAAAATTACTAACAATTTTAAATATAGTTATTTGAATTTTAAGTTTGAACATCTGTCTTATTTCTAGGAGCTCTGCCAGTGCCGACCCGGGGAAGGAAATTGTTCCTGCTGCAAGGAGTGTATGCTGTGCCTTGGGACCCTTTGGGATGAGTGCTGTGATTGTGTTGGTAAGTTGGCATGTAGTAAAGTTTCTTAATATTTTTAGGCACAGAATCCTTGACTTTAAGAGATTTCAAAGAATATGTGTATTTTATATGTGTCGACTAGGGTGTGTATAAGATACATAGTAGGTGTATAAAACATTATATTATTGTATTTGCTTATTTTGGATGGTATATACATACCTATGTATTTTTATAGAAAAAGGTGTAGGAGGAAATTAAAAGTGCTTATTTGTGAGAACTAGGATTATGTTTCTTTATGTAAGACTTCATTAAAAGATCTTTGGAAAACTAAAAGCTGTTTTTAAGGGCTTTCTAAGGAATAGTCTCCAAGATATATTATTAATAAGTTAAAAAAGCAATGTGTAAATGTGTTTATAGAATGCTGTCATTTGTATTTTAAAAAAAAAACTTACATACATAAGCTGTTGCTGGAAGAAACACTCATCAGCCTCTCTTTGACCAGTTAATTCCTTTTCATCCTTAAAGAAAAATTCTCCTTGCCTAAGAAAGTTTTGTCATTTGACTAAGACAGGATCCTCTATGCTATTCAGATTGTCTGCTTCTGTTAGATCATGTATTGCGTGTTGTTTTGCATGGCTCTTCCACTAGAGTATGAGCTCCTTAAGAAAAGGTCTGGTGTCAGATTGATCTTTTAAAATTAATTTTTATCTAAGTGGGATACATGTACATACTTTAGATGAGCAACCCATAGTGTTAAAGCCACCCTGTGTCATGCTTCTTCTCAATCCTTTGATCTCGTGCCAGAGACAACTACTTTCATCTCTTTAGTATTGCATTACTTCCATATTGCTAAATACTGTCCTTACATTCTCTTGATTCTTTGATTTTAGAAACTATCTGTTGACGTCTTATTATGGCAGATAATGATTTAGCTGTCCTTTATCTTTCCAATATATTTTTATCACTACTGGTTTGATGCATAACAGTGTAAACACTAATTTATTAAAGAAGAATCCTATTATCTGTCTTTTTCTATCAGAGACTACTTCCTGAGAGAGTTCCTAATCTTCGAGGCTTTGTATTAATGTTTAAAATTTTGACTTTCATTTTTAATTTCCAAAAGCCCTTCTCTGACTTCTTTGTGGGGAACATACTGTTCTTATTTTATAGATATTTTTCTTATCTTTCTGGAACTGTTCATTATAGAGTTTGATGGTTGTTGAAGTTTTTCCTTCTACTCTTTGCACTGTTTCCATCTCCTCAAATGTCTGGTGATCCTGGGCCGTGTATTTGTATGTAAAAGTTAGTCTCTCTAATGCTGACAGAAGCCCCAGGCTTGTGGACAGAACAGGGAATCTAGTTTGCCTTACTCTCAGATGATTAGAAGATGAGCTGTTCTTTTTTTTTTTCCATTGAGGAGTCGTCTATCTCAGTATCTATACATCTTTCCCTTGGAGGTTATACATCTTTTTCAGAGAAGGATCTTTTGAGTTTCTTGCCTGGGGTGGTGGTGGGGTAATATGGCTGACTGCAAATATTCTGGGATACTGAAGGGCAATGTTGAGTATTCAGTAAACATGCTGGCATTTACTTTCCATTTTTCTTGCCCATCTTCGATTCCACCCTCTACAGTATGTGATGTTTTCAGTCCAGAGCCTCTTTGGTTTAATTTCTCTAGAGAATAGCCCTACCATCTCATAGAATCGCTATGGAAGAAGAGAGATGGGGGCCTAGAGGTGTAACTCCCAAATTTAAGCTTGCCTCTGCAACACCTGGCATCCCCATTTTCTGAATTTTTCCAGAGTTCTGTGGTTACATCTGCCTGGGAAAGAGGCTGCTTAATCACTTACATTTAGCTCTTAGGTTCTCCCAAGGTGGAGTTAGGGTTTCAGTTTCTTGTTTTTCCTAATTGTTTTGTAGTGAATTCTGAATGAACCAGGACAGAGTGTCTTATCTTTTCTCTTCTTAGAATCATTTTGGCATCTCTAACAGCTAGTATCTGACACATAGAAGGTACTCCAATGTTTTATTACTGTCAAATAAATGAATTCTTTTTTTTTTTTTTTTGTAGTTCCCTGGCTGGGAATCAAACCCAGGCCACGGTGTTGAGTAGCCACTACACCAGCAGGGAACCCCCTGAATGAATTCTTAATGCATGATTCTCCCAAGATGAACAATTTATTCTATGCCCTTGGTGGCTATATATTTTTTTATTCTATTAGTTGAAATAAAAAAACTTTGAGTTATTTTACAGCACTAAATGTAAGTTAATTTAGTATGTATATTAGAAGTAAAAAAGAGAAAATAAGCATAATAAGCCCTAATAATACATACAAGTATACAAGCATCTAAACATGGATGCCAAACATTGCCTAAAATAATGTGTGTATGTGAATGTGAGTGTATAAATGTAAGTGTGTGTGTGTGTGTGTGTGTGTGTGTGTGTGTGTCTGTTTTAACCATCATGCAGTAGTAACATTGCTCTTCAGCTGCTTCTTTTAGGAAAGGAGGTCTGTAATTCTTCTACTGAGAAAAAAATAATTATATACATGCTCATATTGCTACAATTTTAGAAGCAACTTGTGTTCTTCTGGACTAGTTCCCATTAAAAAAAAGCATCCACCTTTAGGGATTTAATACCAGTTTTAAATTTCAAATGAGTTTATAATGTGACTTTATGTTCCATTTTAAATTCAGTTAAAATGGAAGTTAAAAATAGAAAAAAAATTTCCATTTTCTAGGGTAAAATTTAGATATAACAGTTCTTTCTGTACAGCAATACTCTTTTTCTTATAGGCAGTTCTCTTCCACATTAGGCTTTCTTGATGTCCTTTGCAAACCCGTGGCCACTCCTCCCTTTTAATTTGAAACATTTCCCGTACTTTTCATGGGTGGGACACAGACCTCCAAATTAGAATACGTCCTTCCCGTCCTGTCTCATTCTGTGAACTTTTAGCACGTACTTTGTCTAGCAAGCTTTCTCTTGCAGCTCTGTTTTATAAGAGAATTTAGTTTTTCTTTTTTGATTTTCTCTTAAGACAGGAGTAACCACTATAGCTCATTTTTATCCTTGCTGTCCAACATACGTATTTCTCAAATCCCTCAGTTCTTTGGAACTGAAATCTCTACCCACAGGTTTTTTTTTTTCCTTTAGAGTTTGTTTAGTTTTTACTTTTCCAAATATACACAAAATAGAGAATTCAGTGAACTGCTGTGTATCTATCTACTCCTCAGTTTCAGCCATACTTGTTTCATCCATTCACCTATTTGTCTGTCTAATCTCCAAAAGAGTAAATTTTCTTACATAATACATTGTCATTACCACACCTAAAATAATTAACAATACTTCCTTAATATTTAATACCCAGTCCATATTCAGATTACCCTAATTGACTAATGTGGTTTATAGTCAAATAATGATCCCACAAACTCTATATACTATATTTGGTCGTTAGGTTTCTTAAGTTTCTTTTGTTCCGACACAATTCCTCCTCCCCTTTACCACCTTTTAAAATTTCATTGACTTGTTGAAGAAACTAGTGAGTCATGATGGAAAATGTATCACAATTCTGGATTTGGCTGATTGCTTCCTGTAGTTATAAACTCGTTACCCTATCTTCTATATTTCCTATAGATTGGAAGGTAGAGCTAAAGGCTGATTAGATTCAGGTTTAGTTTTGGGGGGCTGGGATACAGTGGTACAGTGTACACAATAATAGTATCTAGGTCCCCTGCTTTTAGTGATGCTAAGATTGACTGGTAGGTTCAGATGTTGAAATACTGATCCCTTGTTGTTAAGTTCCCTACCAATCTTTTACTTGGTGGCTTCACCCTTCATTGATAACCATTGCAGTTACCGATTTTATTAAATAATGATCTTATTGGTATTCCTTCTGTATTTATTAGCTGGAATTATTCTGTATAAAAGAACTTTCCCACATTTACTAGAGCCCTTTGGTTACCCTGAAGGATAACTAAACAAAATGTTAGGTAAATACTTAATTCTTTCTTTTTATCCATTGTCAGAGTATTGACTTCATGCCCTAGCAAATTCCAGTAGGGCTCAATACATTTTCGCTTTGCTTTTCGGTAGGGTTTTTTTGGGCACATGAGGGCGGGCAGTGGTGTTCTTTTATAAACTATCACTGTGAACTCATGACTATTAAAAATATATTTAGTTTTAATCAGTTACTGTCTTTTTTTGCTTAAATTATACCATCTTAGTAAAGGTTAGTAAGAGCCTTTTCATCTTAGCTTTTGAGTACTTTTAACATGATTTCTGTCATCTTTGTTAGCTGCAGACAGGTTGTAACCAACTCATCTTACACATTCTCTGCCTCCTATCTGGAATTAGCCATTTCTCCATGGAGCTTTAGTTACCTTTAGAACAAAATGGTAGTTAAAGACCACAGTCTCAGCATTAGGGACACTTGTTGCTACTACTTTTCTTCTAGCTCTTTTTTAGTGAGCAGAGCTAATAAATAGCTACAGAGGAAAAAATTTGCATTTGTACTAATTTTGCTAATTCAAATTTAAGATTACAGTTTCTATTACTTCATTTGATAATGTATCTGTAACTTTTATGCTAAAACTTTTGTTTCCTAACAACATTAGTATAAGTATTTGTTTTATTTATAATATTATACATCAATAAGACTATTAAATGACAGTTAAGACTGCTTTGTCCTTGAATATATACTGAAGATGTAAGCCCAAATGCTGTCTTCCAAGTTTAGTTGGAGTAAATTTCTGAGTGGTTATGTGATCAACTTGATGGAAAATGAGGTTCTTATGTATTCATTTGTTTTCAGTTTTTAATGATTATTAATTTCCTTTTTAATTTAGTGTTTTGATTATGCAAAATACTTACATAATTAGAAAGACAAATATATGTAGAAGTGATAAAATAGATGGTTCATTTCCACTCTGTTCCCTCGCTCAACTATAGATAAGGTAATCACATAATTTATTGTCCAAAATAGAACACTTTTGAGAGTGAAACAAGGACAGTAGGATATACCTGAACCAGAATTGACCTGAATTGGCTCAAGGAAACTAGGCCAAATGGTTCCATCCTATCTATAGCCATTTTAAAAAACTTTAATAAGTATTTATATTTGTTATACAAAACATTCACTTGTTACATAAAACTCTGTGTCTCTTGCTTTTTCTTTCTTTTCTTTCTTTTTTTTTTCTTAATTGAATGTCCTGTTACATCCTCCATATTAATATCGCTTCTTTTTTTTTTTTAGTAATACATAGAACCCGTTGTCGCCTGTAACACTTTATGGTCTCATTCATTCATAGATGGACATTTGGGTTATTTCCTATCTTTTACCATTACAAATAACACTATAATGAAAAACCTCATATAGATAGTCAATTCTATATAAAATTGCTAGATATTGTCAAATTATCCTCCAAAAGGGTTATATCATTTGTATTCCCGCCAGTGCAATGTAGCAGAGAGCCTAGTCCCAACAACATTACCAAGAAATTATGTTGTCAAACTTTTGTTGTTGTTGTTAGCAAACTTTTAGATTTTTGTTAATTTGGTAGGTAAGAAATGGTATGAAAATGGTTATTTTCATTTCTCTTGTTATCAGTGAGATTGAGCATCTGTTCACAGGTTTAAGGACTACTATTTGCCCATTTTTCTAATGGATTTTTTTTATTCATTATTTAGAACTTTAAAATATATATATATATATTAGAGATATAACTCTAATATCTGTGTTATACGTTACATAATTTTCTTTTCCAGATGATCATTGGTATTTTAACCTTGCTCTGTTATTCTTGACCTTGGAAAGTTTTTTATTTATATTTTATGTAGTCAACTTTACCAGTGTTTTCTTTTATTACTTCTAGATTTTAAGTCATTGTTATGTTCCTGTCCCCACTCCCAGATAGGTTATTTGTATGGTTTTATTTTTTTATTGTTTTACATATAGCTCTCTAATATATTTTGAATGTATCCTGGTTTATGTATAAATTATGGATTCAGTATTTTCTTTTTCAAACAACTACCACTATTTATTTAAAGATTACTTATAAAGTCCTAAAATGATTTATTTAGAAGTCTGTTCCCCCACAAATTTGAGATGCCACGTTTATCATATGCACTTTGCTGTTTCTGGTTATTCCATTGCATCTGTGTCTATTCGTGTATCAGTAGCACACTGTTTTTTATGTATAGAATCCTTATAAATGTTTTAACATCTAGTAGGGCTGTGGCCCTTCCCCTCATTCCTCTTTTGCTCAGAATGTATATGTACACCCATACTAGGGTTAATAAGAAGATTCTTTTATTCCCTTTGGGTTTGCATGTGTTCTTTGTAAAGGGCTTCCCAACCAGGCTTAACTCTTGAAAATTGATTCTCCAAAAAATTATTAATATATTAAAGAGATAGAACACGGACTTCATTTTTCTTAATTACACTGTTGTTTCTGCTCTAAAGGACAGAAAAAGACCATTGACAATATTAAGTTTTTGTGTAATTGAAATGCTCTTTTTTGTGTGTTCTGGGTCTGGCATTAGACTGGATTTTAGGATAATGTGAAACAAAAACAATTGGGTCAGACCTTTTAAAAGGAGCCACTAACTAGAACAGCAACTTGCTCTACCTATACTAAAGCTAATCTAAATTAAATGGCTTCCTGTTTTGATTTCTGTTCTTGTTTACTTGCCTGCTTTATAATTTCTGATTTTTAATTTCTAGTTTATCACTATTGTTTTTATTTTCATCCCTTATATTAATTTTACTGGTTATATAATTTCATATAAATGGAATTATATAGTACCACATTGTGGCTTAATATGCATTTTAGAAAAACATGAAGTGAAACATGATTTAATAATAGACTAACCAATGTAAGAGGTTAAAAGCTTGATCCATGTTTAATGTACTATATTTTGCTGGGTATAATGTGCTCCCACATTTTTGGCCCAAGCTTTCAGGGAAAAAAAAAATCTTTCATTTTAATTTTTTAATTCAAATTTTAATTATTTATATTTAGGTACTTGCTTTTCATATTATAAAGGAATTTTAGCATTTATTTTTTATCATTATGGTACAAGAAATTTTATGTAACAAATAATTACAAAACACAAAAACAGATATGAAGTAAAAGAAATTTTATGTATAAAACTTTTATATTAAAAAAACCTTATTTCTTAAAGATTTCAAAAGTAAATGTTTGAACTAGGTTTCACATAGGGATTTATCGACTATTTATATAATTATCAAATAATGAGAAAAAAAAAACCTGATGATCATATTCCAGGGTATTATTTTGTATACGGATATTGTTATTGATTTCTAGAGTTACACTTTTAACTCATAAGCGTAACTAAAAGAATTAAAAACATTTCTATAGATACAGATTTAGTACTACCCATATCTAATGCACATCCCTATTTTTCCTCACCAATATGGACAAAAAGGTACCCTTTATACATGGCAAATTATGGTGCATTTAAAATGGCAAATGTTAAATTATAAGAAAAAAATGAATAACTTTTACCAATGAAGATAAAAACAGCAACCATCAACTTTTTCATCTTGGAATGGTGTCTCAAGGAACACTAGAATTCAGTGCACTGTTTGGATATTGTTTGGAAATACTAGAATTTTTCTGGAACTAAGGTCACTTCCAGTACTTAATGCAAGTATTATAGGCTCCAAAACTAGGCTGGAAAGCCTGCTGAAAACCTGCTTAGCAGCAACAATTTGTTGACTCATTTTGCCACACCAACTCACAGATCCCAGACCTTACCCTGGTGAGTAGGAAAAAAAAGGGCTTAAAAAAGGGCCAAAGAAGGTAGGAGATGTCAGGTCCTGGGCAGTGCCTGCAAAACCCAGGAAAACAAGATCAGACAGCTATGTTCTTGATACTTGGAACGCAACCTGAGCCTTTCATAGTCTTTGTCACCCTGTTGATCAAATGTTTCTTCTCTCATCCTCCTCCTTTATTTGCCTTGTGAATTCCTTGAATTCTGACTTTCAGTTAATGGCTACAGTTCTAGTACCAACTTGATTGTGTCTTGGCATCTTCCTTTAGCCTTTTTGTTATGACTCTGCCTATTGTATCTCAGATCAGATTGGCTCCCATTCAGAATTGATTGCTGTCTTTCTTCACACCAACACATTGTTACTTTATAACATTAAAGAACAAATATGTACTAAGAATTCAGCTAAACTATTAGCCTTGGTAAATATTTCTTTTAAAATCCTTAATGACAAACATAGTTTTTCTTTCTTTTTCTTTTAAAATACTGATTGTTTTTCTTTAAGAAAGCTATACAAATTATTTGGATACACCATGGTCTCCCCCAAATGCAGCCACTGTAAATGTAGCATTTGATTGAATACATATGCTAGACTGACATGCCAAAGGATATATGCTTTGTTTTTGTTGTTGGTTTTTATTTTGCTAAAGATGTTTGACTGGGTCTAGATGCTTATCATTGTTACCCAACAAATACTAAGGACACTGAAGATTGAGACTCGAATTACCTATTCAGAGTTCACTTTTAAAGCTGATGTATTGATTTAGAAAACTCATAAGAAACAAGACTGAGTTTAATTTATCCATTGGGACATAGCTCAGGACCTTATCCCAAAATTACCCCAGTCGCAGGTGTTTTCTACTAGTAACAGTAGCTCCTCCCTTATAGCGAATTTTCTTTAAGGACACTCATTAAATACACTTTTTCTTTGCCTTGAACCTACCAAAAGCTGTTAGTTATATCAAATATGAGTCATACTATAATATTCAAAAACTATTTCAATAGCATTTTTTCCCAAAATAAGCTATGTTATGTAATTATGCATTAATTAAAGTGATTTTTATTTTTTAGTATAAAAAATAAAATTGTGCAGAAGCGAACACAAGGTGATTTTTTTTAAGCAGCCAAAATGGAATAGTAATCACTCGAATCTGAGGTGTTTCTCAGAGAAATTGAATAGCAGTAGCTTTACTCCAAATTAATTTTTAAAAAATTTTCCTTTTCTGATACCTTTGGGCCATCAAATTGATTTAACTTCCTGACTCTTAAAAATGGTAATTGGCCCCAATTTCTAAAGTAAGTTGCTTATTATTTGAAAGTCCCTTATGTTGTCATAAAAACAGGTTTGGGGATTGTATTATGAATATTTAAAAGTTATTTTGCTTTTTATATTTGTATGTGACCTCAAATATGAGTCGCAGACAGAGCAAAATGCCTGTTTTGATTTAAAGGATTTTAAAAATCACTCGTATGCATAATTCACCTTCCTTTTCCAAGAAAGAATTTTGAGTTTGTTTGTAGTATATGTTATATAGCTTCTACCTTTTAAAAAGACAGTTTAAACAGAGATCCTGCCCCAGTAGCAATGAGCACACCTTGTACCCAGATCTTGGTTTCTAATACCATTCTCTAGTAAGAGGAGATGGGGCTCCTTAGAGAAATGGCTGTTTCAAACACTGAGGCCAAAAATATACAACATAAGCCTGGAATATATTATAGTGCCTAAAAGTAAGGAAGTGCTAAAAAAAATTACCCATATTGATGTGTGTTTGTGTGCCACATTTACACAGGAGCCAACTGAAAGAGCTCCCAATGGCCAAAGCTAGGGAAATGAAGCAACAAAATAAAGTAGTATTGGATTATAACCCAGAATATGAAATAAATAATCATGAATGCATACTGATACAAATAAATAAATTAGTGGAGGAGAAGAGACCAATCTCTCATGGAGAAGAATTAGAAATAACTTACATAGATACTCTGCCTTTAGAAGGGGAGCATACCTCCACACTCCTTAGGTAAGGGCTGCTCATAGTGACTTTCTTCTAAATCTAAAGGGTATAGTACGGAAAGGGGGTAGGGGGAGAATAACTTTTCAATGGAGAAACCTGACATACACTATTTCAGCCAGGTGATCAAGGCAACAACAACAGTCATGAATCTTGTTGATAGTATGTGCCCTTGATCTAATGTGATGAAAATAGCATTTCTCCTCTGTGATATTCCTCCCAATAATCCATAGCCCAAATCTTGTAATGAGGAAAACAGACAAATTCTAAAACTGGGGTATCCTACAAAATACCTCACCAGTACTACTCAAAACTGTCAAGGTCATCAAAAATTTGGAAAGTTTGAGAAACTGCCTCAGCCAATAGCAGTGTGCGAGGGTTCCTTTTTCCCCACACCCTCCCCAGCACTTGTTATTCCTTGTCTTGTTGATAATAGCCATTCTCACAGGTGTGAGGTGGTATCTCATTGTGGTTTTGATTTGCATTTCCCTGATAGCTAATGAGGATGAGCATTTTTTCATATGTCTGCTGGCCATTTGTATTTCTTCGTGGAAGAAGTGTCTGTTTAGTTCCTTTGTCCAGTTTTTAATTGGGTTTTGTTTTTCTGTTGTTGAGTCATACTAGTTCTTTATATTTTAGATTTTAGTCCTTTATCAGATGCGTTGTTTGCAAAAATTTTCTCCTATTTGATTGGCTGTCTTTTTGCTTTGTTGCTGGTTTCTTTTGCAGTGCAGAAGCTTTTTAGTTTGATATAGTCCCATTCGTTTATTTTTACTTTCACTTTCCTTACCTTTGAGGTCAGGTTCATAAAGTCATCCTTGATCCTGAGGTCTATAAGTTTAGTACTAATATTTTCTTGTATACAGTTTATTGTTTCAGGTCTTAATTTTAGTATATGGTGACAGTTCACAGTTCAGATTCATTCTTTTGCATATGGTTTTCCAGTTTTCCCAGCACTATCTATTGAAGAGGACTTCCTTTCCCCATTGTATAATTTTTGCTCCTTTATCAAAAATTATTTGTCCGTATATGTGTACATTTATTTCTGGGTTTTCGATTCTGTACCGCTGGTCTGTGTGTCTGTTTTCTCTGTCAATACCAAGTTGTTTTGATTATTCATGCTTTGTAGTATAAATTGAAGTTGGGGAGCATGATACCACCAGCCTTATTCTTTTTTATGTAGTATTGCTTTGGTGATTTGAGGTCTTTTGTGGTTCCATACAAATCTAGTCATTTTTAAATCTATTTCGTGAAAGTACGTTTGTGGGATTTTGATGGGAATTGCATTAAATTTGTGTATTACTTTGGGTAATATGGCCATTTTAAAATGTTAAGTCTTCCTATCCATGAACATGGATTATTGTTCCATTTCTTTGTGGACATCTCTCTTATACAATGGAATATTGCTTAACCATGGAAGGGAATGAGTTCTTGCCATCTGTGGCTGCATGGAAGGACCTGGAGGGGTATTGTACTGAATGGAGTGTCAGACAGAGAAAGACAGGCAATGTGATTTTGCTTATATGTGTAGAATTGAAAGAACAAAATAAACAAAACTCCTAGATATAGAAAACATTTTGTGGTTGCCAAATGGGAAGGGTGTTGAGGGGGATTGATGAGAAAGGGGAATGGATTAAGAGGTACAAATTGGTCGTTACAGAGTAGTCATGGGGATGTAGGGTATAGCATAAGAAATATAATCAATAATATTTGTTGTAATAACTATGTGTGGTGTTAGATGGATACTAGATTTATTGGAATGATAAATGGAAGGGGTTTGGGGTCAGGGTAAAAAACATGAAGGCATTAAGAAATACAGAATGGTAGTTACAAAATAGACTTGGATGTAAAGTAAAGCATAGGGAATATAGTTGATAATATGGTAATAACTATGGATGGTGTCAGATGGGTACTAGACTATTCAGGGGGATCACGTCTTAAATTATGTAAATGTCTAACCACTATGCTGTACACCTGAAATTAAATAATATTGATGTCAACTGCAATTGAAAAATTTTAAAAGGGTGAGAAAAGGTTATGGAGAATAAGAGGTTCAAATTTCTAGTTATAAAACAAATAAGTCATGGGGATATTAATTTATAGCATAGGGAATACAGTCAATAATACTGTGACAGCATGGTACAGTGTCAGATGGTTGCTGTATTTACCATGGTGATCACTTCTTTAGTTTTATAAATGTTGAATAACTATTGTGTATACCTGAAATTAATATATTTTATTTTAGCTATATTTTAATAAAAATCTTTAACAAATGACAGTGTTGATATATATGCAAGCAAAGATTATGTGCACCTACAGCATAATCTCATTTTGGAAAAAAATCAATAAATAGTTAATTGAATAGCAGCAACAAAAAAGAATGACAGTGGGTCTAGTGATGGAAATGAAATGATGATCCAGATATTGATAGGATTAGTAAGTAAGGGGGAAGTGACTGAACATACAAAGATAATAGCTAAAAGGAGGTAGGGTTAAGAGATGGTAAAATCCAATATCATGTGTACTGTAATTAAAGTAGCTGAAGTTGAAGAAAGAGAATGAAAAATAGAGTTTAAAATCCACCAAAATATAGTGTTTCCAAGTCCAGTCAAAATTTGATGGGGGTTTGGTCTAGGATGATAGTAGAGATGAAGAGAGGTGATCTCATTGGAAAAATAATTAGAAGGTTAATTTGAATAGACTTGTTAACACTTTGGAAGTACAAATTGAGGAGAAATGAGACAAAAATAGTCTCTCTCTGTCTGGACAAATTGTGAGAGGGAGCCAAGACAGAGGATGCTGTTTTAAGTCCAAGGTGTGTTGGGGAAGATGATTAGGGCAGTTAAGTTTGAGAGGCATGTAAGGTTCTCAAGTGGAGATGTCCTATAGGAAGTTGGATACAAGTATCTGGGGGAAAAAGATGGAAGGAGGAAATGGGAAGAAAGAAGGAGGAAGGGAGAGACGGAGAGAGAGAGAATGGGAATAATTGTTACATTTCCAGCTCCCCTTAAAGTAAATATAACTTTTGGTTTATCATAGTAGTTTAAGTTCACATATTTTCTCCCTTGCACTTAGGACTCCAGTAAAATGAAACAAAGGAATACGACTGGAAGTAAACTCTTAACAACAAAGAGAAAGAGAAGGAGCATTATAATTGGAGAACTATCTAAAAAGCTTTCTATTTATTAAACAGATTGGAAGAGACACCAAAACAATTTGTAAACAAGGACAGGTGGTTATGGTAGGATTAGGAATGACCTTTCCAACTAAAACCCCAAAGAGTTTTCAGGCTCATCTTTGGCTTTTGTGGGGTGTAGGAGAGAGAAAAAAAATCTGAAAATAGCAACATTATTTAAAGACCTGTCTGTAGAACAGCTGCATGACTTGATACAAAGTAGCAAACAAACTATCTCAAGAAAATGATCATGAAAAGAACTGAGATCTCCTGAATCAAACACTCTATGATAGTTGCCTAATGGTGATTTTCTATTTCTTTCATTCCTTCTACATTTATCATTTGGCACTCTAGTAAAAGGAAGAGCTTTTCATTCTCCTCCATGTACTAATTCATTTATCTGTAAGATAAATAAGAACTCATTCATTTCTATTGTATTCACTTGGTGGTAATCCATTACTATCATTATTTATTTTAATATTAAAAATGTTGACTTGGCCACTGGAAGCCCCTTCAGATTATCTTCTGTTTTTCAACATGCTCCATTATTCCTTACTTTCTAGCACTAAAAAGGTATTCCAGAGTCATTTCGTACTTTCCTTGACCTAGCCCTGGCATCAGTCTTTTCTCCAAGACATGCTGATTCCTCTTAGTGGAGCACAAATATTTAGAAAACAAGATCTGGACCCTCAGTTTGCTGGAGTTACTGAGGTGTCATCACTTCTAGGCCCTCTCAGCAAAAAAGCTAGAAAAGTATCTGTGTATAATGCTAGATATCACACAATTTTAGTATGTTAGAGCAGGCATGTTTAACCTGCAGCCCAGGATGGTTTTGAATGTGGCCCAACAGAAATTCTTAAAACTTAATGAGATTTTCTTGCTACCCTTTTTTTTTTTTTAGCTCATCAGCTATTGTTACTGTATTGTATGTGTGGCCCAAGACAATTCTTTCGTTGTGGCCCGGGGAAGCCAAAAGGTTGTACATTGCTGTGTTAGAACTTCGATTACAGGACAGTAACTAACAGTAGCTCATCACATTACAATCAGTGAGAAAAGTAAACTTAATTCTCTTTGCCCCACCCCTAGGTATGTGTAATCCTCGGAATTATAGTGACACACCTCCAACTTCCAAGAGCACAGTGGAGGAGCTTCATGAGCCAATCCCTTCTCTCTTCCGGGCACTCACAGAAGGAGACACTCAGCTGAACTGGAACATCGTTTCTTTTCCTGTTGCGGAAGAACTTTCACACCATGAGAATCTCGTTTCATTTTTAGAGACTGTGAACCAGCCACACCACCAAAATGTGTCTGTTCCCAGCAATAATGTTCATGCACCTTATTCCAGTGACAAAGGTAACTGCCAAGAGTTGACTTTTTCTGTCCTGCCCCCTCACTTGCTTTGTGGTCCGTGAAGGCAGTATTAAGATTATCCTTTTAGGTCAGCTTTTGGTTTTGAGTTTGTATAGTCTTCAGTAAATTCTGGACTTTAATAACCCTAATCTCTGAATAGGTCAGGAGGCATGTCAAGCATATTGTCACAACTCCTTCATACTCTCAGTGATAGAGGCTATACTGGAAGATAGATATATGGTTCTAATTTTGATACTTATTTGTGTTAGGCTTTAATTGTTCTTTTCTTAAGATAGCAATAATGCTGCTTCGCTAATACAGTATTGCTCACTGTCAGGTAACATTCAAAGTATCCTAGGAAGTCAGGTTTTTATAAAATCATTGGTACCACAAATAATGCCAGGTCATCAGCTAAATTTTTTATGAGTAAGTTGGTATTACAGACATCAAATTTCCAGGTATGAATTAACAACGTAGAGTTCTCTGTAAATGAGTACTGTTCATCAGAAGGGAGACTAAATGAGAGAATGATTTATACAACTTTGAGAAACATATCAAAGAACATTTATTAGTGAGGATAAAGTCATATTGATTGTGGAATGGAAAACACATGTAACTTTTATAAAGTTTGTGATAGTTTCAGATAAAAGACTATACAGTTTTGCTGTGGAAAAATAAGGGAATTATGAAAATTACAGTTATTCCTTAAAACATGAGATGTATTATGTATGAATAGTATAATTTGTACTCTTTTTTTATTTGGCTTTTTGTATTGCCCTTCATTATAATCCTACCTATCTAAAATAGTATGAACTTTGGCCATCAATAGTAAAAGCAAAACAGCTTTCGTTAATCATACTCAAAGTAAGAATTCTTTGTTTTTAATAAGTTGATTTCAGAACTTTTAAGATTTATGAAGAAAATGCAAGTTGACATATTTGTACATAAATATCCAGGTGTAACTCAGCTTCGTTTTTATTGCAGATTGCCTTTCAGGAATATTTTTATAAAGTCAAGTCACAATTTTGCTATTGAGTACCACATGTTTTGCTTTAACTCATTGTTTCTTCTGAGCTAATCAGCAAAGGATGTGAGGAGGCTGGAGCACTGTGGGCTGCACAGAGGCCATGCTAATCTCTGTATCATTCCATTTTTAGTGTATGTGCTGCTAAAGTAAGCACTCAAAGTAAGAATTTTTTTTTAAGTTGAAGTACTTTATATGCCAGATTCTAATCTTGGAAAATATTGTAAATGAATGGGGTGTCCATTTTCCCCATGACTTTAATGTAAATAATCAACATAATAGATATCAAATAATAATGCATAAAATTTTCTCAAAGATTATTTAAATTAATGCAATAATAAGCAGGAAGTTAATTTCTGGAAACACCAACTATCCTTCAAGACAAAGCTGAAATTTCTCCTCTGTGCCCCTTCTTCCCCCAGGTAGAGTTAACCACTTCCCACTCCTCCCACATTCACAGTGCGATTTGTTATCTACCACTTGGTTCCTTGACTTCTCTGATTAGTCTTTGAGATGGCTATTCCCTGATAGGTGTTCAGTAAATACAAGTTGAATAAATAATGAAGTGAATTTGGTCCATACCAGTCATTTGGAGATTTAAATGCTCCCTCATCCTGTTTACTGTTAACCCCTGTAGTCTGCCCTGTCTAGTGCTATGCTGGCCTCTTCGATTTCCCTCTTTAACCACATCCCACCTTCTATACGCAGTGGTAGTTCTACTGTCTTCTGATGCCAACCATCTGCTGCAGTCAGACTTGCCTCCACTCCATCCCGGTGCACACTACACCCGCCTCCTTGTGACTGTCCTTATTTTATTACCTGGTTCCTTTAAATTTTTCCTAATACAAATCCAGTTTTTTCCAATAAGCTTTCCCTTACTATTCATATCTGTGATGATTTATCAGTTCTATAAATGACTTTCTAAAATGACTTAGCCTTTAGTCAAATACTTGCTATTTAATGGTTTTTATTGTCCTTTATTTCATATACCCTATCCTCCTAGCTAGGTAGTCTTATGGGGCTAACCACCAGGAGAACTAAAAACTGAAGCAATCAAAAGTGGTTGCTTTGGAAAACAGAACTAGACATTTTATTAATAAGAAGAGTATTTTCGAATAGCTAATGCTGAATTGTGCCAAGCATCGCTAACCACTTAACATCATTTGACTCAAGTTGGTTTTATTTTTATCATAAATTTTCTACATAACTTTAGAACAATACTTTTCAATTCTTTTAGCTGGAGAATTCTCTCCTCATAGGAAATCTTATCAGAAGTGCCCAATTAAAAAGCACAACTCTGACGCATGGCAAATATAGTTAAGCCCACTAATCTAACATTCATATCAAGGTAAAGTGACTAAGGAAGCCCTTTGCATTCTTCAGCCAAAGTGGGAGACTCTGGTTTCCTTCTCAGTATGGTTAACAAATATGATCTTTTCCCCCCATACTTTATCTGTTGTCCTATGCAGATTAGCAATAAGAAAATTAAGGTAAATAACTGTTAGTAATATTTCACTAGGTACTAAAGCCTTTCATGCTTTTCTTATTTCTTGCTCTGAATCTTAATTTTTTATTTTTCAGAACACATGTGTACGGTGGTTTATTTTGATGACTGCATGTCCATACATCAGTGTAAAATATCCTGTGAGTCCATGGGGGCATCCAAATATCGCTGGTTCCATAATGCCTGCTGCGAGTGTATTGGTCCAGAATGTATCGACTATGGTAGTAAAACTGTCAAATGTATGAACTGCATGTTTTAAAGAAGGAAAGGAACTGCAAACCCAAAGCAATTCAGTCACTAAAGGTATGAAAATTCACCGGAGTCTGCTGGTTGCATCAGAATGCCAACAGGTTAAGAAGGTGTAAAGAATTTGGACTGAGTTACTTTTGAAGTATGACAAACCCAGCAATGTGTTAAATTATGATTATAACTGCTCTTACTGATTTTACTCTCTGCCAGCAATAAGCCCTTTCTTCTAAATACATGTACGACTTTGGTCATATTAAATGCATGTGCACAGTTAATGCTTTGAAAGATCTCAGGTTTCTGACACAAAGCCTGATGTCATTTTCTTCTGGCATTCCAAAAGCCTTTTGTTTTGGAAGTGTTAGAGCAAGTTAACATAGTACATAATTTCTCCATGTACTCCTCCTAGGACACTGAGTTTTTACAGGTGTATGCCATTCTTTACTGTGCCTTGTATTGTTTATCTATTCTATTAAACAGAGTAGATATCCAAATATATTTACTCTGAGAACTCATTAAAATCACCATAAAAAGCTTAATTTTAAATCTTTTTATGTTGGTTTTAGAAAGTATATGCTTACTGTATTTTACAACTTAAAATTTTTACATAGTATTATAGAATCCATGCTATAATACACGTACTGACAAAGTTTTGGGGTAAGTTTCTTCTTCTCTTCCGTCCCCTTGCCCAAAGCGCTGATGTAAGTTAGTGATGAAGAATCTTTATCAATGATTCAGGGCACACCTGGGAGACTGCCTTAACTACACCGCTAGTGTAAATGGTTAGGAACTGAACGCATTTCTCTGACTTACGGAGCCAGCTTGAAGAGCACTAGGATTAGGACACGACTGCCGAGTCGACCTCCACACAGAGCAGCCGGGAAACAACTCGTCCGCTGGGCAGCAACGGCAAAGCTGAGTGGTGAGGCTGCGCTCGCTGGACAGCGATGAGGGAGCCCCATTCTCCCGTGAGTGAGTGACAGGAGCCGCTAACGGAGAGAATTGACTGGTATGAACTGGGAAGGTCGAAAATTCTGGGGATTCTAGTAGGAAACAAACTTAAAACTATTTACTTAATTTTGTTACTTTGTAATCTTTCTTTTAGGTTTATATCTGGATCAAATATACTTGTTCTTATTAAACAAGTGTATACAAGTAGGTTAAGATTATGAAACCAAAAAAACAAAAATCTCTGTTCAAGATGATGTTAACTTCAGAGACACTGCAGAATATCTTCTCAGCTTTTTATATAATGTTTCCATAAGGATAAGGTTAAGTACTATGTGCTCTTCATAGTAAGAAAATCACAATCTTCAAGCATGATTCTAAAACATAAATATTTATATTACAGGGACTCTACAAAATTATTGATTTCTCAAATAGGACATATTTGAATTACCTGTAACTTTTTAGGAGTACCTCTTTGTATTTCTAAATAGTTTAGTACGTAAAAATAGCTACTGCTCTTAGACACTTTGTATCACTTTCTGAATGGTAGTTACAAGATCATATGTAATATTATGTTTAACTCATAAAATTTGAAGCCTCAATACCTTTTCTATTCTTTCAGATAACTAATGGATACTCAAGGTACTTAAGCTTTTTAAAAAGTTGAAGTTTAGCTCATGGATATATTTTTTTAATAGGAAAATATTGGGATATCCTTTTCCTACCTTCACCTAGAACGCCTCTGTTTAAAAGTGCCTTGAAAACACCTTAGCTCCCCTTCTTCATTAATACCAATAAAGCTGAAGGTTTTCTTGAACTTTAGAAAGTTTTAAAGGCACCTGTAGCCAGCTGGTTCATTTCAATGCTGTGGTTTTGCAAAGTAATCTTATATTTACCTGTGAATAGAAGAATGTTTATTGACAACATGCTTGATGTTTTCTTAAATACATCAACAAACTTTTTAAAACTGTGTTTATCATCTTTTATAGGTCTTCATTATTAAATTTAAAAATGTACTCTCTTCTGCCTTTTCATTGGGAAGATAATTTCTTGAACCATATTATGTTTTAGCTGATTTTATCTCTATATTCCCAATAGAAATTATCCCTAATTATAATGGTCTTTTATATTCAAATTTTGCTTAATTCTTTGGTTTATTAAGGTATTGAAAAACAGAGCTCACCGGAAAGATTCCATTTCAAGTTTTAAATAACAGTGTTTTTCCCAATAAAAAAATGTAACATTTGGGAAACCAGTAGCCCCACTAAAATTTAGACCTCCCGTTACCATTCTGAGCACAATTCACTTCTAATAGAAGCTCTGCTAAAAATTCTTTTTTTTTTAAGTCAAAAATTAGGTTCTTACATTTTTTTGTAACTAGATTTAAAAAACACTAAATTTCAAACCAGTTGGTATTATAAAAGCCATACATAAAAGGTTCTTTCTGGTAGTAAGACAAGTCCTTGCTAACAGGTGTTTCTCTCCCCCCCGCCAACATCTAATTATTACTGAAACTATACTAGCACCAAATTAAATGGCAATTGAAATAAAATAAGTCTTTGTTTACATAGAATGCTATAAAGGAAAGGTCTTCATTTAGAAATAGGATTTCTAGGGCTTCAGAAAACAAAATTGATTACATGTTAGAATATTTGAACAATTATTTATAAACCACAGTAGCATTAAAATGGAGAAAAGAAATGAAAACTTCTGAAAAATTAGGTAAATATATAAATAAGCCGCATATTATATTTAAAGGTGGTTTTTATGAAAGCTTCTTTGAAGGTTTTTTAAATCTGTTCTGCATTCCATGAGTCTATCTTTATTATATTTTACATGATCTACAACATATAAAATTATGTATTTTTCTTTTGTTGTCCCTATAAACAAAAAAGTATTTTAATAAAAAATTTAAATGAATGTGTCATGTTATTTGTTAACTTCAGCATGGAACATCCAATAAGTTTGACATTTCTCTCTAGTGAAGTTACTGTTTAAGGGATCAGACGAAGCATGCCCTCTTCTCTCTGGATGCCCCTACAGATTCTGTTGAAACAAAGGATTTGTAAGAGTTTGCTCTCCACTTTTTCAAATATGTGATTTATTCCAATATGGAGGAAACTTTGAAGTGAAATAATGAACTATTCTCCTTGTTCAGTTGGTCTCGTGATGCCACCCAGCCTCACAAGACCTTTGTGATGTTGGACGGAGTTACAGAAAGATCCAGGTAGGAAAATAACTCCCAGCTTTCCCACGGTAATCCTCACAGGATGGTATTATTACAGTTGAGAGCCATGGGCTGTACACCCATGGCAAAATCAATGTTATTTCACAGCAGCTACATTTTGAGAGCCTAATGGATGGGAGGATCTAGAGACTGGAAAATTCACGAGGACAGGTTGCCAGCCTGAGGGACTTAAAGGGAACAACAGATCTGAGGAATTCAGGGTTGTAGAATTCGTTTCAAGAAAGGTAGTGTATTTGCTTAGGAAAGTTCTTTTCCTGACTGTCCACATGGCAGTCAGTCCTGCAGAGCTGAGGGGTGAGGGCGGCAACCTGCAGATGCAGAGCGGGAACATCTCTAAGCTCGACAAGTCGGCAGGAAGCAGCTTCGGAGGATCGCGCTGGCCCCACCGGGCTGCTCCATCCACGCTGGCGTGTTCTGAGTTCCTAAGCCTGCAGACACGCCCTTAGCTTGTGGGTGTTAGGTGTTATGACTCAGACCTTTCATATTTTTCCTAACCAATAATAAATAAATTCATTCCACATTCTTCTACTTTGACGTCTGTACTGGAAGGATGGAGTCAGCAATAATTCCAAGGTCTTTTGAAACACACTTCTCAGTGCAGAAACAAAGAGAAAAAAGATTTCTGCTGTCCTCCATTGGTACTGTGACTCAGAGTGAAGCCTGGAGAAGCGCAGGAACCCTGCCAGTCACAGGCACAGAAACTGCGTCACTTAACTGAAGGTGGCCACTGATGTTAGACGCAGTCACCACTGAACTATCTTTAGGGGAAAAATGATTGTTTCCTGCCCTCCTAACTTCTGTGGTCCACGCTGTAGCCAGAGTTGTTCTAAATCACATGTGTAGGTAATTACTGCTCCAACCCTAGTTCCAGTGCTGAGCAAATAGCAAGGCCTTTGTGTGCCTTTGCCTAGAGGATTTGAGTTACCCGGTAGGAAGTAGAAGCAACACAACCTGCTTTGTGTTTTCCGGAAGTCTCACCTGCTCCAGGGGATTTGGCTGTGGTGGGGAGTAAGGCAGGGAGAGCAAGAGTGCCTTTGGGGCCCTGAGAGAGAAGACAGGTTAAAGTGTGGGTCTCCCAGACCATGGGGACTGCCCCAAGCCTCAGCCTGTTCTAGACCAGTGGTTCCCTACCTTTTCCACCTGTATACCCCTTTTAAACCCATTTCTATAAACTGTATCCCTTGTTTTTATAACAGCTGTTTTTAAATACACTTTTGTTCACTGCCTACCTTAATGTAAAACAGTGGAAATGAGGTAGTAAGTTAGGGGAGAAAAATTAGTACACTAAAAGTACAAACTACAGGTTTAGAATAATTTGTAACACAGTTGATCATGATGATCAAGTATTTAACAAACTTAATGTATTATTAATAATATTTATTTGTGTTATCTGAAAAGTCTGTAGTAATTGTTTTTTTTGTTTGTTTGTTTTTTTGCTTTAGTAGTATGTGGGTAGTTCCCTGGCTGGGAATCGAACCCAGGCCGCAGCATTGACAGTGCCAGTGCTGAAGCCTTAAGCCACTACACCAGCAGGGAACTCCTTGTAGTAATTGTTATACAGATCACCAGCCAATAGAAACATTGTTAGTGAGATCGTTGAGCTTGCTTTGATGCACCTAGTTTCTTGAAATCATGCTTAAAAGACACAAGATACAGTATTAAATCCAGACTTTCAGTAAGCTTGTTGCAGAACTTATTTTTCATGATGGTGTAAGAAGGAAAAGCTCTCTCCACTAGTTCATATTAGTAAATGGCAAGAGGTGTTTGAGTGCCTTCGCACTGAGCTGTTCATATTCCTCACTGACATCTACCCAGAAGGTAATAAGATGCTTTCTTTTCAAATCAGAATTTAAAGAAAAATCAGTTGAAAGTTCAATTAACGGCTCTTTTTCATTGATTTGTTGTTTAGCTTCATTGAAGGGATCTGCAATCCAGTTGTTTTCTTTTCCACATTAAGGGAAGTACTTATAAAAGGACACTTTAAGACCTTCCAAGTGACTTATAATATTCTCTTTCACATGTTGGGATAAGTGCAAGTCATTCTCCGGTAAGAAGTTGTGCAGTTTCAAAAACTTCAGGCTGACCTCTTTCAATACACGCTTTCTGAAAGTCCAGTTTTTTAGTCATTGACTCAATTTTGTCAGTTACTTCAAATAGGTAATGGCACTGTTTTGAAGTCCCAAGTTGAGTTTGTTTATTTCTAGAAAAATATCTGATAAATATGTCAGACTTTGAAAACTATCACTGTCCTGAAACTTTAGAGCAAGAGGGAAATGATGGTCTTCAAAAAACACCTGGACTTCATGACTAAGTTCAACCATCTGTGTAAGCACTTTGCCATGAGATAGCCACCTTCCCTCCATGTGCAAAAGGAACGTGCTGAGCATGCTGTTCATTTCTTCACACGGCGCATGCTGTTCATTTCTTCACAATCTGGAGTTTCATAGTTGTGACTTAATAAAATTACGAACTTTTACAGCCTCATCAAGAACATCTTTCAGTTCACTAGGAAGAGGCTTGCATTCAAGGCTTTGTCTATGAGTGCAGCAGTGACTCCGTGGTACGTGGGGAGCTACTTTTAATTCAGCCACGTAGGTCTATTAAACAACCTGACCTAGTCTTGCCTCCGTCAGTGCGTGCACCACAACAGTTCAACTAACTAATGTCCTTTTCAATGAAATAACCATTGATTGCATTAAAAATACCTTCACCCATGGTATGCTCTGTCAGTGCATAACAAAGCAACAGGTTTTCCTCAGTTTCATTTCCTACCAAGTACCTCTCAATGACAAGCAAAATAGATAAATGAGCAACATCTACATTTTCATCAACCTGGATGAAGAAGAATTTACTTTTTCTAATTCTATTTACTACTACAGCTTGAACATTGTCAGACATCTCCTGAATTTGTTGAGACATTGTATTGTTTAGAAAAGAGACAGCACTGATTTTGCGGACATGTTCTTCGCCAAATATACAAAAAACGGTATCCTTAATACAAGGAGAAATTACATCTTCAGTTATGGAGTGGTTTTTACCACATTGAGCTATGTGATAAGTAATATGGTACAAAGCCTCAATGGCATTCTCATTGTCTTTGTTTCTTGACGTTCTGTATAAAGGGACCGAAAATAATGTATTTCTTTGTTTTTATATATAAGATGCTTAGTTTCTAAATGTCTCAGGAGTAGAGAGCGTTTCATTGCAACCAGTAGATAATATTTCCACACACACAACACACAGACTTAGGACAGTCATCATGCCCTACAAATGAAAACCCATATTTATATGCTCCTCAGAGTATTTCCTTTTCTTCTGTGTAGTATCTGAGGCTGCACCTTTCTACTATCTCCCGGTGTGGGTGTACTCGTAGCTGCAGACATGTGCTGAGAAGTATTTCGCGATGGATTATAATCCACACTGTTTTGGTTTTTTAAACATTCCTGTTTTCAGCCACTGATCCATAACTGACATGTTTAAAAATCACTAACAATAATAACCAAAACTATGTTAAGCATTAAATAAAAAACTTATTTGAATCATGATTAAAGACAACACACTTATTTTTACTCAGTCAATTAACTGGTCAAACAGTCTGGCTATGGATGTATTTGTTTGTTTGGGAAAGTTCTAGAAATGTCACAAATGGATGGTTCTGAAACTAATGATTGATAGAAGAGTGGTTTTGGGGAAGCGTTCATAGCCACAGCCTCACCAATCATCATTCGCTAACGTGATTTAATTTTGAAGTGTTTCCATTAATGGTGATTCAGATTTAACATTTATTGTATCATAGCTAATGTTTTGCATGTTTTGACTTTATGTGGTTTTTTTGCCATTATGATTATTTTTCATTAACCTCTGGACCGCCCAGCACATATCCCCAGGGGTCCACCTACCACCCCGCCTGGGAGCCGATGCTCTCGAAGAAGCTAGAGCCCTAAGCTCATGAGGAGGCCTGGCTCCCAGGCCTGCAGTTGCTTTTTTCTAGAGGTTTCACCTTAAGAATATTAGCAGCCCTGCTCAGCCTTCATTGTCCAGGCCCCCCCATACTTGCCTCTAGGATTATGTGACACCCAAGCAAGATAGGTGACAGAGCCTCTTTCATGGCAGACATGGGATGAGATAGGACTCAGATTTTATATGATTTGAAGAAAACAACTAAGTGAGAAATGTTGCACCCCTGGGTTTGATTGGCTCTATTCCCAGCCTCATCAGTTTGCATCCCGGCGGCCTTAGTGGCTCACACCACCTTCCTTCTGCTTCCTGTCACTCCCCTGCTGCTGGCTGTGCCCTCCCCAGCACACCAAGTTCACTCCACCCTTGGGTTTTCCACGCATTGTTTACTCTGCTGTGTTTGCTTTCTGTGCAGATTTTGGTTTCTTGTTCTCTTTTAGGTCCCAGCTGAAATGCCATCTCCACGGCCATTTCTAAAGCTGCTGCCCCTTCCTCTATCATCCCAATCCTATTAGCCTATTTTATTTTTTTTTAATAGCAGGTAACTCTCCAAGAGTATTTGTTAGTTCGTTACCTATTTGTCCTCTCTTCTCTGGAGGCACGTGCAGCCCCTGAGAGTAGGGAAGCTTGTTAGTCTCGTTTACCACTGCCATGGCCACATTTCCCCAGAATCCTGAAGTGCGTGGCACGTGTCAGGGATGTGTTAGGGATGAATGAAGGATAGCGCGTCTGATCGTACTTCTGCTTCGAATGCTGGCTTCTCGTTGAACTCCGATACGGGCCCAAGTCCTCAGCGGTCCTCTGCTGGCCCCACTGTCTGGTCCTGCTCACGCCGCCAGGCCCATCTCAGGCCGCTTCATTTCACAGCCCAATTGCAGTCCCACTAAGTGGCATCAGTCCCCTGGGAATGCGATTTCATCTGTATGGGACACTTCTCTCTGCACCTACCCCCTCACCCCTTTCACTGACCTACTCATGAAGGCCTCAGCTTAGCCTTAATTTTTGTTTTAAAAAAAAACAGTTTACAAATATTTCTATCTATAGTTAATTAACTATATATCTAACGATCACCTTTTAGGGCCCTTATTCAATGCTTGCTGAGCACTTAGCCAATGAATTAAATTCACTAATAAGGTAAACCTGTTGAAAGTTTCAATTCTTCACAGAAACCTAGGAAGATTGCAACTTAAAATCAAGTCTAATGCACTTTCTCAATTACATACTTTAAATTGAATTGATGAGGCTGTGCTCTAATAAGCCACATCCTCTAAAACAGGGATGTCCAAACCTTTGGCTTCCCTGGGCCATGATGGAAGAAGAAGAATTGTCTTGGGCCACACACAAAATACACTAACACTAACAAGAGCTGATGAGATAAAAAAAAGAAAAAAATAGTTCGTGCATAATTTTCATAATGTTTTAAGAAAGTTTATGAATTTGTTTGGGGCCACATTCAAAACTGTCCTGAGCCACATGTGGCCCATGGGACACAGGTTGGAATAGCTTGCTCTAAATCATTCCAAAGTTGAAAAACATATTCCTGTTAAGCAAGACGCGTAACTGTGGTTTCTTTTGACCTCAGCAAAAAGGTAGAACCAATAGAAAACAGAAGACAGATTAGAGGATAAAACTTGAGCAAAAATTTAGCCAGACATACCTCCATAAAACATAGCCTTAAGGAGGGTCTGCCTCTGGAGGAGTAGAAAGAAGTCTGTGTTATGTATGGACAACTGATTACCAAAAAGAAGAGCATATCCATTTCCCCCCACATTCGTCAATCAAGTTATTCCTCTGCTCCCCACCCTCCAGGGATTGTAGGGGACTAAATACAAAGGGCAGAGAAAAGCCCACCTTCAATGATTTCCTACCCCGGAAGGAAACATCAGGGTGAGGGGACAAGTGTTCTCAACAAGTAGCCCCATAACCAAGTCTATCAAGTTCAAATTATACACATTACCTACACGTCCCCAACTTCTCAGAGTAGTCTGCATGTCCCACCTACCTTAATGACTGAATTGGACTTTGCATATTTTTGGCTATTAAGATACGTTTTTGTCTTTTCTCTTAGTACCCTGTGATGAAATCCTAAAGCAGACATGTCCAACCTATGGCCTGGGATGGCTTTGAATGTGGTCCAACACAAATTCTTAAAACATTATGAGATTTTCTGCAAACCCCCCCCTTTTTTTTTTAGTTCATCAGCTATCATTAGCGTTAGTGTATTTTATGTGTCACCAGGACAATTCTTCCATTGTGTCACCAGGGAAGTCAAAAGGTTAGACACCGCTGTCCTAAAGTATAGAAATGTCTTTTGGGAAAATTTTCAAATTTTGAACCTGATGAAATCTTGCATCTTTTCATGTTTCCAAGATCACGTACAACTTTTAAAGTGATATCATACAGAATTTGGGTTCCCTCAGATGGCTCTGACTAACCAGTGGCACAACCGGGTGTCTTTCCATAGCTAAAGATTTTGCTAGAGTAGAAGTCTGATGTTTTTAATTTCAATGGTTAAACTTTTATGTCCAGTTCACTCATGATGGCCTATTTCACATACGTTTTACACTTTTTGGAGTGTAAGCTTATCAACAGGACTTTGAGCCATTCCTAGGGAACCTGGATTGTGGATCTGTGCTTTCTGAGAAGATTTTTATTTGTATCTGCAGCTGCTCCAGGGATTACCAGTCCAGAAACCCTGGCTGTGAATTTCTTGGCTTATAGGAGTAAGTATACATCAGTAGCAGACATTTGAGCTCCAAAGCAGCATGAAAGTTTGCTGGTGATCATGAACTCTAAGAGAAACACGTGCCCCATCTACAGCCCAGACCAATTCTGAGAATTGTTCTTTTTGTCCTTTTTACCCCATTGTCAGAGGGGGAATTCTGCCAATGAAATTTTCCAGAGCTGACCTACATCTTGCACTTGCCAATTTAATTCCTTTGATTCCAAGAGCTACTCCAACAACATTCCAGTTAAATGTTTTATCTTGCTGAAGAATCTATTTTTGTTGTTTGCACCAACACTAAATTGCTTACAAAGTGCATTTAAAATCCGATTAGGGATATTAAAACATGTTGTAAATGGTATACTAATTAAAACTGTAGTACTGCCATATTAACACACACATATATATGGTATAAATAAGTCCAGAAATAGTTCCAAATGCATAAAATGTGAAATATTAAGATACAAAGCTGGCGATACACACCAGTGGAGAAATGTTACTAAATAAATGTAGAAACAACTGGGTGACTGTTTTGGACACCCAGTTTGGGCTGCTATAATAAAATAGGATTGGATGGCATAAAAAAACGAACACTTTTTTTCACCCAGTTCTGAGGCTGGAAATACTGAGAGCAGTGTGCCAACATGGACAGGTTCTTGGCACGGGCCCTCTTCCTGCTTATGTTCTCACATGGTCTTCCCTTGGTGTGTACACACAGAGGAAGTGATCTTCTGTCTCTTTCTTTTATAAGACCATCTAAGTCATCATGGGGGCTCTACTCTCATGACCTCATCTAAAGCCATTTACCTCCTGAAGGCCCCATCTCCAAATACCATCACATTGAGGATTAAGGCAACACAAGAACTTTGGGGAGAGCGTCAACATTCAATCCATAGTGTTAACCATCTAAAAAGAATAAAAGTGGAATCATACTTCATAACTTTATACCAAGAGAAATTTCATCCCATCAAAGATTTAAATACAAAAAGGGAAACAATAAAATTACCCTCAAAAAGAGAATTGGTTCTTAATTTTAGTGTAGGAAAGGCTTTTTAAATTACAATAAAATTTTTAAAAGCCAGAAAAGAGAAAATTAATATATTTTATTACAAAGCCAACATTTAAATGGAAAAATCAACAATGAAAGACATGATGCAATAGAGAAAAATGTTTGGTAAGTCAGTAAGAAAAAAAGTAACAACCTGATAAAAAGTAGTTGAAGTAAATAAATGAACTGTTCAAAGAAAAGGAAATGCCAGTGACTACTGAAAATTCTCAACCTCTCTCAAAATTTGAGAAATGAAAATTAGAATATGAACATATAAAATAAAAACAGGGAAATACGATTTTCATCTATCAAATTGACAATGGTCAACATTTTCTACTCTCTGAAGTTGACAGAGTTTACCTAAAAATAAGTTAACACTGTCAATTTCATAGTAAACAAGCATTTATTTGAGATCTGAAGAATAGCTGAAATATCGATTCAGGCAGTAACCCAAATAGTGCTCCGATTAGGAGGCAACAGCACGAGGCATTTATGAGAAAGGGAAGGGGAACGATTAGCTCGATGAAGGGGGAAAGGTACATCCATAGAAGGATGACATTTTCGTTAGTGCAAATAAGCAAACAGTGATGTTAATTCTAAAGAATATTTTAAGTTTTCAGTCCATTAGGCATCATATCTTCTTTCTCTTATCTTTGCTAACAGTTGTTTGGGACACAATGTTGCTTTAGGGCCAGCCCAGGGCTTATTTTGCCCAGTTTTAACATTCCAAAGGCCTGCAGGGCAGTTCCTCTGGGATGGCAGCTCTGACTCCCAAGTTAAAGTGGCTCCATTTATATTATTATTTTTTTTTATTTTTTTTTTTATTTTTTTGCTTTTTGGTAGTGGGTAGCTCCCTGACTGGGAATCGAACCCAGGCTGCAGCGCTGACAGCATTAGCGCCGAAGCCTTAAGCCACTACACCACCAGGGAACTCCCCTATATTATTTTTTACAAGAGTGTTTAGAAAGCCATATAACACATACCACTGAGAAGGTTGTGGGAAACTACTCAGACGTCATTTATGGGAATACAATTTTCCACAACCTCTTTGGAAGGGAGGCGTGCATTTGCCATATAAGTACTGACCCAGGTATTTCATGTCTAGGAGTTTATCCTACAGATATTACTCACACATGTGGTACAGGGCATCCACTCGGCATTGTAATGCAAAGTATTGGACCTACTTATAAAACGAGTGGTAGTCGATAAATGATGGTACCTTCTAATGGATACTGTGCAGAATAATCTCAAATATATAGTGTTCACAGAAAAAGCAAGGAATAGAACTATGTATAATATTCAACAATTTGTTTAAAACAGAGAAAAAATTTATGTACATATGTGCTTGTGTATAAATAAAATAGCTGGAAAGAGTCCCTCCAGGGAGGGGGAAAATGAGGCTGAAGGACAGGATAAAAAGGAGTCTTTCACTCTGTATCTTTTTTGTAACTTTGAATTGTGAGCCATGAGAATGTATTACTTTTCAAAAAAATAAATAACTAAAATTTAAATTTTAAAGAGATAAGAACAGAAATATTTTTTCCTGAAAGTATCCATTTTTACAGCCCCCCACCCCATGGGTCCCTGTGAGTGACTAGATACCCAGAGTCTTTAATAAAAAATGTTGACATATGATGGAGACAAAATGCTCATCAGGAGTTTGATCATAACTGACAACTCCTTCCTACTGTTGATCTGGTCATGTCTCTGATGGACAATGACATGCTTTGTTATCAAATCCTAATAAATAGCTAAGATTTGAGCAATAAGATTTTAGGACAGATAGCCCTGTGGTTTGTGTCTTGTACTACCATGGGATTGAGTTCTTTGTCCTTAGAGAAATTTCAGCCCATAGCATTCATTTAAACAGCTGCATTCCACTCTCTTAAACTCATCAGAACTAATAAAAACATCAGCAAGAAAAGTCCAAACCTTGATTTTATAATTCCACGAGAATGACCTTTAAGATTGTATTTGTGGGAGTTCCCTGATGGTGCAGTGGCTTAAGGCTTCGGCGCTGGTGCTGTCAGCTCTGCGGCCTGGGTTCAATTCCCGGTCAGGGAGATACCCACATACCAAAAAGAAAAAAAAAAAAAAGAATATTTGTGATCACATAAAACACACTGACCGACGGCTCCGTCTGCTGCTACAGTTATAATGTTTGAAACTACTGCCTTCCACCGCTTTGCTAGTTCTGTTCCTCCTGCCCCAGTGACGGGGCCAGCTTTAGAAAGCGCCCAGTCCGTTTGACAGGACCCAGCACTCCCACGGTGGGGAGGAAGGAGCACGAGAGCGTAATCATTTTTTAAGGTAATTGTTCATTTATTAAAGAGAACCTTGTCTTCAGAGTGTTTACAACGTTCCCTTTTGCGAGTTGCTTCGAATAGACATACCAGAGTTCCTCTGAGGGACCTTTTTACACACGTGCAGAACCCAGAACAGAGAGAATCACAGACTCTCAAGTGATTCCCGGGCCGAGTGGCGGAGGCCAGGCGTGCTCACGCTCCAGAAGTGGATCTGGCCCCTTGAAAGGACACGTTCTCTTATTGATTAGAAATTTTGAATGAAAGTCAAGAGGTGCAGGTGTTAAGCAATTCTGGAGACAGTTACAACAGCGAACGCCTTCCCCGGCCCCGTGCACAGAGGTGCGTGTCAGTTAGAGGGCGTGCACGCAGGCGCAGAGGACCTAACGTTCTTTTTCGCTCGTTAATGTATCGATAAAAAGAAAAATAAACCTGCACTGAAAGGAAGGGTGAAATTCTATTTTTCATTTAATGCTCGATTTTCCTGATAATACGCATTCATAAAACAGGTCGAAGAAAATCAACAGCCCATAATCTGATCACTTTTGAAATCTGTCCATTTGTGCTGGGAAACAGGAGCGCTGAGCAGACAGACAGGCCTGGCAGGCCAGGGCGGGGCTCTTCTCCGCAGCCTCAAGCCCGAACTAGATGTGGAGCACGAGGCCCGGGGAGGCAGTGTCACTGCAGGTTCTGCCCGAGGCAGGTGTGTCAGGGCACACCCGGGACCTAGAGCCTGATGCCTGTGCTCCAAGGTGGTGCCATGTCCTCCGTGAGGACCCACATCCTTTTCTTTTATTCCCATTTCAGTTAGGTTAACATGTTGTGCATACGATCTGTATCACTCATGCGGATTGCACCTTAGATTGCCCCACCGGCCACAGCACTGAGGGGCTGGGTCCCAGAAACTCATATCACCTTGCTAATCGGACCAGGGAGCACAGGTATCCCAAAGCAGCCTGATTCGCATCAGCTGGGCACGAACCAGGGGGGCCCTGCATACTCTCTCCCAAGTGTCAGAACTGAGAGCTGGTGAGAGTATAGAGGCTAGCAGCGGGGACTGAGCTGGAAGAATGACATTAGGAGGACCAGCTCAGCCCAGATGGATCCCTGGGCAAACTGAAATTGTGAAGGGACAGAAAAATCTCAGTAGAAACTGTGAGAAAGAGAGAAGATACAGAAGGGGTGTGAGGAAGCTGGCTAGTCACAGGGGCGGCACTAACCCTCAGTAGCACAGGCTGCTCGGGCTGCTTGGGCTGCGGAGACCTCTAGACCTGCCTGGGTTCTAGAATAATCCACCATCTAGACAGTTCCCGGCTTTTCCCGTATCCTTGTGTAGGTGTTTCCTTGCAATGAACCTTTCTTCTTGAGAAATTTTAGTGGGTCTCTGGTTTTTACAGCCCCCAATGCTAAGCAATACAATGTTCTGCTGATCATTTTTTTTTCTCTATGCAAATCTACATACCTTTTCTGACCAAACTGGACCAGACCGAACTGCTGTATTTTTAACTGGATAGTGTATTGTGAGAATTCACCTAAATATCACTAACACCTTTATCGAATTTTCTTGCAAGTTCCGCACACTGCTGAATAGCTGTCATTACAAAACCAAGACCAATTTGCTACCATCCTACTAAAAAGAAAAATCACCTGACAGAGTAACCACGGCACCACTGAGAGGACCTCCTTCCCGGTCTGCCTTCCTTGGGCCTCCGGGGTCAGCCACGGCTGTTTATTGCCTTTCCGGTAGGTCCCCGGTGAGTTCTAGCAACAGATTTCACTTTTTCAGTCCAAAGCCAAGTTTTCAATAGCCTGAACATATTGGAACTGTCAAAAGAACATAAAATGAGCCAGATTCTAATTCCTTCTCTGCCACCAGCTTGACCTCCCTGGTCTCTATTCTCTTGCCTCCCAGGGCTTGACTGAATGAGCACTAAGGGCCCCTACGTCTTACCTTCTGTGTATGGCTAAGAAGAGTGGCACAAAATGGGTACTCTAACAACTGAGGTTTGAGGAACCACCATCTTTAGGTAGCTCTGGGATCAATCAAGCCACAGATACTGATCTACAATGAGCTCAGTATACAGTCTAATCTGACCATTCTCACCAGCGATATCATCAATGAAGCATGAGTCACAGCTCAATCTATCTATTTGGATGCTAATTTCTTAGAAGAAATCTCTTTTCTGGGACTAAATGGTGCCTCTGTTTAAACCCTTATCCCAGGTTTCACTTGCTGTGGTTTCAGTTACCCATTGCCAACTTAGCCCAAAAATAGTAAATAAAAAGTTCCAGAAATAAACAATTAATACGTTTTAAATTGCATACTCTTCTGAGTGACGTGGTGAAATCTTGGAAGTCCTGTTCCTTCCTGCCCAGGATGTGAATCACCCTTTCCTTTATCCCGTGTCTATCCTGCGTGTCCCTCGCCCCTAGTCACTGGCTAGCCATCTCGGATATCAGATCGACCGTCTCTGTATCTCAGAGTTTGTGTTCAAATCGCCCTTATTTTACTTCACCGTGGCCCCTGAGGGGCACGAGTAGTGCTGCTGGCAGTTTGGACGTGCCAACAAGAAGCCTTAAGGTGCTTGCTGTCATCAAAAGATCAATAGTAGCCGAATGCTAGCCCATGATGCCTGCCAGGCGGCTCACTACCCCTCATCACGTAGGCATTGTGTCATCTCACACCGTCACCAGAAGGGTGAGGACAGTAAGATCCTTTCGGGGCAAGGGAGAGACCACATTCACATAACTTTCATTACAGTCTATTGTTGTAGTTTTTCTATTTTATTAGTTATCGTTAACCTCTTACTGTTCCTAGTTTGTAAATTAAACTTTGTCATAGGTGTGTGCGTATAAAAATAAACACACTGGGAGTTCCCTGGTGGTGTAGCGGCTTAATTCGGCGCTGGAGCTGTCAGTGCTGCGGCCTGGGTTCGATTCCCAGCCAGGGAACTACCCACATACCAAAAAGCAAGAAAAAAAGAATAAACACACGACACAAAGGGTCCTGTGCTATCTTTGGTTTCAGGCACCCGCTGGGGGTCCTGGAATGTACCCCCTGTGGATCAGGCCCAGGAACTGCTGTCCTAAGAAACCAGTTAGAATCCTTGCCTCCGGGGAGAGGGAAACAAGGGAAGAGCCTGACTCACTTCCTACCCTTTCTACCTCTGAATTTTGTGCTTTCTGTCTATGTTAGCTATTCTTCAAAATAATCACTTAAGTATTTACTGATAAAATGATATGGTGTCTGGGACTTGATCTCAGATTCTCGATCGGTGGTTGCAGGGCATGAAATAGGATCTGCAAGTATTGGTGATCGCTGATGCTGAGTGATGGCTACATAGGGGTTCCTTGTAATCCTGTTCTCTCTACTTTTGGGTGTGTTTGGAATACCCCATAATGAAAAATTTAAATAATAAACATTTCAATTGCTTAAAAAAGCACACACAAAAGAAAGTCACATATTGCAACATTTTGCTTTATTTCACATTTTCCTTGAATTTTGCTACTATAATGAGAACATTAAGAAATTTTCCTACTATGAGTCAGTTAAATTACTCCTAGAGGAATTAGAGTGAGAAACCAGGAAGGAGACTGTAGTCAGAGGTTGGCACCTGCTATGGGTAGAATGTTTGTGCCACCCCACCCAAATGCATATATTGAAATTCAAATGCCTCGTGTGCTGTGTTAGAAGGTGGGGATTTTCAGAGGTGATTAGACTTGGACGAGGTCATTGAGGGTGGAGCCACTATGATGGAACTAGTGTCCATAAGAAGAGGAAGAGATCAAAGCTCTCTCTTGGAGCCATGTGAGCATACAGCAAGAAGGTGGCCATCTGCATGCCAGGAAGAGGAGGACCCTCACCAGATGCAGAACCTGCTGGCACCTTGATCTTGGACTTCCGGGCTCCAGACTGTGAAAAATAAATGCTCATTGTTTAAAATCTGTGGTATTTTGATAGCTACCCATGCTGACTAAGGCAACAGGATTCTGATGGGACAAACATTTATATGTTTACAAGCATTCTTATGAAAAGACAACTAGCAATACTTATTTCAAAACAATGGGTTTACATTTAATACTGATTTTCCTTTGGAAGACCATGTCCTTTAGGATTTGAGTCACTTGAGAAAGAAAATCCATCCGCATTCTGGGCTTCCTACTCCTCCTCCTTCCTCTGTCTTTCCTCCCCAGATGTTTCCAGATTTCTTTTGCTGCTTTCTAAAGCAGTGATCCTCAACTAAAGGGGTAAAATTCTCATTTCGTTTGTTTGTTTTTTTGGTGGTTTCCTGGCTGGGAATTGAACCCAGGCCGCAGTATTGAGAACTCTGAAGCTTAGCCACTACACCACCAGGGAACCTCCTTAAAATTCTCATTTTGGAAGGAGATTTGTCAGATCTTTTTTAGAAGATAAACATGTAAAAATGCAACTTATGCTGTGACAGCATGAATCGCATAAATCATCATAAATCTGACAAGGCTTGGCAGTATGGACCACTCCCCACAGCGCATGAGCATCTAGGTTCACTTATTGTCTGCTTGCTATTTTTAAATCCAACATGACAAGCACCAGAGGGTTGTGAAGGTCAGAAAACTCTGTGCCCTGATAAACTATGTGCACCAGAGAAGTGAGCAGAAGTGAGATGTTTCCATACAGGTAGGTGGTCAAGACTAAATCTGCCTGTCCACACTTGGGGCATTTCTTGGTTGCACATTGTTACTTTGTTTGAATTCAGTAACCTTCTGACTATTAGCACTTTGGGAATATTTTACTCCCTCAAAAAGACTCCACATATCTCCCGGCAGGACCTGTACCTTTTTGGGTGCCCAGCGAAAGATACACAAAGAATAGTGAGTCTGGTTACCATAGGCAACCAAAGATGTTCTAGACCTAGTACCAAAATGGAGGTAAGTGCAAATTGCTATTATTCTATGCCAGTTTCTAGCCATGGAAGCTTGAGAAGCTATTGAGTCAACCATCCTTTTAGGTTGCAAGTGGGTGGGACAAGAAAAAGAAACTTCATTTAACAATTGGAAAATTATTGAAAACATGGATACTGGCAAATTGCAAAAAAAAAAAAAAAAAAAAAAAAAGTTGGAAGTAGGATTACAAAAGGGTTTTGATAAGCTCCCTTATTAACAGCATGACTCATTTCACAATTCATGAGGTTCTCCAAACTGGGTTTGCATGACAAATAAACATCTGTGAAGCAACAAACGCATGAACTCATCTTCAAAGCAAAACCACATTTGCATGACGAACACTGGACCGTTGCTCTACACAAAGGCCAGTCCCTGGAACTTGATGAAAACCCAGGAATGCATAAAAACATGGGTACTTAGAGCAAATGGGACCAATGGCAAGAGGGTGAACAATTCCAAGAAAGCAAACCTTTATTTGTAGATGCTTCCACCTCTAAATGTACTGTGTGTGTTTTGCATTTTTAGCCCAGGGAATTTGGCTGTCCACGTTATAACCTTCCATGGACCACTGTCAGAAACAGAAGTCCTCCTGCCAGACTGTGAAGCTGAACCATCTGGTATTATAATACATTCTTAAAGTGGCATTTTGTGTCAGGTCTCATTTGTATTAACTTTCCATGTAAGTAGCATATAAATATACTCACATTTTGGGGCAATGTCTCATAAAATTTATGACAATATTAAAAGTGACCACATTTGCAAATCACTGCTTCCGTCTTTTTCCTCCTCTAAATTGATATTATTGAGGAGAAGAGTCAAGATGGTGAAATAGGTAAACACTATGCCTGCCACTTCCCATGACCACATTAAAACTATAATTAAATTATAGAACAATCAACTTGACATCACCTCAAGACTAGCTGAACAGAACCCCTATAACTAAGAATATAAAGAAGAGGCCATGTTGAGACTGGCAGAAAGTAGGAGATACAGAACAGCCTGACCCCAAACACACAGGTAGTGGTTGAGCATTGGGAGGGGCAGCTGGGTGGTGAAAGTCTGCTGAAGGATGAGGGGTTCTAGACCCACACCAGGGTTCCCACAACTGAGAAGAGGAGTCCCCACAACATATGGCTGTGAAAAGCAGCAAGGACTCGATCTATCCCAGTAAGATGGAAGACAGCTGGAAACTTAGATGTCTTCTTAAAAAGCTTACTCACAGACTCAAGTGCTTGTAAGCACTCGCTCTGGGCAATGGTGGAGTGGTGGCAACTTTAGAGATGCCAGACACGTTCAGGGACAGACTGAGTTGTGTGGCTTCAGAGTGAGAGCTAGAGAAACAGCAGCCATTATCCCTGAGTGGAGCCTGCCTCGCATGTAGCCTATAGGTGGACTCCTCATTCCTTTGTCAAGCCTTCCCCTACAGGGCCAAATCTGAGACCTCATTGGCCTGGTGAACTCCATGCACTTGCCACCCTAATGACTCCCTATGACCCCAGCCCACCCAGAACCTATGGCATTGCAGGGCTACTCTCAGAACCTGAGCAGCCAGCTCCATCCCACAGCAGTGGATAGCCTACAAGTGGTTTGTAAAAATTTCAGCAGTAGGCAGTCAGCCCCAGTTCATGCTGCAACCTAGCTCTCAGGCCAGAAGCGAGAGGTGGCCGGATGCAATTTTCTTGGGCATTTTGTGCAGTGGCCATAGGCTCAGCACTGGTGCAGAACCGGAATCTGCATTTACTTAATGAGAACCACCAGTGCCACCCCAGTGACACCCTAGCACCCCACTCCACCCAACTGAAGTGACATCACCAGGGGCACTTTCAACACTTGGTCAACTAGCCCAACCCCCACACCTAAAAAGACTGTTTCAGCAGCTAAACCTACCGGCAGCTGGCAGGTGGCAACAGGCCTAGGGGTGCTCTAAGCCTTTTGCTAAGCTGCCCCAAGCTCGATACTGGAGGAACTTATAGGATTGTCCACTGATTTCTCTAAGAAAAATTTCAGGCCAGAAAGGAGTAACACAAAATATTCAAAGTGATGAAAAGCAAGGGCCTGCAACCAAGACTACTGTACTCAGCAAGGCTATCATTTATTTTGAAGGAGACAAGAAGAGCTTCCAAGACAAGAAAAAGCTAAAGGCAGTTATTACCACCAACCCAGTATTACAACAAATGTTAAAAGGACTTCTTTAAGAAGAAAAAGAGGGAAAACAAACAAACAAACAAACAAAAAAGACAAAAAGCCATGAATAATGAAGTGTCAATAATTATGTACCTATCGATAATCACTTCAAGTGTAAATGCATTAAATGTGCCAATCAGAACACATAGGACAGCTGAATGAATAGAAAGACAAGACTCATACATATGCTGTTTACAAGAGACCCACCTCAGATCAAAAGACACACATAGAAGGAAAGTAAGGGATGAAAAAAGATATTTCATGAAAAGTGAAATGAAAAAACAGCTGGGGAAGCAATATACTATATTAGACAAAATAAACTTTAAAACAAAAACTAAAATAAGAGACAGAGGACATTACATAATGATAAAGGACAAAACCTTAGTAAACCTCTATGCATCCAACATAGAAACACTTAAATGTATAAAACAAATATTAACTGACATAAAGGGAGAGATGATAGTAATACAATCATAGTAGGTGACTTTAACACTCTATTGACACCAATATACAGATCTTTGAGACAGAAAATTAACAAGGAAAATGTGGCCTTAAATGACACTAGACCAGATGAATTCATTGAAATTTTAGCCCAAAGTAGCATAATATACACTCTTTTCAAATGCACATGAAACATTTTCCAAGATAGACCATATAATAAGCCACAAAACAAGTATCAATATATTCAGGAAGATTGAAATCTTATCAAGCATTCTCTCCGACCATAATGGTATGAAACTAGAAATCAATTACAAAAAAAACTCCCCCCAAAACAAAAACACCTAAAACATATACAAACACAATGAGTCTAAATAACATGCTATAAATAATAAATGGGTTAACAATGAGATTAAGGAAGAAATCAAAGATGCCTTGAGACAAACAAAAACAAAAACACAATGACTCAATATCTATGGGACACAGTGAAAAAAGTTCTAAGGGGGAAATTCACAGCAATGCAGGTCCACTTCAAGAAATAAGAAAAATTTAAATAAACAATCTAACTTTACACTTAAGGGAACTGGAAAAAGAACTGCAAATAAAGCCCGGCATGAGTAGAAGGAAAAAAATAATAAAGATCAGAGTGGAAATAAACTAAATAGAGTCTAAGAACACAATACAGAAGATCAATAAAACCAAGACCTGGTTTTTTGAAAAGATAAACAAAAGTAATAAACTTTTAACCAGAATCAGCCAGGAAAAAAAAGGATCCAAATAAATACAATCGGAAATGAAAGAGAAGTGACAACAGATGCCACAGAAATACAAAAAATTCTAAGAAAATACTACATGCAATCACACACCAACAAACTGGACAATCTGGAAGAAATGGAGAAATTCCTAGAAGCATATAATCTTCCAAGGCTGGATCAAGATGAAACAGAAAATCTGAAACAACCAGTTACTACCAATGATATTGAATCAGTATTCAACAAGCTCGCAACAAAAATCTTGGAACAGATGGCTTCACAGGTGAATTTAAAAAAAAATTCAAAGAAGAATGAACACCTATTCTTTTCAAATGATTCTAAAAAATCTAAGGGGAGGGAAGGGCTCCCAAGCTCATTTAATAAGACTACCATTACCCTGATTCCAAAACTAGACAAAGACATTACAGAAACAAACAAAACTATAGGCCGATATCTCTTATGAACATAGGTGCAAAACTCCTCAATAAAATATTAGCAAACCAAATTCAGCAATATATTAAAAAGACCATATACTGCAATCAAGTGGGATTTATTCCTGAGATGTGAAGTTGATTTAATATCTGCAAATCAATTAACAAGATATACTACATAAGCAAAATGAAAAATAAAAATCATATGATCATATAGATGCAGAAAAAGCATTTGATAAAATCCAGCATTCATTTATATTAAAACTTTCAGTAAAGTGGGAATAGAAGGAACATATCTTAACATAATAAAGGCTATATACAAGAAACCCACAGTTAATATCATACTCAGTGGGAAAAAGCTAAAAGTGTTCTTCTTAAGATCAGGAACAAGACAAAGGTGCCCACTTTCACAACTTTTATTCAACATAGTATTGGAAGTTCTAGCCACAACACTCAGATAAGAAAAACAAATAAAAACATCCAAATTGAAATGGAAGAAATAAAACTGTCATTATTTGCCAATGATATAATATTATAGATAGAGAACCCTAAAGATTCCATAAAGAAAAAAAACTATAAGAACTGATAATTGAATTCAGTAAAGTAGCAGGATACAAAGTTAATATTCAGATATTGGTTGCATATTTATACAGTAATAATGAACTATCAGAAAGAGAAATTAATAAAAGAATCTCATTTACAATTGTGTCAAAAAATAACTAAGAATAAAGGAGGTAAAAGAACTGTATTCAGAAAATTGTAAGACATTGAAGACAGAAATTGAAGAAGAAAGAAATAAATGAAAGCATATGCCATGCTCATGAATGGGAAGATTTAACATTGTTAAAATGTTTGTACAACTCAAAGCAATCTACAGATTCAATTTGATCACTATCAAAATACTGATGGCATTTTTTACAGAACTAGAAAAATTAATCCTAAAATTTATACCATAAAATACTCTGAATAGCCACAGGAATCTCGAGAAAGAAGAACATAGCTGGAGATATGCTACCTGCTATCAAACTATACTGCAAAGCCATAGTAATAAAACCAGTATGGTATTGGCATAAAAAACAGACACATACAAGTAGATCAATAGAAGAGAATAGATAGCCCAGAAATAAATCTATGCCATTATGATCATTTAATCTATGACAAAGGAAGCAAGAACATACAGTGGACTAAAGGCTCTGTATTCAATTAATGGCACTGGAGAAACTGGACAGATACATGCACAGAAATGAAACTGGACCGCCTTCTTACACCATATACAAGAATAAATTCAAAATGGATTAAAGACTTAAATGTAAGACCTGAAACCATAAAACTCCTAGAAGAAAATATAGGCAGTAAATTCCCAGACATTACCCTTAGTAACGTTTTTACTGATATATCTCCTTGGACAAAGAAAACAAAAGAAAAAATAAACAAATGGGACTATATCAAACTAAAAATTTTGCATAACAAAAGAAATGATCAACAAAATGAAAAGACATTCTACTGAATGGGAGAAGATATTCAACAATGACACATCTCATAAGGAGTTAATATCCAAAATTTATTTAAAAAAACCCATACAACTCAACACCAAAACAAACAAACAATCTAATTAAAAAATGGGCAGAGGACCTGAATAGACATTTCTCCAAAGAGGAAATACAGATGGCCAATATACATATGAAAAGATGCTCAGTGTCACTAATCACCAGAGAAATGCAAATAAAAACCACAATGAGATATCACCTCACACCTGTCAAAATGGCCATCATCAATAAATCAACAAACAAATGTTGGCAAGGATCATGAGAAAAGGGAGCCCACATGCAGTATTGATGGAATTACGAATTGGCATAGCCACTATAGAAACATTAAAAATAGAATTCCCTTATGACTCAGCAATTCCACTTCTGGGTATTTATCCAAAGCAATTTAAAATGCTAATTTGAAAAAGGTATATGCACTCTGTTTACTACAGTGCTATTTACAATAACCAAGATGTGGAAATAACCTAGGTGCCCATCAATAGATGATTGGATAAAGAAATTGTGGTCCATATATGTGTGTACAATGGAGTATTACTCTGCCATAAAAAGGATAAAATCTTACTATTTGCAACACATGGATTGACCCGGAAGGTATTATGCTAAGTGAAGTAGCTTAGACTGAGAAAGACAAATACCATATGATTTCACTTATATGTGGAATATAAAGAACCAAATAAATAAACAAACAAAACAGAAACAGACTAGTAGATACAGAGAACAAACTGATGGTCACTAGATGGGAGGCGGATTGGGGGGCCGGGTGAGAAAGGGGATGGGATTAGGAAGTACAAATTGGCAGTTACAACATATGCAGGGGATGTGAAGTAAAATATGGGGAATATAGTCAGTAATATTGTACATACAGTGTCAGGTGGGTACTAGACTTATTGCGGGGATCACTTCATAAATTATATAAACGTCTAACTACTACACTGTTCACCCGAAACCGATATAAATAATATTGAATGTCAACTAGAATTGAATAAAATAGTCACGGGGATGTAACGTCTAACATACGGAATATATTATAGTCAGTAATATTGTAACACCTGTGTATGGTGCCAGGGGGTACTAGATGCAGATGATCATTTTTGTGAAGTATATAAATGTCTAGTCACTATGTTGTTTTGTGTCCCTGAAACTAATAAAATACTGTCTGTGAGTGGTAACTGAAAAGTAAGTTTTAAAAAATTCTCCAAAATTGATTTTATTCAGAATGAGTTTGTTAGGTAGGACAATGAGGACTCCATTTTTCTTTTACTCAAACTTCTGCTAAGTTGTTTTGTAGGCATGCTTCAATGGACACGATGGGTGACAAAGCCAATGGAGCAAACAGTGCCACCAGGTCCCAGGAACGGGTCACCCTAACCGCAGACTGAGGGGACAGAATGCCCCCCCTCTAGGACAGCCTGGCTGTTACAAGAGTGACGACCTGCCCCCTCGGCGGCCCTGACCCTTAACTCATCTGCGCGCCCTCCCCCCTGGGCAGGTGCCTTTCTCGCCCCCAGCCCGTCTGCACCCGGAGGCTCGAATAAACTGCTTTGATTTGCATGACTGTGGCCTCGTGTGTGTCCCTCTCGCCCCGGACCTAACGCTGGTGCCGAAACTCCGCCGTCGCACCGGGAACAGGCTGAGCCAGGGAGCGGTCCTCTAACAGCTGGGCCGCGGCAGCTCGCCCGAGCCAACGCCTGAATCCCGGGGGTTCGGCCGCCCCTGCGGACCTGTGCTGCCCTGGGAGCTTCCTGCACCAGTCGCGAGGGGTCCCGGGCTGGGAGGCCCTGTCCATTACCCAGCAGCTCCATCCACACCAGTCAGTCCTCTCGGGTGAGCAGGTTCTCGGGTTCGCGGCGTCCTCTCAGGGTTTTCTGTTCTGCTGCACCAGTGCAGCCACGCACGGCGGAGTCTTAGCATTAAGCCAGAAAGCTCTCTGGCCTCCTGGCCTTTGAGCTCACCCAGGAACGGGACCCCGACCGAGATGCACGTTCGGCGCCCTACTGTGGGCTCCTGGGTATTTAACTGACGAGGGGACGCCCTTTTAGTTGAACTGTCGCACGCGGATCCGCTGCATTTCCCCGCCCCTTCCCCCGTGCCCTGGGGAATTCCCCATCTGTTCTGCTCTGTAGGCTGGGGACCTCCGGCCAAAACGCTCAGTGCGCTATTGTAACACTGCATGGCCTCAACGTAAGTTAGACAATGGCTCCATATGGCCAGAGAATGGCACTGTTTATTTTAACGTTCATACTGACCTAGACAATTTCTGTCGCTGCAACGGAAAAACGGTCAGAGGTCCCCTATATCCAGGCCTTTTCACGCTTCTGTCGCACCCCACTCTCTGCCAGATTGCTCACCTATCAAATTCTTCTCATGCAGCTGAACCCCCAACCCCGCCATGCTGTCAGGCTCTTTCATCGGTTCATTAGTTCCTGCAGATCTGTTTGCTTCACCTCCATGGTCTTCCCTCCTAATTCTGCCCCAGGCCCAGCAGACCCTCCAGCCCCACCCCCCCGTTCCTTAGAAGCCTGGACAGTCTGCTCCCATAGGCTTTCCCCCTCCTCCTACTCGGTCCCCCAAGGCCCAGTCACAGCCCCCCCGCCCCTGTCCTCCCCCTCCTGGAGGGAGAGGAGGGCTGAGGGGATTGTGCCAGTCCATGTGCCCTTTGCCCTGACAGATCTATCTAAAATTGAAAAGCTCCTTGGCTCCTTTTCCACCGACCCTGCGACCTACACTAAGGAATTTTAATATCTAACTCAGTGTTATGATTTAACCTGGCATGATACATCATCCTGTCCTCCACCTCTCCTCCCATGAAAGGGAAAGAGTCAGGCCTGATGCTCAGGCTCATGCTGATGAGCTCCACAGACAGGGTGATACCCAGCCTGGTCGGCTCTACCACGAACCTGCTGAAGAAGCTACTTAGCAATCCAGGAGGATCCTCCCCGGTGCCAAGGGCACACATGATTATATGTCTCACTGCAGGACTGCAAAAGGTGGTCAACTATGAAAAACTGACAGAAATCACTCAAGGTTCTAATGAAAATCCTGCTCTCTTTTCACCTCACCTCACTGAGGTCTTTGCACAAATGGGCTAATACCCCGAGGGCACTCTCTTACTTAATATATATTTCATTTCTTAGTCTGCACCTGACATTCGGTGCAAACTACGAAAATTAGAAGCAGGTCCTCAAACCCCACAACAGGACCTGCTTAACCCGGCCTACCAGGTCTTCCGTAATAGGGATGAGGAAGCTAACCCATGATCGGCCTAAATATCAAATGCTTGCTCCTGCCATCAACCGACCTCCATTTCCAACGAATCGGAAGTCAGACACCAAGAGGGGCCCCAAGCCACCACCAGGCTCCTGTTTTAAGTGCAACAAAGAGAGCCATTGGGCAGGCGCCTGCCCAAATCCCCGACCTCCTCCAGGACCCTGGCCCCAATGTGGCCAACCCGCCACTGGAAGTCAGACGGTAGCCAGGCCTCTCAAGGCAGGGAGGGCTCCATCCTTCCACCAGGGGTTGCAAGGTCCACCGGACCTAGTACTTCTACCGAACCAGCTAGGTCTCGTCTCACTGCCGAAGATTGACGGTGCCCAGGCACGATGGCCCCCGTACACGTCACCTCGCCGGAGCCTCGGGTGACATTGATGGTAGCGGGTAAGTCCATTTCTTTTTTAATTGACATGGGGGCCACTTACTTGGCCTTACTGACTTCCCAGATCCCTCCTGCCCCTCTCAGGTCTCTATTGTGGGGGTTGACAGCCTCATATCTCAGCCACTAGCTGCCCCCTATCTACATTGCCCGGTGCTTAATGCTCCCTTTACACATGCATTCCTTGTTCTTCCCAGATGCCCTACTCCAGTCTTAGGGTGTGGCATTGCCTCCAAGTTTCACGCCTCCCTTCATTCCCACCATCACCTACCCATCCAGATAGCTCCCTGCTTTTACTTCCTGGCATGCCCTCTCCACCCCGGTCCCCTTCGGTGGTTAATCCTACCACCCGGGATACCTCTACTCCTTCTTGCCCCGACTGCTCCACCTTCCCTTCTAATACCCCTTCCCCTCCGCCAGTCCTGGCCGCCCCTCTACACACTCAAATACTGGCTGCCCTAGCAGAAGGCAGCTACTGGGGGTGCCTCATTGGGACCCCAATGCCCGCCATCCCAAGGTGCAGCAGAGACCCTAACAAAGGCAGGGGAGATGCTAACTCTCCTGCAGGAACAACTGGACTCACAGGCTGGTGTAACTTTACAAAACAGGAGACGTTTAGATCGCCTCACCCTGCTGAAGCGGGTGGGGTATGCATGACAGCCAATACCTCTTGCTGCTTTTAAACGCCACAGGCCAAATCGAGGCAAGAACTCAAAGAATACTCGAAAATGCTGTCTGGCTCCAGCAGTTTTGGCAACAAGGTGTTGAAAATTCTATTTGGACAGTCATACAGTCAGCTCTCCTTACACTGACCCAGCTCCTGCCATTTATTGGGCCATGAGCAACTCTCCTACTTGTCCTACTTTTCTCTCCTGTCTCCCTGAGTTAACATCCAAATTTTTACACAATTGCATACAGGCAATCACAAACAAATTCCTCAGTGAATTATTCCTATCAGAGGCCAACCCCAGGATAACATCTTTTCTTTATAGGTTCCCTGGCTGTCCCCTCTAAGCAGGAAGTAGTCTAAAAGAAGAAGGATGCCCCTTATCCCTTAATCATTCAAAGCTACAATTAAAATAAAAGGTCAAGAATGTTAGGTAGAACAATGAGGACTCCATTTTTCTTTTACTAAAATTTCTCCAGCTAAGTTGTTTGGCAGACATGGTTCAATGGACACAATGGGTGACAAAGCCAACGGAGCAAACAGTGCCACCAGGTTCCGGGAATGGGCTCACCGCAGACTGAGGGGACAGAATGCCCCGCCTCTAGGACAGCCTGGCTGTTCCAAGATTGACGACCTACCCCCTCGGCTGCCCTGACCCTTAACTCATCTGCGCGCCCTCCCCTCTGGGCAAGCATAATTGGGTCTCATTTTATATCCAAAATTTTTCCATTGTCAGCTGTAATACAACATTTCTCTTCCTTATCCATGTCACCTGCTCGTGTAAACTAGAAAACATCATCTTTCAACATTTCAGTTTTATGGTGGAGGTATTTCTGTTTGCTGTTTTTGCAAAATTAAGATAAAATTCCACACTCTAAAGAGAACGTGGACTACAGAGATGTCTTCCTATGTGATATTCGGTTGATCTCACATCAGGTAGAACCCCTTTCGCCTCCTTTAAGCCAGGTTTTGATTGGGAGCAGATTCTGCTGACACCACTGAGTTTTACAGCATTTCACAACCAGTAAGACTACATTGATCCGGGTACTGTTCTTAGATATTTATGTATGCGAAGTGGTTCTGAAGACAGTCTGTCTCTAATGTTAACTATCTGAATACAAATACGCTCAAGTTTGAGGACGCCCAGCAGCACCCTTACTTTGTTTTGCATTATTCTGCATGAGGTCTTTACCTCAGAGAGTAGCCCTGGCCCATGAAAAAGAGAAAAATGAAAAACTTATACATAAACCCACAACTCATTTAACCAACCAAACCTCTATTTTTATTTTTGTATTTATACATGTAAAACATGTATGCCTATTACAAAAAATGAAACAGTACGGAAATATAGGAGTGACAGTGAAAGCCTCACACGCTTCCCATCTCACACGTCTTCCACAGATCCTTCCAGACTTCTCTCATAGCGTTTATAAATTAAACACTCAGATGACTGTGCCAACCTAGCCCTACCCCTATACTTCTAGGAAACTGCCCCCACTTTTCCTCCTCACCCACCCAAATTACAAAACGAAAAAGAATTTTATTCTGGAGCACTTCCTAGAGTGGAAACGGAGGTGTGATTTTTGCAAAGTGAAAGGTGTGCTAGGTACTTCAGGAAGAAAAGGGGAAAATTCCAAATACTACGTGCACTGGAGGGGACAGTTTAAAGAACGTGTGTGTGTGTGTGTGTGTGTGTGTGTGTTGGGGGCGAGTGAAATGGAAAATTATGAACAAAGCTGTTTAAATGTAAATTCTGTAAGCTGTTTAATGTAAATTCTGTGCACTCCCACTCGGCATTCCCTCCACCAGTTGCCTAACGTATGCATTTAGCTTCTGTAACCCTGCTTGCTTATCCTTATCGCATCAGCCAGCTCCCACCCCAGCCCTGTAAGAGTCCGAAAAGCCTGTTGTTAATTGGGGCTCTGTATTTGGAGCCTGTAACTCCTCTGAGCCCACCGGTGTAATAAACTGGTTCTCCAACCCTCCGAGTGCTGTTTGACTTCCTCGGTTACCTGTCCTGCTGCAACAGGGGTGGGGTGGGGGGCAGTTCTCCTGGAGGGACTAGAAGAGTTCCCTTTCTTTTAGGCAGGTGATGAGAATATGAAGGGAGTCTGTTTAGACAAAGGTTGGGACACCGGTGGATCACATACTCCCAAGGAATAGTCCCTTCTTAGGATCAACCTTTTCAAATTCAGGAGAAGGTACAAGTTAGCAAGAACTTGAACTCTTCTATGCCTTAATTTCCTTCGGTAACTCTGTCTATTTTACACTACCTTGGTAGGTAAGCTAGGGGAGACCCAAGGTGACCAACCCTCTCTCAAAGGATCTTCTGGGAGTTCCCTGGTGGTGTAGTGGCTTAAGGCTTTGGCTCTGGTGCTGTCAGCGCTGCGGCCTGGGTTCGATTCCCGGCCAGGGAGCTACCCACATACAAAAAAGGAAAACAAACAAACAATTATTGGATCTTCTGGTAGGTTTCAGGAGGCAGCCCCATGGCAACACTGTGGGCACAGGCAGAACCACGCAAAACAGAGCATTCCCAAACAGGACATGCTCAGAGGACAATGTGAGGACCTCAGCTCTCCTTTAGCGGGGGAGGAGTCTCTCTCTCTCTCTCTCTCTCACACACACACACACACATACACGTAAGCCCTATGTGTGTGTGATTCCATTTATTTTTTTTGAATCATGTGTGTGCGCACACACACTCACACATAAACACACAAACTTTTTAAAAAACACGAATGGAATCATATTGAATTTATTTTCCTGTCACTTGCTTTTTTCACTTATTCTATGTCAGTGTACGTACAGAGCCACCTCATTCTTTTAAACACATACTGCCTCTCTTTTAAAATTAAAAGGTGTGTGTTTGTGCTTTTTGTTCCATTGTTGTTGATTCAGAATTAGGAGGCAGGCAATGAGAGAATGACCTAGAGAGGGCTGGAGAGACAGGTGAGGATACGTGCTGACTTGTCCTGTTGAAACCTTGCTACTAACCAGCCCAAGGAGGTAGAGCAGGGGTGGGTAGGGGAGTACCAATTACGTATTATTCAGTCTCAGTCTCTGTATTTCTGGGCAAGTTGGGGAAAATCCCCAAATTGTAACCTTTTGAAAAGTGTTTCCATTTTATCTTAGGTTTCCATAGCACAAACTTATCAAATCTTCAGGCATTTTAATGATATTAAATGATTTTTCCTTCCTTTTATTTCTTTTCTTCTTTTTTGAAAGAATCAGACAAACTCCCAATATTTAGAACATTGACTTCATCCGGTTTTAAGCTTTTATATGTGTTGTCAAGAAAGAAATTCCCAAAAGCAAACGTCAAAATGATCTTGGTGAAAGGAAAAAAAAGAGCTTATTTCAAATGTCTGTGGTCAGCAATGTTCTTGAAACATAATTATAGTCTTTGAAAATCATGTTTCTTAAAATTAATTGTCCCAAGATCACAGTTGGGCTTTTGTTTCACAGAATGTTCAAACAACCTCAAATTTAATATTAACTAGTAATTTGTTTTCCATAAGAATGGCACTGAATTTGCTTAGTAGCTAGCTTGCATAAGTTAACGAAATGGAACAACACTGTGAAGGCTGGGGCGGGACTCAGGGCTGGGAGCCCAGCAGATGTGCCTCCTGTGGTCTGGCCTCCCAGCCTGGAGCCTCTGCAGGGCAGCTCTGCTTCCCGGCTTCATAATTTACTTGTTTTAACAACTGCTGAGACATGTATGAGCGAGAGATTGAGAGTTGAGATTTGAACTTTCCTCAAGTTAGCGCAGAGGGAACTTCACAAAGTGTAATTCTCTTGGTGAAAATGCCGATTTTAAATTGTAAAACTGCATTTCCAAATTCTCACCAGCATAGGTCTAAGAGATGACCTGTGTCAATAGCTCATCTCATAGAGTCTGAGGGAGGAAGTGATGGGGGGACGTGCGAGGCCTGAAAATTCTAGAGCAGCATTTTCCTCTCTCAGAGGGAGTCAGCCCCCTGATGAGGCCTGAATGATCTCAAAGCAGTGACTTCATAAAACAGATTTATTGGAGCAGGGCAAAAATTGCCAGCTGTGGGTTAAAGGGATTCAGTTTGCTAGAAGATACAATAGCCATTGTTTTTGTTTCACTTTTTAAAAATAATGCTGTGATTACTTTTTGAAAATTTCAGCCTTAAAACAGAAAGTTTGAGAGTCACCCAATACCTATCCAAAGCCCATCAGATGAACCAGCTTACATATCAGTTATTTGGGGGATGCTGGTGACCACTCAGCAAATTCAGTTTGTCGGTTCGTTGGGTGGGGTGAACCACTATGCAGTTTTCATTATTTTATCCTTAGTTTTGTATCATTTAAATTAGTCTATATAAAAATACTGATGAGAATGGGGAAGCAGAGTAAAAAAGGAAACCCACTGAATGGGAGAAAATATTTGTAAATTATATATCTGATAAGGGATTAATATCCAGAATTTATAAATTACTCCTAAAACTCAATTAACGAACAACTCGATTCAAGTGGACAAAGTTCTAAAATCAACATTTCTCCAAAGAAGATATTCAAATATTTTCCACTAGATTTGTAATGTGTATTGATCTGAGCACAATTCTTACATTGCATCAAACATTTTTTGGTTCTTCAAAAATCAATGTTAAAATAAAAAATACAGTAAAAATTGAACTGAGGTTGGCTTTTCACTTAGGGAGAAAAAAGTCTTCTATTCACAATGTATGACTTGTGAACAAATGATTTCAAATAGCAGTTTGAAATCTCTATCTCCTCATTTAGAAAATAAACAAAAATTATATTAATAAGCCAACTGGTGTTTTCTAACCAAAAACTACAAGCATGTACTGCAGCTGCTTTTGTCTATTTTTTGATGCCGTAATTCAGAAACGTTTTCATCTAAATTTTCTTTCTCATTTAAAATTTTATCAACATAGTACAGTAGACTCTCAATTAACTGGAACTCAAGCAACCAGCACTTTCAAGCAACCAGCACATTTTTGTTTCTCTTGCTTGAGAGTTTTGCCATTTGCATGCTAGCTTTGCCGGTTGCTTGAGAGTGCCTGGTACATTTATGTGGCATCTACCAATCCCCATGGGTGCTGGTTAACTGAGAGTCCACTGTAATTCAAATTACATTTTGTTGTTTTTTTTTTTAAATGACAGAGTACAGCAGGGTTTGTGGAAAAAATGATCACAACTCTTCTTCAAAAGATGAGGGTTGTAACTGATATTATTGCCCTTCTCTTCTCAGTTTTTGATACTTATTTTATTTTCAGTTATTCTTTTTTTTTAATATTTGTAACTTGAAATAATACACTTAGACTTCTATTTCTTATTCAATTAATTTTATGTGCTATTCCTTGCCTTTTCAGGATATAAGATGAGATTTCTGCAACATTCAGCTCTGAATGTAAGGTTTTTTAACTAAGTTTTCTGTGGATTATTTGTAGACGAATTTTCAAAGTTGAAACCCATTAAACAGCATGTACATTATCACTACATAGGGATGTTTAACTGCAAAGATTTTTCTTAAATGCTAGGATTCTAATTCCTTCTGTATATGGTCAACGTCAGGACTCCAGTATCACCTGAAAGAAGTTTCTAGAATCATAAGCAAAATAGATTATTTTTCTCTAATATTTCACCAATTGCTCAAAATCATGCTAACTTCTAGATTGTTTCCTGTTGAATCATGACTATCTTGTACAAATTTCAGTTTTTCCTGGAGTTTCCAAGTGCCTTTCTTTTGTCTTGTAGAAAAAAGAAAAGAAAGAAACAAGCCTCTTAATAGGCTCCTGGGTCAGTTTCAGTCTTTCCTGTATTTATGTCTTCTTTTATCTTGGCTTTCCACTCATCTTTAATTCTTCATCTTTTACTCTCTGGCAAAATACTATTCGTGAAATTACCGTATTTTCCTGGATATAAGACATCCCATGTATAAGACGACCCTCAATTTTTGGTCTAACAATTTTATACAAATGTATTGTCTTAAACATTGAAAAATATGGTACCTTTCATAAAGAGTTGCCATCGACTATAAGCAGCAGAGACTTTTTGGTAGTCAAGTCAATTTTTCACTAATAAGTATGTCTGACAGAAAAGATAAACCTAAATCTAAGGTACTGGAAGCTTTGGGTTAAGAGGTCACAAGTTCTTATCTCTGCTTGTCACAAGATTCTGTAGGTAGTATAAGTGATAAACTCATCAATGCATCCAAGTCCCCAGAAACTTTTAAAATAATAAAAAATGTTTCATGAAGATATCAATTTTATTCAATAAGATAAACATAATAACTGAAAAGTCTGCTATTTTAAAACTTTAGGCAAATGAATAATGTTTACATGATAGAAATTTTCAGGTGATAAGGGAGAAAATATATATTAAGCAACTTAGTAAAATAACAAATATTCAAATTCAAACAGTATGAAATGATTGAAAAATTTATATTGGCATTATATATTCTAACTTTTGTATTTGGATCAGCTTCTTGATAAGCCAATTTAATTGTCTGTATACTTGATATTTAGTGTAGATTTTTTAATATTAGCTATTAAATCTCTTATAATTTTCAGATATTACAACTGTTAAGTTTTCAAAAGTACATGTTTAACTCATAATAATTCTTCAAAGTTTTTCCATAATTCTACTTTTCTATTTTTGTTTACCAACGAATGAATTCTTTACTTAGAAATGCCACTTTAGGTAAGAGCTTCAAATATGTATTATAATTAGATGAGCATCAACAACATAATGGCTATTCGTTCTTACTTTAATTGTTTTCATTCTTATTAATCTAGAGCATGACTATTTTAATCAGGCTAATCCAGTCAGTTTAACAGAATATTCTAAAGAATCAGCATAACAAACATCACATTGTTAGGTTTTTCTTACCTAATTAATGTTAACCAAATTACATGGTATATGTGACTTGTTAAATTAAAAAAATCCTTTCGCTTCCCAGCCAGGGAACTACCCCATCACCAAAGCAATAAATTTTAAAGAATTCAATTTGGCTTTCTGTATAATGAATTTAGAAATATGAAATAATTATGGAAATTATAATAAAATTATTAAAATGTTTTCTTATGTTACACTTAAAATAACATTTTATACCTTGCAAAAGTAAGTATCTATCATCTATCTATCTATGTATCTACCTATCTATCTATCTAGTATTCCAAGGGCTGATTTTAGAACTTATATAAAAATGCAAATGACCTAGATTATCCAAAGTAATCTTGAAAAAGAACAAAATTTAAGAATTTACACTATCTGACTTTAAGATTACTATTGAGCTATAGTAATCAGTGTGGTACTGACATAATGATAGACAAATCAATGAAACAGAATAGAGAGGCTAGAAAAAGACCCACATTTACACGGTTATTTAACCTTTGATCAAAGCAATTCAATGGAGAAAGAAAAGGCTTTTCAATAAATAATGCTGGAACAACTAGATATTCATATGGAAGTAAATGAACTTCCACATGTACCTCATCCTTACACAATAAATAATTAAAAATATATTATAGACCGACACTTAAGAGCTAAAACTATAAAGCTTCTAGAAAAAAACTTAAAAAAATCTTTATGACCATGAAGTAGGCAAAGATTTCTTAGATAGGACCCGGAAAGTAGTTCTCATAAAATAATAAGTTGATAAATTAGACTTCAGCAAAATTTTAAAAATCCTCTCTGATAGGCACTGTTAAGATAAATAAGCAAGCAAGAAGAAAATTTTTCCAAAATATATATTTAATAAAGGATGTGTATCCAGAATATATAAAGAACTATTATAACTCAATAATAGAAAGACAAAAAAACCTATTTTTAAAAAGACAAAAGATTTGACTTACAAAGGAAAATGGCTAATGAGCAAATAAAAAAAAAGTTCAACATTATTTGTTATCAGGAAAATGCAAATTAAACTATTAATACAACTAAGCTAACACTCCAACTATCCAGAATGGCTATAATTAAGAACATGGACAACACCAATATCGTGAGAGTTGAAATAACAAGAACTCTCACAGATTGCTGGTTAGTATGTAAAATGGTGCATCCCTTTGGAAAAACTTCTGATATTAGATAAACATCTACCTTATGACTCAGTGTATCTACTCCGGATTTTACCCAAGAGAAATAAAAAACATGTGCACAAAAATACTTGTACAACGTTTGCTTTGAGACAATTATCCATGGTGTTTTTTTCATGTCTTGTGAGGAGGAGCACTGGCTGCCTTTGTTCTGAGCTGTTTGCATAGAGAACAGCTTTGGAAGATCAAGATAATGTTTTTCTCCAGGGTAGTCATAAATGATTCAGTTCGCTGAGCTCAAGGTTTGTCTCCTGTGACATAACTCACATAGCAGTTGTCACTTGACTGTTACTTCACCCTGTGGAAATGTGGCTTAGGGAACTGGTACAAATACTGATACTCTGGCTACCAAGATTGCTATGAGCAAGAAAACCCTTTGTGTCTGACTCAAGTGTCCCCTGTCTCTTGCCAGCACCCACAAAACTGTCCTGGGCTAGCTTGCTGTCCTGAAAGTGGGGTAAGACTTCAGACCCTGCACAGTTCTTGACAAATTCATAGAAGGCTCTTTTTCCTAATTTCCCCAAAGTGGAAACAATGCAATGTCCACCAGTGGGAGAATGGATGAAATAAATAGTGATGCACGTAATGATGGAATATTACTCAATAATGACAAGGAATGAACTACTGAAACCCAAAGCATGAATGACTCTCAAAAACAGGCTGAAAAAAGACTTATAAAAAAATAGTACTAATTGTCTGACTGCACTTATCTGAAGTTCCAGAATAGGCAAAATTAATCTATGGTGTAAAAAATGAGGACAGCAGTTGTGTCCTAGTGCGGGAAAACTGGAGACTGACTAGGAAAAGACATGCAGGAACTTTGTTGGGTGATGAAAATATCTCTATCTAGGTGGGAGTTAGGTTGAGTATTACATTTTTCTAAACTCATAGAATGGTATACTTGATAGCTGTCTACTTCACTCTACATAAATTTTACCTTAAACTAAAAGAACTATGGAACAAACATTAAGATCTAGTTAAGTATACACAAGCTGAAATATTTAAGGATAAAGAGTATTCATGCCTGCAACTTATTTTATTGCATACAAAAATAAGATGAATTAATGTGTGGATAAATACAATGAATGGAGAATAGGTATAAATGTAATAAAACAAATAGACCAACATACTAGCAATTGTAGAATCTAATATTTGGGCATATCACTATAGAATTCTTTCAACTTTTCTATGTGTACAAAATTTTTCATTAAAAATACTGGGGATAATATATTTAAAATTCTAATGGGTTTAGAGATACTATACTGTGATAAGAGTTTGTTAGTGACAATAAGGTTGGGAAATGTTAAAGCCAGGTATGGTGGTCTTTTCAGTTCTTGCAAATAAGGTATAAACCCAGAGATGTCTCACAGACAAGACAGACAGAGAGAAATAAAAGATGATGGGAAAGTTTCTAGCTCAGTATTAATACCATTTTAAAAGTGTGACCATTAGTTACATAAAACTTTACTAATAAGAAGAGTGTCTCTTAAAATTATCATGGACAAGTTTATTTAGTAACATGATCCATAAAAGTCATCCCCTAAATCCATCAAAATTCTAATAAGTGAATCAAAATCTTATTTAAAAAAATAGATATTTATTATACATAATCGTGCAAGTTTAGATGGTTCAAATTTATGACACTGTTGTATTATGTTTTTATATGTTATATGCATCTTTTTGAATTTATGACAATTTTTGATCACATCTGTATGGCTTTAAATGTTGAAATAAGTTATTATATTATTGCCTTTGGAAAAAGCATAATTTACTTTGTATCACAGTTCTCAGCAACACATTTTTGAGAAAAGAAATATTACTTTTATTTTTAAGTAAAGAATTATGTTAGATGCATTTTTAAAAGTGTCTTACTATCTAATATATCCTGTGAAGAAATTGAATTGGATGGCCATAGATCTTGTCAGCCCAGTACTCCGCTCTTTGCTCTGTCTCCTGAGCAGTGAAAATACAAATTACAGCTGATTTTTTTCCAAACGAAAAGCATCGTTATTTTCCTCCTTCAAAATACATCATTTTCATAAATAGTTTGAACAATACAGAGACAGTGAACACATTCTCAGACATGTTCCATCCAGATTATTAAGTTTGCTGTTTGTTGTATATAATGGACATCTTTCGTGCCAAAACATAAAAATACATAGTACTTTTGACAAGTTACATAGTATTCTACTGCAGAGCATATATCATAAGTGATTTAATTAATCCCTTGATGAAACTTTAGGTCTCAATGTTTTTATTATTAAAAATAATGATATTATAAGTATTCTTATGCATGCCACAGTTGTCTTAGTATATAACCTTGGCATAAGTTTTCGGATCACAGTTCATGTATACTTTAAATTTTGTTAGATAAGGTGATGGAAAGAGAAGTCACATTAGGTGGTGAACTTATTATACAACAAGCTGACAATGCACTGTAGAATTGTGTGCCTGAAACCTATGTAATCCTTGCTAACAGATGTCACCCCAATAAGCCTAACAATAAAAATGAATATAAAAAAATTTTTTGTTAGATATCCTAAATTTCTCTCTTGGAAGGTTGCAGCAATTTATAGTTCCATCAACAAAGCAAGAATTTTTTTAACTACTATTTTAGCTTCTAGAAACCTGCAGCTATCTTGTAAAGTAAAATATTTAGCAAAGGAACTCTTACATATTCACTGGAGGAACATTTCTCATCCTTTATTTACCAAAATGACGCCCAGCCACTTCTCGAAGACTTCATAAAAGTTATTACAATTGCTACTCCTTTGTTGTAATTAGACCCATCTATAAACTTGCCGGGGAGATGGTAACTCACCATTATTTTTAAAAGCCTATCTAATTTTAAAAGCTTTCAACGGCCACTATAAGGAAATCCTTTTGATGGCAAACTTCAAAGCCTTGTTTTGGTTAAGGCTCTTTTCTTTTTGTTTCAACATCAGTAAAAAGATGAAATATCTGATTTCTTTCCTTGGGAATTAGATTTTCAGACATTAAAGACATGTCTCCCCAAGCATAGCTACAACCAGAGCCAGAATCACAGATAGATCAGTGAACCCAAAATTCTAATACTCCATGAAATAACCCTGTTCAAATTGAACTATTTCAGGTGTTGTCTAATCTAGCCAGACTATAGAGTTAAAAGAGGTTTAGAAACTTGCCCAAGGTCACCTTCGAGTAGTTAGTGACAAATCCCAGCCTGAGCCCAAAATCTATCTCACTTTGAGGCCTATTTTACTGTCTTGGTTCCTTTTTTTTCCAGTTTAAAATAGGAGTTGTTCTATTTTCTTTTATTTTTATTGAGATGTACTTGACATACAACATTATATTAGTTTCGTGTGTACATATTTACACATATTTAGTGATATTTATATATATTGCTATCTACATATATTGCAAAATGATCACAATTAAGTCTAGTTAAATCCATCACCATACATAGTTACAATATTTTTTAATAATTGAAAAAGATGTGTTAAAATATTCACAGAAGTACAACAATTGAAAAAGAAAAGAAAATAATGAACTTGATGGATTTTCCCTAGCTGGATACATTCTCACTGAAAAGCTACAGATAGTTTGGAATGTCATCTCTAAGTAATCCATTTAGGTGCCGCCTTACAAAAACCATGTGTAATTTTAAGAAGTCTCATTCTATCCATTGTAAGTCATGGAAAGGGCAGCTCTTCCACTTAGAAGCTACTCTACTACTGTCATCTGTTGACAGGGACAGGAACACAGGGACAAAGACAAAAAGGCCCAAAGCCCCACAGAGGTGGCGTGAGGTGAGGAGGAAGCCCGGCCATGAGTGCTGCACCTAGTGTGACAACTTCCTTCAAACAGGCCTGTCCCAGCCCCAGAGGGGAGGCTAGGACAGCCACAGATAGGGGGAAAGCTTGTCGGGGAGAGTCCTGCAGAAAACTGAGTGTTGAGGAAATCAGATGGTCTGGTTGGTTGGAAAGGTCACATAGTCAAGGTCAGGAAGGAGGCAGCATGAGGGAGTTGAGGGGACAAAGGCCACAGTTCTCATTAGATGGAGTGTTGGCAGGTGCTCTGGGTGGCAGCTCTTGGTTCTTGCAACAAAAGAAGAAATTAGGGCTCTTGCTATCAAGATGCAATTATTTTTATTTGTGGTGATAACTTTTAAGATCCAGCCTATTATTTTATATAAGTGTCAGAACAATCTTATAAAGCAGTTAGCATTAGGACTACAGGGGCTGGCAGAAATATGCCTGGACTCGAGTTACGATTTCATTACAAAATCATAACCATACATGCTTATGATTTTATAATAAAAGATTTGGTATAGATTACCAGCTCATTAAAAAGGGGTGTTATTTGTGTAACCATAAGCATGTGTGGTTATGATTTTGTAATAAAATTGTAACTCAAGTCCAGGCATTACTTCTGCTGGACCCTGTAGTTTTGCCAACGACCTTAGGTAAGAAAATATTTTCATACAGCAGAGATCAGCAAAGTATCTTCACTTGTGTTTCCAAATAGAAAAGTTGAGGGACATACCCATACTCATCTGTGTACAAATTATCTATGGCTGCTTTTGCATTGTAACAGCAGAGTTGAGTATGGTAGACTCTCTGTTAACTGCAACTCAAACAACTGGCACTCTCAGGCACTGGCATAAAGCTGGTTGCTTAATTAAGAGTGGCACTTGTTTGAGTGCCAGTTAACACAGATCTACTGTAGTACTAACGGTGACCACGGGGCCCCCAAAACCTAACAAACGTACTCTCAGGCCCTTTAAGAAAAGGTTTGCTGCCCCTGACATGCAGCAGAAATTAAAGCCAATATTCAAATTCACTTCTGTCAAATTCCAAATAATTTGTACCCCATTACCTACTTTAATTATACCTGCTGATTGTGTATACATAATTTTGCAAAGTGGTTGACAGTATTTTTCTTATCTTTCTGGACATGTTAGAGTACTGCGGCCTGGACGATAGTACAATTACATGTGAATTCGGTATCTGTGGGTAAAGGTCATTCCGTAGTCATCCTGACTGAACTTGCCCGGTCAATCACATGTAGGTTTTATATTTACGGTGGTCCTCCCTTATTGGTGGGGAACATTCCAAGACCCACCGTGGATGTCTGAAACTACAGATAGGACCAAACCCTATGTTTACTATGTTTTTTCCTATATATGCTCACCTATATAAACTTTAATTTATAAATCAGGCACAATAAGAGATTAACAATAATGAATAATAATAAAGTTAAACCACTATAACAACATACTGTAATAAATTATGTGGTATTGGGGCCATTACTAAGTAAAGTAAGGTTTGCTTGAACACAAGCACTGTGATACCATGACAGTTGATCTGACAACTGAGAAGGCTGCTAAGTGACTAAGGGGCAGGTGGTGTGTATAGTGTGGAGACACTGGACAAAGGGATGAGTCATGTCCTTGGTGGCATGGAGCAGAGATTTCATCACATTACTCAGAATGGCATGCAATTTAAAACTTATGAATTGTTTATTTCTGGAATTTTCCATTTAGTATTTTCAGACTGTAATTGATTGCAGGTAACTGAAATTGTGGGAAGTAAATCCATGGAAGAGGAGGGCAACTATACATTATTTTGGTGGTTTCTTGGAGTTTAGGGAAGGTTGCTTAAGTGACTGGTAGAAAACATGGAGGAAATTCTTTCTATTTAGTCAAAAACTCAACCTTCCTATGGAAGCAGTATGACTTCGCTTGGTACACATCGAGACAGGGAAAGCTTGAATAGGATTCTGTGTGGTAAGAAACTTATCAACTTCCAATTAAAATCAATAGCCTCTAGTCCCTCCTAAAATTCAATAAAATGACAATGAAGAGATTTTTAGAAATAAAAACCATAAACCCATAGGGCAAAGAGAATAAGAGAAGCAACCAAAATAAAGACATCTGGAAGCTAGAAAACAGATGAACTGCCTTAGCAGACCCAAGAAATATGAATTCCTAGCTGTCAGTGAAAAAGCCAGAAAGCAAGCCAATTTACTACAAAATTCCCCAAAATCTCAGAAATAAAAGACTCAGGAACTTAAACCAAAAAAATTGGTTGAAAGTCTTTTTAAGAGTTAGACACCCCCCCCCATTCTATCCCCATTCCATATGCTTATTCATATGCTTCTACTCCCAACTTTCTTATCTTCAATATTCCAGTCTTTTACTTCCAGTCCCTGATCAGTCAATCAAAGAGGCACTTACTTAGCTTGGGTGCAGGAACTGAGTAAGAGACTTTTTAGGGGCAACTTCCATCAGTTTCTGCTAGTTCATTTTTGCCCCTTTTGTGGACATAGATATCAAACATCAGCTTATTGGCTGCCTGTTAATTTCTTCCTTAGGAACATTGTGGTCTATTAACCATCTCTACCACTCCCTGTTGATTGAGCCTCTGGCTGCTTCTTTGACCTTACTGGTCACTATAATAATTATAGCCTCCTGGCTCTTGTAATTTTTGTGCCGCCCTCTGGTCTCTATTACTTTGGGGCCCCAACTTCCACATGGGTATTGGCAAGTCCAGCTCTGTGCTCTCCTATCCTCATCCCTGACCTGCAGAGGAGACCCATGATCTCTAGTGATTTTGGTACCCCTGTAACAAACACATTTCTAATGACCTCAGCGAATGGTACATCCTAGGTGGGTCTTCTGGCTGCATATAATATATCCAACATGCCCAGTTTCCCATCTTCCAGGGAAACTCAGATATTTCTGCTTCAGTGAGTGTTGGTCATTGTTTTCTTCTAAGAGGGGCTCAAGCACCAATTTTACCCTATTTCTGGGAGTATTGCCATGTTGTTAAATCCCATGTCTTGAAAAAGTATCCCAAGATAATAAATTCTTGCGTATATAGTCTCTCATTCTGACATCCTTGAAAAGCACCCTCGAAATTCAATCATAGGGCTACTTACTCTTTTGGGTCTTTACCAAAAGTACATGCTGGTCAATTCAAGCAACTCTTCTGGTGCAGTATCTTTCCTCCATTTTCAGGCCCAGCATGTCCCCATACAGATTATGCTGGAATTTGCCCTGGCACCCAGGACAGGTGGTGGGAGCAGCTCCTGAAGAAGACCAGTTTCTGAGGTGTACCCCCATTATATTGTCAGGGACAAGCCTTTGCAGTGATTTCTAGCATGGCAGAATTAGCAGCTTTTACTAGGGAAGGGTGGATTATTTGAAAGTCATAGAATTAAGAGGTGTCTACAGCGTAAACATACTCAACAGCATACACTCAATTGTTTCTATTCCACATTTCAGTCACAGGTTTTCCTGACTAGGACTTTGACCTTAGAATAACAGGCTTGCCTTTGGCTGAGAATTCAAACATCCCTGGAGCTCATCTGCATCTTCTCCTCTACTGCAGGAGCAGTATTATGCTATCAAAAAGGCTTATCAACTGGTTATTCACGGTGCCCAGTCTCCAGTTATCTCTCTGCAGGACATTAATACAATTTAGCAACAACTGTACAACTCAACTGTCATGGAAGACACTGTTTCCCTCATATTTCTCAAATTTCTGAATCATTTTACCTTCAGTAGTGCTCTTCCATCCCTTGACATTTTCCCAGTTCACCACTGGTAAACATTTTAGTAATTGCATCACATCCTTGTGCCAGGACTACTTGTGCCCACTTACCATTCAGAATAGTATCCTCAACAACTGCCAAGTGGAGAGTCAATAAATCCCAAATCCCATCTTTCCATTTTTTTCCCTAGACCTCAGTTTCTTTATGATATGCAGTAGTCTGAGCCCTGTAAGAGGCAAATGCTAGTGTGGACCCAAACATGCAAGAGATTTATTAGGGGAAAACTATGAAAGAAAATGAGGAGACTGGGAGATCTATCAGCCATGCTGCAGGTATGACCCCTGTTAAGAAGAGAGGGAGGAAGGGATAAAAGGAAGGAAGGAAGGAAGGAAGGAAGGAATAAAAGAAGGAACAAATGAAGGAAGGGAAGAATGAAGAAAGGAAGAAAGAAAAGGAGGGATGGAGGGAAGGAGGGAGGAAAAGAGGTGGGGAGAAACAATGCAGGAAGATCCATAGACTACAATGCAGTTCAAAGAAAGTTTTGACAAGGCCATAGGGAGCCTTCAAGTAAAAGAAATCCATGAGCAGAACCCCGTGTCTTATAGGAATGGGCTTGCTTTGGTATTCCTGCAGCTCTTAGTCATTCACTGAGAAGCAGCCAATGTGGCCTTTGGAAAAATGTAGTGATACATTTGCAGCAGAGCATTTGGGACCATCAGTTATCTGGGATCCCTAGTCAGAGATCCAAGAGGTACATTCTTTGACTGCCATACCTCACATGGCAAAGGAAAAAGAGGGAACTTTTTTTTTACAATAATTTATTTTCAGGTTTTTTTTTTTTAGATATTATTGACATTTAACATGTAAGTTTAAGATGTACAATATGATGATGTCATACATATAGATATGGTTACCACAATGATTACCACAATAAGTTAGTTAACACCTACAGGGTAAACAACTTTTGGATGAAACAAGCAGTTTGACATACCCAGCAAAACAGCCCAGCAAGACCACCTGACAATAAATGAGGCACAAGTCCCAAGGCCTACCCACACATTCCACACTTTTAAATATATTTAGACAGTCAAGGGTCAGTGAACATTTAAGGAAAATCTCTAATATGGAAATCAGAGACCAAAACATACACAAACAACAATCATAAAAACATAAAAATCTCAACCTGAAAAGAATTGGAGATTATGCAAAGAGAAGAAAACTTCTACATATTGTATGTATTATAAACATTATATATGTATGTAATTGTTAGCCTTAGGAAGATAGGTTATTGCATCAAAAAAAAAAGAGTCCTTAGAAATTAAAAGTATGAATCCAGAAATGAAAAAAATTCTATAAGTAGATTGAAAATATAGTTGAAGAAATATTCCAGAAATTTAAATAAAATGATAAAGAGTTAGAAAATAGAAAAGACAGTAAAAGTAGAGGAGCAGTATAAAAATGCAATAGCAAATAATAGGAGATACAGAAATAGAGAATAGTGAAGTGGAGGGGGAACCATTATTAATAAAATAATTCATGCAAATATCCCCTGAAGTGAAGTACATGAGTCCCCAGACTGAAAGGGCTGACAGAGTGCCTAACCCATACAAAAAAATAAAACTAACCTCAGCTCAAGACATATCATTATGAAATTTCATAAATCCAGAGACAACATAGAAAATTAAAAATATTTTTTTCTTAAAGAAGGAAAAAATTTAAATTTTCTTTTCTTACAAAGCATTGAAAACCAGAATAGCATTGGATTTTTCCATAGCAACACTAGAAGCTAGGAGAACTGTCTTCAATATTCTGAGGTAGAATGATTTACAATCTATACTTCATCAAACCAAATCAACTAATTGTCAGCACACAAAAAAAGATATTTTAAGATAACAAATTTCCACACATCCGTTCTCTAAAAACTACTAGAGGTTGTGGTCTGCCAAAATGAAAAAGTAAACCAAGAAAGAGTAAGATAGACCAGGACAGAAGGGATTTGTTATGGACTGAACTGTGTCCCCCTGAAATCTACTGTCAAAGTACTAAATGAGGTCACATAGGTGGGCTCTAATCCGATATGACCGGTGTCCTTATAAGAGGAGAAGATTAGGACAAGACACAGAGGGAAGACCATGTAGGTAGAACATAGGGAAAAGAAGACCATCTATTAATCTAAGCCAAGTAGAGAGGCCTTGGGAAAAACCAACCCTACCAATAGCTTGATCTCCTACTTCCAGTGTCCAGGACTGTGAAAGAATAAATTCCTGTTTTTTAAGCCACTATGGCAGCCCTAGCAAACTAATACAGGATCCAATACACCATATCTTTGCCAGACATGAAAAGAAAGCTCTGGAAAAAAAAAAAAACTTAATGTCTTTACTTGTAAGACATTCAGAAATGCAGAAAACTCATGGAGAATTGTCTTCCAACACAAAAAAAGTATAACAAAAATCATATTAGCAATATAGAAGTAAATATCAAAATAATTAGTTTAGAAAGTTGAAATTAGTTGCCCCCCAGGGAGTGGACATTGGCATTAGGAAGGGGAGCTAGGCAGATGATTATTGTTTTCATCAGAAGACTCGAAGAACTATGTGACTCTTTAAACTACATGTATGGATAAACCGATAAAAGTGAAGATGAAATTTTAAAAAAATGCCATAGAAGATAATCACATACTTTTAGATGTTGAGATTTATCTAACATTGAAACTATGATCCATAAACTCAAGTTCCAAATTATTAATATTCTAAATAACCTTATGGCTACCAATAATAACTTTAAAAAAGCAAATGTTGTTTAAATTTATGACATAAATTTTACCGTCTCCCCTGCCCTGAAATGATTACACAAAGCATTGTATTTGCAACATATGATGGAAATGGAAATAACTTTGCTATGCCATGATGACGTTTATAAGGTGAATTTTAATCTGAATCAGCTTTGTAGTTTATTTACTCCTGAAAGATCTTTCGGATTAAAGTGGACTGGAAGGAGGGCAGTATTCATTTACTTTCAACAACTTATTCAACAAATCAAAAATAGAACAATAATCCATTCTATTTTTCTTTTACATTTAGTCTATAGTGGTAGTGCTTGAAAAAAAGAGTCTACAAGTTGAGTGAACTCAACTACCAAAAGGCTTCCATGCTTTCTTTTGAGGAGAGGGTTTGACAAGCTATTATATATAAAAAACTCAGGAGGAAAGGGGAAATTTTAGAGATAATGTGATCTCAACTTCAGCAAGAGAGAGAGAAGAAGAAAGAATTTGGCAGAATTATACAAGCACAAAATAAATAATTTTCTAGCACCCCCTCACCCCACAAAATTTCGAGTCACATCATTTAGTATAGTTTCATTGTTAATGTGAATGACAGCAAAGAACATCCAAACAGGATCATAATCATAATTTTAAATGTAAGGATAAACTGAATTCTAGTATTAATTAGAAATTATTTGGTATAATCTGGGATTTGTATAAATAAAGGGTTAAAGCCAAGCAGACTGGCTCTAGAATCCATGATCTTAACCACTATGTGATGTAAATAGTTATTTAACTGAAAATAAATATATTTTAACTTAAACATACAGTGCTTGGCACAGAGCAGTCAGTCCATGAATAGCAGATGCTATTATTTCAAGCAGAGGAAGAAGACACATCAGTAACAGAGTGCAACATCCAAGAATATAAACTTAGCAGTGTGTTTGTTACCACATGGAAAGAAGTCTACCAGAAAATAAACCCAACATAAAGAAAGAACCAAAAGATGGTGAGAGAGGTTTGATGATGCATTTGAGGTCCAAGACCAGATGTGCCTGGAATCAGTATCTTGGACTTTGTGGTTATGTGTGCCAAAAAATTCTCCATTTGTTTAAGCAAAATTAAATTGGATTTTCATCACTTGTTACTGAAAGAGTTCTAACAGCCTTAGTGCACAAAAATTTATTAAGCATCTATTGTGTGCCAGGCATTCTATCAGTCATCAGAGTTAGAATGATAAGCACACTGATGATACTCATTCCTGGACTTACTTCCATAGTGCTAGCCAACTACCTAAGAGAAAGCTAGTTCAGCAAAAGGTGTCAATTCACAATAATTTTCATATCCTGGGAGGATACAAAAATCATTCCTTCAGGAGATTCAACAGTTCTTGTCATAGATTTCAAATGAAAGACCACATTTTTTTTCAGTGCCTCCCATCTAGAAGTGAAGTCAATTTCTCCATCCCTTAAATCTGGGTCTTGGCATGTGACATGCTTTGGCCAATGTGACATTAATGGTGATATTCAAACATTTAAAAATTGCTTCTGTACTGAGAATGCAGACTAGCCTTTTGGAAGATGAGTGACCATTATAGGGAGGGGCTCAGCCATCCCAACTGCCTCAAGTGAGCCCAATTCCCACCAACACACCAACTGACTACAATTGTATGAGCAGCAAAATACCTAAAGCCACTAAGTTGTGGGGTAAATTGTTGTAAAAAGCAAAGGTGAACTCATACAGTTCTGACACTTGTTTTTGTAATAAACTCTAAATATCTTATCTTTTAAATATATAAAAATAGGAAATTTCAATCATGTAACATGCTATGACCCAGTGAATTATTGAGATATTTTCTAAGTCTCAGGTGCCACTCTTAAGGATATTGGGAACAGACATTGAATTCTTCTACTCTGTTCGCCCTACAGTGGAGTTGTCTTTAGACTATTTTATCCAACTGTGCTGTTTTTTTAAAATAATAGCATTATTGAGATATAACTCACACACCATAAAATTAACCCTGTTAAAGTGTACAATTCATGAAGGATATCAGTCTGTACAACTATTTTCTTGTTTTGGTACTGGGATGATATTGGCCTCATAAAATAAATTGGGAAGTGCTCCTTATTCCTCTGTTTTTCAGAAGTGTAGTAATAGGTTTTGTTTTGTTTTGTTTTTTTTCAGTAAAATATTTGATAGAATTCACCAGTAAAAACATTTGGACCCAGGCTTTACTCTGTGGGAAGTTATTTACTGATTTAAGTTTTTTACCTCAATATATGCCTACTCAGATTTTCTATTTTTCATCTGTTTTTAAAATTATTGGAATTCTGTTATTTGTATCTTTTTTATTTCTATAAGGTCTATGGTATTGTCCCTCTTCATTTCTCATTTTGGTAATTTGCATCTTCTCTTTTTCTCAGTCTAGCTAAAGGTTTATCAATTTTATCTTTTCAAAGAATCAACTTTTGGGTCCTTTTCTCTATCTTCTTGTCTTTTAACTCATTGATTTTTATTCTCATGTTCACTGTTTTATTATTTCTACTGTGATTCGCTCCTCTTACTACCTTTTTAAGGTGGAAGCTTACTGTCTTTAAGCTTTGAAGCTTAAGAGCATTTGATACTATTAATTTCCTTTTGAGTACAACTTTTAGCTGCTTCTCTTAAATTTGATATGTTGTATTTTTGTTTCATTCAGTTTCAGATATTTTCTAATCTTCCTTGTGCTTTCTTCTTTGTCCCATGGGTTATTTAGAAATGTGTTGTTTAATTTCCAAATACTTGGGAATTTCTCAGATTTCTTCTGTTGTTGATTTCTAATTTAATTCTATTGTGGAAGGAGAACATAATTTGTATGTTTTCAGTTATTTTAAAATTTATAGACTTATTTTCTGGTCTACTGTATGATCTATCCTGGACAACATTTCGTTTGTGTTTGAAAAGAATGTGTATTCTGCTGTTGTTAGATGGTATTTTCTACATATTTGTATGTGAAATACTTCAAGTTGGTTGATAGTGTAATTCAGGTTTTATATATCCTTGGTATTTTCTGTCTTGTCCTATCACTTAATGAGAGATATTTGAAAGCTCCACCCATAATTGAATTGTCAATTTCTTTTTTCAGTTATCATGATTTTTATTTTACGTGAGTTAGAACTTCTTTCCTTTTTAAGGCTAAATAATATTCCATTTTATGTATGTATCACATTTTATGTACGCATTCATCCCTCAATGGACACCAGAGTTGCTTCTACTTGTTGGTATTGCAAATAATGCTACTACAAATGTGGATGCACAATCTCTCTTTGAGTCCCCTGATTTCAATTGTGTTGGGTATATACTCAGAAGTGGAATTGTTGAAGCAAATGGTAATTCTATATTTACTATTTGGAGGAAACCCATACTGTCTTCCACAGCAGATGCACCATTTTATATTACCTCTAGCTGGCAAAGCCATGTGCTTTTGACCTGCTATCACAAATCTAGTCCATCTCCTCTGGCAGTAAAGCTGCTAGTCTTCTTGGATAGCCCCACCCAAACTGGTAAAACTACAGATCTGGACAACAGGGCAGGGTAGAAGTAGCCTCAGGCAGGTCATAGACATCTACTGTTCCTAATGGAATTCCTAGAAGTTTTGCAAGAACAGATGTTTCTCTAATTGTTGAATATGTTTACTTTCTAGCACCCTGAAATAGTTGTTTTTTATAATTTGACCAGTTTTATACCTGTTTTGGGTGCAGAGGAATTGTTTACCACATCACATAGCCACAGCTGAAAGTCTCTTCCACAGTTTCTTTGTAAGCAGGAACTTGAATTAGTTAGGATCTTTCAATGTCATGTAAAAGAAATCCAACTGAATTAGTTAGGAATTTTAGAATTTTGAGCCACAAAAAACCCCCAATACAAACTGGCTTAAACAATACAGGACAATTATGGCTCACAATTCTAAACAGCGTATAGGTTAGTCCATAGGTCAAGCTAGTAAGATTTGATAGTGCAGCTTTAATGACGCCAACAAACACAAAGTTCCTCTTCTTTCTGGCACTCATTTGACAGTATTGACTTCATCTTTAGGCTCTCCTGGTGCCTTTCCCCTAAACTATCCCTTCAGGCTATCCTCTGGTAGGAGCAAAACAGTTGCCACATTTTCAGACTTGATATACTTACACTATACCAGAAGAGGAAGGATGTTGCAGTTTATTAAAAGCCCCAACTCCAATCTCTGAGGGGCTCATTGGTTTTGATTGGGGTGTGCGATCATCTCTGAAACTCTCAGTCACTAGAGGAAATGATTATGTTGCATGGTTTAAATGAGATGAAGACTGCCCAAGAGGTAACCAACAAATAGAGGGTCTGGCACAAATACTGCCCTTTTTTTAATGAGCTAGTAATCTATACCAAATCTTTTATTACAAAATCGTAAGCATGTAATTCTGTAACATAACAACATCACACTCAAGCACACTTTAGGTGACATTTTAGGTGAAATGTTCAAATTGCTGTCCATCTCGTGTATACAGGGTCTGGAGTTACTTCTGCTGGAAACTGTATGTTCTATAACCACACAAATTAGCCCTAAATAATAATAAATAAATGCATTAGCTCACCCAATTAGGCTCACATGCTCAAAGCACTTAAGAGTTATACAAAAATCATGGCCTCTGAAACTGAAACCAGTCTTCATGCAGCCAGCTCTTGGTTTCTCTCCCTTTCCATCCCCGACCCTCATGGCTCATTCATTCCTACCGCAGACAGGTCTTTTAATGTTAAGAAAAACTTGGCTAATGGCAGTTAATCTCTCTAAAAACCTCCCTTCCCTTCACTATGTCCATACAGCAATTTCAAGCAAGGGCTCAAATATGTCCCAACTTGGAGCAGTGCCTATCTTTGGGCCCAATCAGTGTTGCCAAAGGCTAAGAGTACTGTAATTGTCGTGGTAACATACCCATCTTAGTCAGAGGACACTGTTTTGTTGCCAGAGGAGCAATAAGAAAGCTTTTTCAAGCAATCACAAAACAGTGGTTACCAGAGACCATCTTGGAATCTAATTATGGGGAGCTCTTGAATGTCAGGCTGTGCTATATTGGGTAGGAAAAGCAAAGTACAAGGGAGAGGCCTATTGTCAGATTGGTAAGAAGCTGATCTGGGAGGTACAGTGCAGGATGACTTACAGAGGTCAATCTAAATTATGTAATGAAGTTCTAAATAGAGTATTGCACTTAAGAATGTAAGAGGTTGGAAAAGACCATCTATCTCAAATAATATTTTCCCTGGTAAGCCGCCAAATTTTATAAAACAACACTTCAAAAGATCTCTGATTTCCAGCTATACATTAACTGAACAATTCTTCAAGCCTTTGTGCAAGATTTCCTCTAGAAATCCAGTTATTTCCAGTCTTCCTCCTGATTCAGTTCTATTTGCAAGCTAACCATGCTCTGGGCAGTTCTAATTCAGGTGTTCCTTTGTCAATGTTGAGCCAAAGAGGGCTGCCAGACAGCACTCCTGTTGTCACACAAGAACCAAGGATTGGCCCTTGTCAACACCCATTTTAGGAATTCTGAGGATGGTCATGACATAGTTTTATGTAAGTTTCCCCTTAGAGTCCCACTGCGCTTCCTTTAACCAAACCCCCAGTGCAGGACTCCCCACCCTAAGCAAAGGATGCTCCACCCAGCCACAGGCTGGGCCCGCCCCCCAGGCTGGTTTAACTGGTTCGGACGACTGAAGTCCTCTGGCACAAAAGGTCTGAACTCCGATCGCCGAGGAACAGGCTGGCCAGAGCGTGGAGAGTAAAGGTATTTCCCTTCTCAAGACGACCGCTGGCACTGCCCGCAAACCACTTCCACGGATATTCGCTTGAGATAGGTATACATCCCACCCAGTCTCCCAAGACCAGAAACTGCGCAGGCGTCCTCAGAACACTAACGCGGCGCGTTCTCTGGCGCGCTTCCTCAGTCTCCTCAGCAAGCTCCTGGGCCGAAGGAGGTGCGGTGGTTCCTGGGTGTTGTAGTGTGCTTCCTCGACGAAGTGCCCGTCTATAGATTGCGCCCTGGGTTTCTGAGAACTACGTCTCCCAGCGAGCCCCGCGCGAAGGCACAGGGCGTTTGCCCTTGACGGCCTTTGCCGTCAGCACAGGGAAGAGGACCCGGGAAGCCGGCTGCGGCGGGAGGAGGGAATGCGCTTGCGCGCTGGGCCAGCTCGTCCTGTTCTGTCCCAATCGTAAACAGGCGGAGGCTGGGGCGGGGTGGGAATGGGGCGCCCGAGGCCGGCCAGGGGCGCAGCGCAGGAGGCGGCTACGGTGGCTGCGGCGTGAGCACGAGGAGGTGGCGGCTGCGTCGGGGGCGGGCGGTCGCGCGGCGCCGGGCACAGGTTAGTAGTGGGCAGCGGTGGCGTGCGGGTGTCGTGGCGATGCCAGTAGCCTGTCCAAAGAGCCCTTTCCGTAGCCGCCTCGCGCCGCTTCTGTATCAGGCAGCGTGCGGGGCTGGGCGCTCTCAGCGCACCCGGTTGGAGTTGGGGGTGGGGGGCGTGGCTGCCCCTAGTGTGGGTTCTTCGCCGGCAAGCTTCTCTTTAGTTCTCGCCTCCTTTGCAGTGCGTTCCTCCCACTTGCCACCCGGGCCTCCCTCATGGCAGCCGCATTTGAGATTTTGGTGCTTCCAGGGTCTGGAGGAGGAGAGTCAGGAACCTAACCCCTCCCTCTTTGGGGTTCCAGGCCTCAGGGCAGCACTTGGGCACACCGGAACGGAGGAGGGGGTACTCAGTCTTTTATCTAACCATGCTGTTTTCTGATCGTACCCGGAATATTGACCTGTCTCCTGTGCTTGCTCAGTGAACTAGAAACAGGCTATTGCTGCTTCCCACCCCTGGCATGGAAGCAGAGGGGTTCCTTTGGTGCTGCGGTCCTTAGTTCAGGTTTCAGTGGGAATGGTTGGACAGTCTGGGGTTGAGAATTAACTTTCACAGCGCACTTTCAAGTATGCTTGTGCCAAAATGCTCTTATTGAGGTCAGCTTTTTTTTTTTTCTTTTTATTCGTTGTGTGAGTGAAACAGGTTTTGCAAAAATTTCACACCTCAATCTTAAGTGAAGGTAATTATGCTGTTTCAAGTTTGGGGATTCATTACAACAGAGCCTTTCTAATGAGCAAGCATCATGATTCCACTAGGGCCTCCTCATACAGTTCTTGAAGATAATTAAAATGTTAATTTGAGATAGTTTGAATGTGCATGTAAAAGAAGTACAGGCCTTTGGACATTGAGTTAATACACGATGTAGCCTCATTAGAAAAGCTATCCACTGAGTTTTTGTTTGGAGTGGGCATGTTCAAATGCTGGAGCACTTTGAATAGCATTCCATCATACTTGGCAGTTATTCACAAAATATGTTAGTGGTGATAAGGAAGAGGCCCACGTTTTGTTTGGTAATCACAGAGGCAGTGCTTCTAAATGAGGTGGTGAATGAGAAAGATAACCTCCTTTTCTGCCTTTCGAGTTATTTTGGTGATTTGATTATTCTTTTCTGAGTATTTTGATGAGGATGAGTAATTGCTGTTAAGCTATATTGGCAGTAGTAGAGGTAGGAAGTTGAGTGGTTCTCACTTTTCATAAGTGACCCATAGATTTGAGTGGTAGGCTAGTTTAAACAGTAACTGTTGAGAATTCTTTAAACAAAGTATCTTCAAGCAGTGTGACATATCTTCAAGCAATGTATCATCTCTTCAAAATGATATTTCTCATTTTAGATCTTTGAGGGACCATTTCTCCCCTAATTAAAAAAATAGAAGTGATATCAGAAAATGCATATAATTTTAATTTGTACAGTTGTATTTGCACAGTTGTTTGCTTGGCAAGGAGAGATTGGGCCCTGAACATAATCCAAAAGTACATATTAGTACTTCTTTTTTGAAAGAAAATTCCCAATAAAAACTTATGTTAGTATATGTGGAAACAATAAAGAAAAATGCAGATCATTTAGTGCAGAGGAATTACTGTGCAGCAGGTACTGTGCCAGGAGAAGAGACCTTAAAAGTGGATAAGGCAGTACCCCTGCCTTCAGGGTGGTAAGACTTTATCTCTTACTTATAATGTCGACAAGTGCAATATGTTTTTAAGATTGCTTTTATTGGAGAAAGTTTGGGGATACAGTGGGTGTAGAAACGAGGTAGTGGTCAGTTTCTTAAGGGAAGAGAAGGAGAGATTGAGGAAGGGGACAGTAATAATGAAAAAGTATGTATAGGAAGGGATGAAAACAGTTAAGTATACAGGCATAGAAAGAATAGCCATTTAAGTAGAAGGAACAATGCCAGCAAAAGCACAGGAGTCTAAACTTACATAATGAGTTGTAGGATCTTGGAGTATAACTAGTGAGAATATAAGGTGGTGGCAAGACATGAAACTGGGGAGGTAGGCAGAGACCAAATTATGGATAGTCTTGTACCTATACAGTAGTATTAATGTCAGCTTTACCTTGTAAGCAAATAGAGTCAATTGAGACAGGATAGACTAGAGGCTTAAGCCAGCCCCACCCATTTTAACTCCCTGCTATGTGTTCAGCATTATATCAGGTACTTTTTACTTTATGTCCTTAAACTAAGGAAAGCTTAGGCATCACTGAGGAAGAAAATGGGGAGAAAGCAACTTAAGGCAGAGGGCAAGTTGGACATGATGAGCGAGAGAGTTCTCCACAGTTATAGCATTCAGTTTATTATAAATATTGTGTTTATGGTAAGTAGCAGAAGGTGAGGCTGCACAGATAGATCCTTAAGTATTGCATGTTATTCTAAGGATTCTAGAGCTTTTTCCCTACAGATAATAATGGAATTTATGGATTTTAATCAGGAAAGAGTCATGGTGAGGTTTTTATTTTATAAAGATCATTCTGGTATTGTGGAGTATAGATTTCAGAAGCGACAGAGGGAGGATAAGGCAGGATGCAGAAAGACTGTTTAGGAGTTTTTAAATACCTAACATGAGGTGACATAAGGACCTAAACAAAAATAGTGTCAGTGGAGATGCAGAGGATTAGGATAATAGCACAGATATTTAGAAGGTAAAATTCATAGGATTTGGTAACAGTTGGATTTGGGGAGTGAGAAATTGTAGGGTAAGATGACTTGGGTTTTAATTTGGGTGATTGAATAAACAATGGTAAAGTATTACTGGATGGAATTCTGAATGAGGTACAAATTTGGGGAGGAACCGTATTTCAGCTTTTGGATATAGAAAGAGGAAGTTTTCTGTGAAACATTTAGGTGGAAAAATTTGCAGAATTGGATATGTGGGTTTGGAGTACAAGACGGGTAGTAGCTGAAGCCTTTGATTTATTAATAGGTAATGGCACATAGGAAGAGTTTACTGATGGACAGTAGTTCTGGAAATAGGACGAGGAGAACAATATTTAAAGCCAGATAGAGGAAGAACTGGAAAAGAAAGTTCCTAACTGTGTCAAGAAGGAGAGAAATCATGAGAAAATGTAGAAGCCCAAATGGGATCATTTGAAAAGGAAGCTGTATTTCATAATAGACTCCAGAAAAAATGAAAATTAAAGAAAGGAAACTGTACTTCAAATACTTTGAGAACTTCAGTAAAACAAGGATTATTAGGAATCTGTTGAATTTGGTAACTGAAAGCAGTTTTGTAGTATTCTACTTAATGCCAGTAAGTGGGGCAGAAGCTAGGTTTTATTGGATTGGGAAGTCAGAGAGTGGAGAAAGCAAATATAGATTACTTCAAGAATAAACAAATCTTAGCTATAAAGGGAAGAATAGGAGGTGTTAACAGAGGGTAATAAAGGGTTAAGGGAGGGATTTTTACCATGGCAAAGACTCGCCTGCCTTTTTCTTTTAACAGCTTTATTGAGATATAATTCATATAACAATATTAATCCTTTTAAAGTGTACAATTCAGTGGTTTTTAGTATATTAACAGTTGAGCAACCTTCAAAAAAGGCTGTTGAAATTTTAATAGAGTTTGTATTGAATCTATAGGTCACTTTAAGTTACTACTTTGCTGTCTTTAACAGTATTGAGTCTTGTTTTTTTTTTATTGTTAAATTTATTAGGGTGACATTGGTTAGCAAAATTTACATAGGTTCCAGGTGTACAATTCTACAGTGCATCGTTTGTGTGTTGGATTATGTGTTCACCACCCAGAGTCAGTTCTCTTTCCATCACTATGTATTTGACTCCAGTATTGAGTCTTATATGTCCATTAAAAATGTTGTTCTCCCATTTATTTAGGTCCTCTTTAATTTCTCTTAGCAGTGTTTTGAGTTCTCAGTATGTAAGTCTTTCACACCTTTTTAGTTTTGGTTTTTACTATTTTATTCTTTTGGATGCTATTGCAAATGGAATTTTTTTTAAAATTTCATTTTGGAATGTAGGTATATGGTTGACCCTTAAACAACACAGCAGTTAAGGGCTGTGATAACCCGTGTAATTGAAAATCCACATATAACTTAAGTTGGCTTGCTGCATACCTGGATTCCCAACCATAGATCAGATATACAGTTGACCCTTGAACAATACAGGTTAAAGTGCACTCATGTGGTTCAAATTTCATTGTGCCAAGAATCAGTTGTACAGCCTACTTCCTTTCTTAATCTGTCTTCATCTTATATCCTGTAACTTCGCTAAAATCATTTATTAGCTTCAATAGTTTTCTTGTGTGTTCTTTGGGTTTTCTATGGAAGAGCATGTCATCTGTGAATAGAGACAGTCATACTTCTTCCTTTCCAATATAAATACCTTTTATTTATTTATTTTCTTGTCTAATTGCCCTGCCTAGAACTTCCAGTATGGTGTTGACTGGAAGTGGCAAGAGCAAACCTTGCCTTCTTCTTGATCTTAGGAGGAAAGCTTCCAGCCTTTTACCATTAAGTATGATGTTAACTGTGGATTTTTCACTGATACCCTGCTATCTTGAGAAAAAGAAAGGGAGGAGATGAAGTAAGATAGCACTCCCACCCCCCGTTTTCACTGGGAAGAAAGCTTTTTGAGGAAAATTCATAAATTGAAGCTGTTTTTTTCTTGAGATGTTAACAGTTCAGTTCCTTCCAAAGTAGTTAATAGTGAATCAAGAAATTTGACTTTCTGGTTAGGAAAATTATGGGAAAAGAAAGTACAAGTATAAACCTGAAGAAAAAGCTCACTGAAGTTCATATTGTTATCCAGTTGTTATGGTAACAAATAATTGAAAAGCAGCAGATGCCTTCTAAGTTTTTCATTTTTCAGTGAAGCTTAGCATTTTAAGAAAATGAGCATATTATGACATTAGATTTTACTTCTTCAAGTTTTCCTTGGGTTACATTTCTTTGTTTAATTTAGACTTTTTTTTTTTAGAGCATTTTTAGGTTCACAGCAAAATTGAGCAGAAGGTACAGAGATTTCCCATCTGCTCCTGCCCCCATGCATGCATAGCCTCCCCCATTATCCACTTCCCCCACTGAAGGGGGTACATTTGGTAGAGCACACATTAGCACCCAGAGTGCCTAGCTTATGTTACAGCTCACACTTGGTGAACATTCTATGGGTTTGGTTAAATGTATAATGACCTATATTCATTATTATGCTGTCATACAGACTGTTTTCATTGCCTTAGAAATCCTCTGTGCTCTGCCTGTTCATACCTCCTTCTTCCCCATTGATCTTTTAACTGTTTCCATAGTTTTGCTTTTTCCAGAAAGTCCTATAGCTGGAATCATACAGTATGTAGGGCTTTTCAGCTTGGTTTCTTTCTTTCTTACTTTTTTTTTTTTGATTGGTTTCTTTTGCTTAGTAATAAGGCATTTAAGTTTCCTCCATGTCTTTAATGGCTTGACAGCTCATTTCTTTTTACTGCTGAATAATACTCCATTGTCTAGAAAGGCCACAGTTCATGCATTCACCTACCAGGGGACATCTTGGCTGATTTCAGATTTTGGCAATTAAGAATAAACATAATTCTGTAAATTAGCTGCTATAATCATTCATAGGTTTTTGTGTATACATAAAGCCTCAATTCATTGGGATAAATACCAAAACACCAAGGAGTGTGATTGCTGGATTATGTGGAAAGAGTATGTTTAGTTCTGCAAGAAACTGCCAAACCGTTGTACGGTTGTACGGAGTGGCTGACCCTTTTGCATTGCTCGCCAGTGTTGAGTGTCATCAATGTTTTTTGTCTTTGGTCATTCTCAGAGATGCGTAACGTGCTCTCATTTTCTTAGATCCTTTTTAAAAAATTGAGCTATAATGGTCATATAACATTAGTTTCAGCTGTACAACATGATGATTCGATATTCATATATATTGAGACGTGATCACCACAATAAGTCTAGTTAACATTTGCCACCATACATTGTAACAAAAAATTTCTTTTTAAGAAAAATAATTTTTAAAAATGTAGATTTGTGGGAGTTCCCGGTGGTGTCGTGGCTAGGCTTCAGCGCTGTCAATGTTGCGTGCGGCCTGGGTTCCATTCCCAGCCAGGGAGCTACCCACATTAAAAAAAAAATGTAGATTTGTTTTGTCATGTTCATTGTTTTAATTTGCAGTTCTATAATGTGGAGCATGCTTTTTCCCCCTTTGGATAATTAAAAAATTTTTCTTAGTCCATTTTTTTTACTTTTCAATTATAATCGACATTCAGTATTATATTAGTTTCAGGTGTACAAAATAGTGGTTAGACATTTATATAACTTACAAAGGGATTCCCTCAACAAGTGTAGCACTGACCTGACATTATACATAGTTATTAGAATATTACTGACTGTATTTCCTATGCTGTGCTTTACTTTACTATGACTGTTTTGTAACTGTCAATTTCTACTACTTAATCCTTTTGCCTTTTTTCACCCAGCCTCTCACCCTCCTTCCCTCTGGCAATCATTAGTTTGTTCTTGTATCTATGAGTCTCTTTTTGTTTCGTTTGAAAATTTATTTTGTATTTTTAGATTCTACATATAAGTGAAATCATATGGTATTTGCCTTTCTCTGTCTGACTTTTTTCACTTAGCATAATACCCTCTACGTCCATCCATGTTGTCGCAAATGTAAAATTTCATTCTTTTCTATGGCAAGTAATATTTCATTGTGTGTATATATGTACCACATCTTTATCCAGTGACCTGTTGATGCACACTTGAGTTGCTTCCATACCTTGGCCATTGTAAAATAATGCTGCAGTGAACATAGGGTTGTGCAGTCTTTCAAGTTACTGTGTTGGAATTTTTCAGATAAATACCCAGGAGTGGAATTGCTGGGTCATAAGGTAGTTCTAATTGTTAATTTTTTGAGGAACCTCCATACTCTTTTCCATAGTGAGTGCAAGCCCACCAACAGAGCAGGATGGTTCCCTTTTTTCCACATTTTTCACCTACATTTCTTAATTTATTGACAGTCCCATTCTGATAGATGTGAGGTGTTATTTCATTGTGGCTTTTATTTGCATTTCACTGATGATAAGGGATGATGAGCATCTTTTCATATGTCTGTTGGCCCTGTTTTGCCCTCTTTGGAGAAATCTCTGTTCAGGCCCTCTACCTAATTCTAATTGGATTGTTTGGTTTTGGTATTAACTTGTATGAATTCTTTATGTATTTTGGATATTAACCCCTTATCAGCTGTATCATTGGTATGTATATTCTTCCTTTCAGTAGATCGTATTTTTGTTTTGTTGATGGTTTCTTTTTCTATGCAAAAACTTTGTAGTTGATGTAGTCCCATTTGTTTATTTTTTCTTTTGTTTCCCTTGCTCAGGGAGGTATATCAGTGTCAGAAAGTTTACGCCTATGTTTTTTTCTAGGAGTTTTTTGGCTTCAAGTCTTACATTTGAGTCTTCAATCCATTTTAAGTTTATTCTTGAATATGGTGTAAGAAAGTGGTCTAGTTTCATGTTTTTGCATGTATCTGCTCAGTTTTCCCAACACCACTTACTGAAAAGATTGTCTTTATGCTATTGTGTATTCTTGCCTCGTTTGTCATAGGTTAATTGACTATATAGACATGGGTTTCTTTCTGGGCTCTCTGTTCTGTTCCATTGGTTTATGTATCCATTTTTATGCCAGTACCCTGCCTTTTGATTACTGTAGCCTTGTAATATATAGTTTGATATCGGGGTGAATTTTGTGTTTTCTCAGTATTGCTGTGACTGTTCGGGGTGTTTTATGATTCCATGTAAATTTTAGGATTATTTATTCTAGTTCTGTGAAAACTGCCATTGGTATTTTGATATGGATTGCATTGACTCTCTAGGTTGCTTTGGGTAATATGGATAGTTTAACAAAGTTAATTATTTCTATTCATGAGCATGATACATGCTTTTATTTATTTGTATCTTCTCCAGTTTCTTTCTTCAGTGTCTTATAGCAAGCTTGTCCGATCCATGGCCCACGGGTTACGTGCAGCCCAGGACAGCTTTGGTAAACTTTCTTATAACATTGTAAAATTTTTTTTAAAGCCCATCATCTGTTGTTAGTGGTAGTATGTTTTATGTGTGGCCCAAGACAATTCTACTTCTTCCACTATGGCCCAGGGAAATCAAGGTTGGTCGGCCCTTTCTTACTGTTTTCCGAGTACAGGTCTTTTACCTCCTTTGTTAAATTTATGCCTATGTATTTTTCTTGATGCAATTACAAATGGAACTGTTTACTTAATTCCTCTTTCTGATAGTTTGTCATTGGTGTGTAAAAATACAACTGATTTCTGAATATTAATTTTGTATCCTGCCACTTTACTGGATCCATTTATCAGTTCTGATAGTTTTTTGGTGATATCTTTAGGGTTCTTTCTATATAGTATCATGTCATCTACAAATAATAGCAGTTTTACTTCTTCCTTTTCCAGTTTGGATGCCTTTTATTTATTTATTTATTTATTTATTTATTTATTCTCTAATTGCTGTGGCTAGGACTTCCAATACTATGTCGAATAAAAGTGGTAAAAGTAGACACTCTTGTCCCGTTTCTGATCTTAAGGAAAACAATTTTAGGTTTTTACCTTTGACTATGATGTTAACTGTGGGTTTATCATATCTGGCCTTTATTATGTTGAGATATGTTCCCTTTATTTTTACTTTGCTGAATTTTTATTATTAATTTTGATATATGAATTTTTGAAAAAAATGGATTTTGTCATGATTTTTCTGCATCTATTGATAGGATCGTGTGATTTTTAGCCTTCATTTTGTTTATGTATTGTATCATGTTAATTGATTTGAGGATATTGAACCAACCTGTATCCCAGGAATAAGTAAATCCTACTTGATCATGGTATATGATATTTTTAATATATTGCTGAATTTGGTTTGCCGATGTTTTGTTGAATTTTTCATTTATATTCATCAGGGCCTTCGGATTATAAGACTTTTTTTGGGGGTAATGTATTTTCTGGTTTTGCAGTCAGGGTAATGGTAGCCTCATAGAAAGAGCTAGGGAGGCTTCCCTCATCTTGAAATTTTTAGAGTGGTTTGAAATGAATAGGTATTTATTCTTTTTTCATTGTTTGGTAAAATTCACCTGTGAAGTGTTCTAGACCAGGACTTTTGTTTGATGGGAACTTGTTGATTACTGATTGGATTTTGATAGTAGAAATTGGTTCAGATTGTGTTTCTTTTTGATCCAATCTTGGATGGTTGTATGTTTCTAGGAATTTATCAGTTTCTTCCATATTGTCCAAATTGTTGGCATATGATTGTTCGTATTTTCTTACAATCATTTGTGTTTGTGTGGTGTCAGTTGTCGCTTCTCTTTCTTTTCTGATTTAATTTATTGGTCCTCTCTTTTTTCCTTGATGAGTCTGATAAAGGTTATCAGTTTTGTTTATCTTTTCAAATAACCAGATTCTGGTTTCATTAGTCTTTTGTATTTTTTTAAGGGTCTGTTTTGTATATTTCCACTCTGATATTTATTTTATTCCTTCTCCCTTTGGGCTTTGTGTGTTGTATTTTCTTCTAGTTCTTTTAGGTAAAAGGTTAGATTGTTTGAGATTTTACTTATTTCTTGAGGTAGGCCTGTATTGTTATAAATTTCCTTCTTAGAATTTTTCTCGACGTGTTCCATAGATTTTGAATTGTGTTTCCATTTTCATTTGTCTTAAGGTATCTTACTTTCTTGTTTCATCTTGTTAATCCTTTAGCCCCCATTTGTTTATGTAGTTTTTCTTGTTGGTGCAAAAGTAATTGCGATTTCGGACCGTGAATTTTAAGATCATTATAACTAGGCTCAGACACATCTTTATTAATCAAAATAGGAACCGTTACAATTAACACATTTTTGTCAACAAAAAATAAATTTGTTTACTCCTGTAGCATAAAAATACGTGCTTCGGGATTCGACGAACTCTTGAAAAGCATTTTCTGCATCCTGCTGGTTGTGGAAGTGTTTTCTCTGCAAAAATTAGTCAAGATGCTTGAAGAACTGGTAGTCAGTTGGTGAGAGGTCAGGTGAATATAGCAGATGAGGCAAAACTTCATAGCCCAATTCGTTCAACTTTTGAAGCGTTGGATGTGTGACGTGTGGTTGGGTATTGTTGTGGAGAAGAATTGGGCCCTCTCTGTTGACCAGTGCCAGCTGCAGGCGTTGTAGTTTTTGGTGCATCTCATTGATTTGCTGAGCATACTTCTCAGATGTAATGGTTTTGCTGGGATTCAGAAAGCTGTAGTGGATCAGACCGGCAGCAGACCACCGAACAGTGACCACGACCTTTTTTGGGTGCAAGTTTGGCTTTGGGAAGTGCTTTGGAGTTTCTTCTAGGTCCACCCACCTAGCTGGTCATTGCAGGTTGTTGTATAAAATTCACTTTTCGTCACACATCACAATCTAATCGAGAAATGGTTCATTGTTGTTGTGTAGAATGAGAGAAGATGACACTTGAAAATGATGATTTCTTTTGATTTCCAGTCAGCTCACAAGACACCCAATTTGCTTCAAATGCTGAACAGCTGCAAAATGGTCGCTATTGAGTTCTTCGGCAACTTCCTGTGTAGTTGTAAAAGGATCAGCTCCTATGATTGCTCTCAATAGGTCATTGTCAACTTCTGATGGCTGGCCACTATTCCCCTCATCTTCAAGGCTCTCATCTCCTTTGCCGAACTTTTTGGACCACCACTGCACTGTATGTTCATTAGCAGTTCCTGGGCCAAATACGGTGTTAATGTTGTGAGTTGTCTCCGCTGCTTTACGACCCATTTTGAACTTGAGTAAGAAAATCACTTGAATTTGCTTTTTGTCTGACATCATTTCCATATTCTAAAATAAATATAAAATAAACAGCAAGTAATAAGTCATTAGCAAAAAAAAGAGCAAGAAATGCACATTAAAATGATGTATAACACATTTATTTAAGAATATATCCCAATATCAAACAACAAATTTCAACAATGTAAAAACTGCAATTACTTTTGAACCAAACTAATTCATTTCTAGTGTCATAGTATTGTCAGAAAGTTGCTTAATACGGTTTTAATCTTTTTAAATTTATTGAGATTTGTGGCTGAACATGTGGTCTATTTTGGAAAATGTTTCATGTGCACTTGAAAATAATGTATGTTGTTGCTTTGGGGTGAAATGCTCTAAAAATATCAATTAAATACATCTGGTCTAATGTGTCAATTAAGGCAGCTGTTTCCATGTTGATTTTCTGTCTGGGTGATCTATCCATTGATGTCAGTGGGGTGTTACAGTGTCTTACAATTACTGTATTACGGTTGAATCTTTCACTTTATGTCTGTCAGTGTTTGCTTTACATATTTAGGTGTTCCTGCATTGGGTGCGTAAATGTTTACAAGGGTTATATCTTATTAGATTGATTCCTTTATCATTATGGAACGTCCTTCTTTGTCTCTTGTTACTGCCATTGTTTTATTTGATTTGATTTTATTTTATTTTATTTTTGCTTTTTGGTATGTGGGTAGCTCCCTGACTGGGAATCGAACCCAGGCTGCAGCGCTGACAGCGCCAACGCTGAAGCCTTAAGCCACTACACCATCAGGGAACTCTCCCCTGCCATTGTTTTGAAGTCTGTTTTGTCTGATAGAATTATTGCTACTTCAGTGTGTTTCTTTTTCCATTTCTGTTTACATGAACTACCTTTTTCCATCCCTTTACTTTCAGTCTGTGTATCTCATTTGATATGAAATTGGTCTCTAGTAGACAACATATGTGTGGGTCTTATTATTCATTCTTATCCATGCAGCCACCCTATGTCTTATGATTGGAGCATTTAAATCTAATTACATTTAAAGTGATTATTGATAGGTATGTAGTTACTGTCATCTTATTAGTTATATTTATGTCTTTTTTTCTTTTTAAAGAAGTCCCTTATTTAACACTCCTTGTAATACTGGTAGGGTGGTGATAAACTAGCTTTTTTGGGTGTGGGGGGCGGTCTTAGAAGTTCTCTGTCTCTTCTTCACTTCTAAATGATAGCTTTGCTGGGTAGAGTAGTAGTCATGGTTGTGGTTCCTTGCTTTTCGTCACTTTTACTATTTCCTGCCAGTCTCTTCTGGCCTGCAAAGTTTTTGTTGGGATATCAGTTGACAGTCTTATAGGAGCTCCCTTGTAAGTAGCTAACTGCTTTTCTCTTGCTTTTAAGATTCTCTTTTTGTCTTTAACCTTTGGCATTTTAATTTGATGTGTCTTGGTGTGGGCCTTTGTGAGTTCATCTCTTTTGACACTACGCTCCCTAGACTTGTGTTTCTATTTCCTTTGCCAAATCAGAAGTTTTTAGTCATTTCTTCAAATGGGTTTTCAATTCCTTTCTTCCTTTCTTCTCCTGGTACCTCTATGAAGCAATATTGGTATGCTTGATTTTATTCCAGAGGTCCCTTAAACTATCCTCATTTTTTAAAATTCATTTTTCTCTTTGCTTTTCCGATGGGGTGTTTTCTGTTAATTTGTCCTCCAAATTGCTGATTGAGTCCCTTGCTTCATGTAATCTGCTGTTGATTCCTTCTAATGTATTGTTTATGTCCTTTGTAATGTTTACTATCTCTTCGTTGCAGTTATCAGTTTATCTGTTCTTCCCTTAAGTTCATTGAACATCCTTACAACCAGTTCTTTGTGCACTGTATCTGATAGATTGCTTGTTTCTATTTTGTTTAATTCTGTTTCTGGAGCTTTGTCATGTTCTTTCATTTGGGACATGTTTGTTTGTTGCCTCATTTTGGCTGCCTCTCTGTGTTTGTTTCTGTGTATTAGGTTGATCTGCTGTGTCTCCCTCTCTTGCGTGGTGGCTTTGTGCAGTATGTCTCCTGAGGGACCCAGTGGCACACTCTCTATTTCACCTGAGCTGGGTGCTCTGGAGTGTCCCTTGTGTAGGTTGTGTGTGCTCTCCTATTGTAGTTGAGCCTTAATTGCTGTTGGCACGTCACTGGGGTTGACCCATATGCTGACTGGCTGTGAGGACTGGACACAACCATAGTGGACGAAGTGCTGTTTGTGGCTGACCCCACAAAGTAGGATTCACCCCAGTGGGGCTTTGGTGCCTGCTGAGACCACTCCTTGGGTGTGCTGTTTGTGGAGCTAATTGGATGATGCTCTGTTATGGTCTGAAGCTAGTCACTAAGTGTGCCAGTTCTGGGGCCTCTTGAGAGGGATTTCAGTGCAGACTAAGGTCAGCTGCTGCCTGTGCCCATCCCTGCACCATCTCATAGAAGCTGCAAAGCAATCTGGGATTGGTAGCTGCCTGTGCTAGCCCCAGAGGCACGTGGGAGGAGGCACACTGTGAATTGAGGCCTGCCACCAGTGCAGGGCTCTGGTGGTGTGTGAGTTGGGTGGGGTCAGGTCTTAGGGATTCACTAGGGTGGGGTGGGCAGTGTTCACCAGGTTAATGCAAATTCAGATTTGGCTTCCACCTGCACCTGTAGGCTGTGTGTGGGGAGGACTCAGCACAGGAGCAGTGGTGCCCCTTCTGCACCTGCAGGCTGTATGGGAGGAAGGCTCAACACAGGATAAAGTGTGGCTACCCCTCCAGCTCTTTCTCTGAAGCCACACAATTTAGTTTCTCCCCGTATGTTCTTGGCACCTTAGAGCTACTGTCCCTTCCTTGGGTTCTGGGTGAATGTTAGTAAGCATGTGAGTCTGTGCGTGGGCCCTTTAAGAGGGCAAGTGGGTTTTTAGCAGCCCTCCATCTCACCTGAATGGAATCCCTAATGATTTTTACGGTCAGGTGTTGTTGGGACTCCTTCCCAACACTGGTGCTCTGGGCTGGGTTGTCTGGTGTGGGTCTGGGGTCTTCTCTTCCTCCCGGGGGATCTTTGCAGCTGAGATATCCCTCCCAATTCTCAGCTGCCACATATGGGCATGGGACCAGCTTGTTTTAAGTCTCCACCCCTCCTACCAGTCTCCATGTGGCTTCTTTTGTATATCATTAGTTCTACCATGATGAAGTAACCACTTGAGCTAAAGCTGACCCTGTGTATCCTTAGTTATTGGAGTCCTGTTCAGCTAATCTTCAGCTGGTTCTCCAGGGTGATAGTTCTTTAGTTGTAATTTTGATGTGGTTGTGGGAGGAGGTGAGCATAGTGCTTACCTACTCTGCCATCGTCACCAGAACCGCCCTAGAGCATCTTTTCATATATTTATTTGCCTTTGTGTATCTTTTTTGGATAAGTTGTCTTTACTGGTCTTTTGCCCATTTAAAAAAAATTTTTTTTATTGTTGAATTTTAAGAGTTCTTTGTACACTTTGAATAACAGTCCTTTGTCAGATATGTCTTTTACAAATATTTTTTTTCCAGTCTGATTTGTCTTCTCATTTCTGGTGTTAAATCTCTTAATATTTATGTTCACTTTTCCACTCTGCCTCCTTTCCCTCTCTTTGCTTGCAGAGTATTACCTGAAGAAACTAAATTGTGTGTCTTCTAGATTTTAAGGCATAATCAGATTAAGGTTTTGTTTATTTTTGCAGTGCTGGTGTGTGTACATCTATTGGAGAGCGCCTAAGGTGTTGTTTTCTCTCTTTTTTTGTCTGCAGTGTTAGCAGCCTTTGATAATCATTTCCAGTATTCATTTTTAAAATGCTTAGTAAGTGGTTATAGTCTTTCATTTCTTTTATATTTGTTAGCTGGAAGATTTTGATCAAAAGAAAGTTGGCAGTATTAATATGTCATATAGGAAATTCCAGATAAATGCTTTTTTCCCCCTTTATTTACCAGCTATTCCAAATAATGAGATAACAGTCTCCAAAGTGACCAATGAACTTTATTTTTTGACTATCATTATAAACTCATAGATTTAAGTAACTTTGTACATTTTAGTTCATTGCAGTTATTAATATTATTGGTGTTCATACTGTCCATATTTAATCAGTGAGAACTGCTTCTAATTGATTGCTGAGTCCTTTTGAATTTATTTTAAGCATCTTTCATAACTTTTTACTTAAATTTTTGACATATTTTAGCTTTATCTTGTACATATCCTGCTTTTAGATCTGGTATCATCCTAATGGAAATATCTAAAAGTTCCATATATTATGTTGTTAAGTTCACACAACTTAACATGTATTTATCTTGGCAATTTAGTAGCCATTTGAAAAAATAATTACATGTAAATTGAAAGAGATAATGTTTTTATTATGTCAATAATGTATTATACTAATAAATATGCAGTAATGTATATCTATCAAGTTGAAACTTGAATGATGTGGGGGTTAGGGGTGCCAACCCCCCCCACAGTTGAAAATCTGCATTTAACTTTTGACTCCCCAAAACTTAAATTGTTCCTTGGTATCCACAGGCGATTGATACCAGGACTCCCCTGCCGCCCCACTCATGGATACTAAAATTCCCTATATAAAAAGGTATAGATCAGTGCAGATACAGTCGACCCTCCATATCCATGGATTCCTAATCATGGATTGAAAATAGTTTTTATTGAAAAAAATCTGCATGTAAGTAGACTCAAGCAGTTCAGACTTGTGTTTTTGAAGGGTCAGCTGTACTAACAGTATATCATACTAATCATAGTTATTAGTATAATGTTATATTATTAGTGCATTATTATGCTAATAATATACATAATAATATTTTTATTTTACTCTTAAGTAATTAAAATTAATGGTGTGTGTGTGCGCCTGCTGGATACTGCATAACTTCTAATGCTTGGCAGTCAGATTGGACACGTCCACCCTCATTTCTTCCATGTTGATTTTTATATGGTATGTATTGTTTGTTCTTTGTTTTATCATAGCTACCACAGAAAGCCTAGCTTCACAAAGGTATGTCATTGAAAGAAATGTAGTGAAATCTAATGTTGAAACTGAACTTTTAGCTAGTAGTTTGTACAGTGTCTGATAAATGTTGAGTATAGTAGTCCCCCGTTAGTGCCTGAAATCACATATATACCAAACCCTGTCTGTACTATGTTTTTTCCTATGCATACATACCTATGGTAAAGTTTAGTTTATAAATTAGTAAGAGATTAACAACAATAACTAATAATAAAGTAGAACAATCATGACTATGTAATAAAAGATAAGTGAATGTGGTCACTTGTTTCAGAAGATCCCTTACTGAAGTCTGTGTGGGCACAGTGATTTCTGGTGCAGCATGTTGCTGTCAGCCAGGACACATTTTATGTTAAGTCTTCCACCCACAAATTTACTGCCTTTTCCATCTTAGCAAAGGGGCAGACTACTGTACTGTTTTGTCTTCCTGAAATCTAACATAACTTCATGGCTCCCATATAAGATTGTGAATGGTGCTCCAGGTGCCTCGGTGCATTGTGGAAACCACAGACTAGAAGATGCTTTTACCCAGTTTCTATTGTAGCCAGTGGTGTGCTTTTAAAGAAATTATTGTTAAGTCAAGTTTGTTTGTTCTCCCTACCACCAGTTAGGTTCTGATTTAAGATTTTCTTAAAAATAGATAATTTGATTATAAAATGTGGCAGGAAAGAGGCCTATCCACCCTTGACACACAAAAGGACATATTATCCCTTTAGAAATACTCTGTTTCACTGTTAAGTACTAAGTGATATTTTTTTGTAAAAAAATTTCTTTTTGTCCTGTGCCGGAGTGACTGCTAGTAATAGCACTTTGGATTTTGTTTATAGGCATGAATACAATGTGGGTTTTTTCCTTGATTTTGTACACACACACACACACACACACACATTTATACACTCTTTGATTTGGACAGCTGTTTGTAGAATTGAATTGTGTCCTTCCCAGCCTTTTGCCTTGCAGCAGATTGAATTTTGGCTGCTTGTTTTCCAACACCTGACATTCTAATTCTCAGGTTTGAACTTTCAGTTTAAATAATGGACATAATCTGTACTCTTTAGATCTGTTTCACCTGGAGGTTAATTTTATGAATACATTATGTTAGTCTCCTAAAATAATTTAATTTTTTTCTTGTCATTAGTCTTATAATAGTTGTCAGCATTAAAAGGGCATTTGTATTTGTTATAATCAACTTTAGAATTTCACATTTTTTTAAACTGATTTTACACACATGTCTTAGGCATTGTTGTTTTAATCAGTGACACTGAAAATGTTAGGAAGCTGAGTGGAAAACATTAATTCACTGTGTCATACAGTGAATTTATGTAAGTGGCATATGGGATTCTAATTAAAAGTTCATTTGGATAAGCACCTGGATGGAGATAAGGGAGAAACTAAAATAAAGATTAAGTCTGATGATATAAAAGAAGGGTACAGAAAAGAAACAACCCAAATTAAGAGTAAAATCCTTATTAAATTATAGCCCTAAACAAATGTTAGTAGATTTGAAGGGACTGTATATAACAACCAAATTGGATAATTGTTGGTCTGTGGTGATGTGCATGAGAAATTGTCAAGCTTGTAAATGTGAATATTAGTTTGCATTTACTGGGTACCAGTAGTAAACCTCAAATATATTATCATGGGAAGAATTTCACTATTAATGGTATGAAGCCCTTTAAACTTAATCTTCATATGAAAGATTATTTCTCTCCCATTTCAGTTTGTAAACGTAAAAATTTTTTTCTTAGATAGTAATATTCATATTTTAAGAGAAATCTCCTTTTCTCTTTTATTTGATTTTAAAATAAGATTTGCAGTGATCTCTTAAAATTTTATCAGAGTGATTCATAAGCATAGTTTAAGAAATCAAATAGTATTCCTGCTGAGTTACTATAGCAGGCTCGAGAGTGCTATTCTTAGAAAGGCCTGCTTGTAAGGTTGGCCCTTGGCTGGCAGCTGGGACCTGGACTGCTCAAGTTCCTTATATTATGTAAAACATTTCCTGAAGGATGAGTGGTTCACTGTGCCTAAACTGTTTATAAAAAAACGTGATTTATGCTGAATACCTGCTTTCTTTCCAGGAATTTTGGTACATGCTAGATAGAGAGTGCCTACATGATCAGACTCCACAAAGACCTTGGCCTCTGAGTCTGAGGAGCTGCCCAACAGACAACACTTTTTGTGACTTGTTAACTGTTGCTGGAAAAATTTGTCTTCTTGGTGTGACTCCAGTGAGAGCACTATTGGAAGTTTAGCTCTAGTTTTCTTTGTACTTTTCCCGTGTACTTTTTTCTTTGATGTTTTTGCTTTGTACCCTTTCACTGTAATAAATCTTAGCCACGAGTATGACTATATGCGGAGTTATGTGAGTCATAGCAAATCACTGATTCTGGGTGTACTCGCCAGAACCCCCAACACAGTACTAAAAGATGTACAATGGAAAATGCTATTCTCTGCCTCGTTCTTGCACCCCTCTCAGTCTTAGTTTTTTTTTCTTTCAGCTATTTTTTGGGCTATTTATTTCTGTATTTCTAAATACTAGACTGTCCATTAACCGGAACTCAAATAACTGGCACTCTGCCTGAGTTCCGGTTAATGGGAGAGTCTACTTACACTTACCCAGCGTCTACTAATCCATATGGGTGCCAGTGAACTGAGAGTCTACTATGATAGACTGTTTAAGATACTACTTTAGATGTTATGTATTAACTAGGTATTATGGTAAATGAGGATTTAAGTCTCTTATACCCTTCCCCTAGTTCCCTGTCTCAGTCTTCCGATATAATCATGTTGGTTCCATTGTTTGATTAAATCAGTATTTACTGTTTTCATTATTTATGATTAGATAAATATTGAGTAATATTGAACCTGGCAGTAGACTACAGTTTCATTTTTTCATCTACCTTTTTCTTCAAGTTAATGGTTATCTCATTTTTATTTGCTTTTTTACTCTTTTCTTAGGAGAAATTTATTCCAAAAGCTCCAATGGCTTTTTACCACATCTTACTATTCTTTTCCATATGTTCAGGTGTAGCTGTAAATCCCATTGTCTTTGGGATCTCTTCTTTCTCCCATGTCACTGTGGACTGTCACATGTTGGTAACAGGCCTGCTTTTTCTGGGACTTCCTTTGCTGCTATCCAGGCTTACATATCAGTTCGTCAGGATACTTGAGAAAGTATATGGGAACTACAGTAGACTCTTAGTTAACCAGCACCCATGGGGATTGGTAGATGCTGGATAAATATAAGCAGACTGTCCATTAATTGAAACTCAAGTAACCAGAAAATCTCAAGCAATGTTTGAGATCTGGCAATGTTTGCCAGATGCTTGAGTTTCAGTTAATGGAGAGTCTACTATACATTTCCTGCCATGATGTGTCTGAAGATGTCTTTATTCCACCTGTGTACTTGAATGGTCGTTGAAACTAATTTTCTTTCAAAGTTTTGAAGATATTCCTTCATTGTCTTTGAGTTTCCAGTGTTGGCAAGTCAGTCCTGATCTTTTGTATATAGGAAGTTGTGTATACTGTCCCCTACCCACCAGGAATCTTTTAGTATCATATTTCTTTCATATCCCTGTGCTCTGAAACCTCATGATGTGCTTCAGTATGGTTCTCTTCATTTACTGTGCAGAGTTCCTAGTGGTTTACGAGGGCTGGTCCACAAAGTATCTGCTATGTAATATGAAAAATAGAAGAATTTATAGCTGGATTTTTTCCAGACAATTTTTGTATGATCTGGACACACTTGTCCTTGAATTCTGAGAAAATTACTTTCCACCTCATTTGAAGAACAAGAATGTATTGTACATGTAAATACTGCTTACAAAATTTGACATTCCCAAATAGTATAATAGTTAGGCAAGCTACTGGTTTTCTGGAATCAGCCATTTTCTGTGTAGGTATTATCAAATTTAATAAACCATTAGAGTTATTCTCAAAAGCTCATCTCAGGAGACTAATTTAGCAGTCTTTCTTCCCTATTTATATTGCTTTGTCCTTTTGTATGGGCAAGTGATTATTATATGTGTGCTAATTAATACTGGTACATGAGCAGAAAAGACATGAGCAGAAAAGACTCTCAGTTAACTGGCATATGTAGGGATTGGTAGATGCTAGGTAAATGTAAGTAGACTCTCTGTTAACCAAACTTCAAGCAACCAGTACTCTCATGCATCTGGCAAAAAAAGTTTTGCTGGTTGCTTGAGTTCTAGTTAACAGAGAATCTACTGTGTATTCTATTCTTTGTAGTAGTGAATGTTTTAAAACAATTATTTAGTTTCTTATGAATTTTTTTTGTTTTACCTCAATTATAGGTCATAATTTTTACTTGAAATATTATTCAATTTCAAAGGTTTTTGGTCCTAAAGTAAAATTCTAGATATGCAAGGGCTGTCTGGAAAGTATCCAGCCATGTAATATGAAAAATAGAGGCGTTTATGGCTGTATTTTTAATGGACAGCCCTGGTACTTTGAACTTACTACTTTTTGTTAGATGTTGCAGAAGTAACATTTTTTACCTTTAGTGCTTTCTGGAGAGAAATTACTTTTGTACACAGGAAATAGCCATCGACTTTCGTTTGGAAAATATTGGTAATAAACATTCCTATTTTCCTGATCTTGGTTATGGGGGTTGGTGGGATGTTGCTAAGAAAGGTGAGAGTAGTAGTGTTTGAGAAGGAAAGCCTGTGTTTTAGTGGCTTATGATCAGTCATCTCTATATAGCACCCATAGCTTTTATTCCCTTCTGAGAGATTTTGTTTAGATATAATTTATATTTAGTGAAATCAAACAGTTGAATCAGTTTTAACAAATGTATACATACGTATAGCCCACATGCCTGTCAGGATATAGAATATAGTTATTAACCAGAAAGTTCTCTCTTGCTACTTTGTACTCAGTCCCTGCCTCTTCCCCACACCCCTACAACCACAGTTTAAACAATTTTTTTACCGAGATGAGTTTGCCTGTTCTAGAACCTTATATAAATAGAAGAATACATTGTGTAATCTATTGTGTCTGAATGTGCTGTCTTTTGAAATTCCTCTGTTTTAGTGTGTGTATGAGTAATTTATTCCTTTAAAAAATGCTAATATTCCGTTGTATGAATATACGGGGACTGTCTGGAAAAAATCCAGCCATAAATGCCTCTGTTTTTCATGTTACATGGCTGGATACTTCTGGACAGCCCTTGTATTACAGATCCAGTCTTTGGTTGATGGAAATGTAAGTGTTCTAGTGTTTAGCAATGTTACGAGTTTAGTTACTCTGATTGTAAGTCTTTTTGTGAAGATGTGTTTCCATTTCTCTTGGATAAATAGTCAGGAGTGGAATTGGTAGGTCATATGTGTAAGGGTTTTTAATTAAGACTTTTAATTAAGGGTTTTTAAATAAATACTGCAAACACTTTTCCAAAGTGGTTAAGCTTTACTTTTTTTACCAGCAAGTATTAAACTTTCTGGTGCCCCACACCCCCATCAGTGTTAGGAATTGTCTTTCTGTTTAAATTTTAGCCATTCTGGATGGTGTCTATTGATAGTTTATTGTGGTTTTAATTTGCATTTCTTTGATGCTTAGTTATGTAGAGCTTTTTTCATGGGCTTATTGACCAGTTGTATATATTCTTTTGTTAATTGTTTACTCAACTCTTATACTTTTTTTGTTACTGATTGTTCTTTTTATTATTGAATTATAGGAGTTCTTCATATATTCTGGATATAAGTCTTTTGTCTTATGTACAGAGGGTGCCAAAAAAAGTATACATATTTTTAAAAAGGAAAAGAACTGTATTAAAGTTGTAATACTCAATATCTACCAATAACAGAAGATGAATACAAGTCATGTTTGAATTCTGCAGTTACAAGAGGTGCTCAAAGTGGTTACCATCAGCATCCAGACACTTCTGATTAGGACGAACTACTGCCTGAGCAATGTTGATCAGTGTCTACTTGTATCGCTGCACACGCCATTTCAATTTCTTCCTGAAGTACTACCAGTGTAGTTGGTTTTCTAAGATACACCACATCCTTTAAGGTCCCACATGGGTGGAAATCAAGGAGTGTTAAATCAGGAGAATGTGGGAGAAACAAACAATGTTCTTGAATTTCAAATACTTCTTCAAAATGGTCTTGTGTTCCTTGAACGACAACCATGCTTCTGCCATTTTCTTTGACTGTCTGTCCTGCCTGTTGCATGGTGACACTAGCCCTCATTTGATTAACACCATCTTTTGAGTGAACGTCATAGTACACATTACTACCAAAATTCAATTCAACTTTGAAAAGTGATACATAGATGACATCTCTTAAATGTATATACACTTTTTTGGCACCCCAGTATGTATGTATGTATGTGTGTGTGTATTTGGAGGCAAATAATTAACATATTTTACACCACTACAGTCATGATATTGGGCTTTCTGTCACTATGGATTAGTTTTGCTTGTTCTGAAATTTCATGTACTACATGAACTATACAATGTGTATTCTTTTGTATCTGAATTCTTTTTCACATTATTGGTTTTGATACTCATTTATATTGTTGTGCCTATCAGTAATTTGTTCCTTTTTATTGCTGAGTAATAGTCCATTATAAGGATATATTAATACTATAATATATGTTAATTATTTGCTTGTTGACAGGCATTTGGATTATTGCCAGTTTTTATCTATTGTGAATTAAGGTACTATGAACTTTAATTGACAATTCTGTGTAGACTTATATTTCCATTACTCTTGAGTTAATACCTTAGAGTGGACTTGTTAGGTGATAGAAGTGTCTATTAATTTTATAAGAAACTATTAAGCACTTTTCTAAAGTGGTTGTGCAGTTTTTGATTACTACCAGCAACAGCTGAGAGTACTAGTTGCTTGTTCCACATTCATGCCAACACTTAGTATTGTCAGTGCTTTTAATTTTAGTGATTGTAGTGAGAGTATAGTGGTATTTTGTTATGGTTTTAGTTTGTACTTCTCTAATGAGTAATGATAATTGAGTATTGTTTTCATGTGCTTTTTGACTATTTGTGTATTTTCTTCAGTGAAATGTTCATTCATATCTTTTGCTCATTATTTTTTGAGATGTCTTATTGATTTATAAGATGTAGATCTTACAAATATATAATATCATTTAAGTCAATTATACACACACACACACACAAACACACACACACACACTTTTTTCCTAAAGAAATGAGTTCTTTGTCAGCTATCTGTATTAACAAATACTGAGTAAGTGGTTTGCCATTTAATTTTCCTAATTCAATTTCCTTTCAAAGAGTAGAAGTTTTAAATGTGATGAAATCTAATTTATGAATTTGTTCTTTTATGATTTGTGCTTTTTGTGTCCTGGCTCAGATATTTTTTGTCTATTTGTCTGCTTGTTCTGTCATTTACTGGGAGAGGAGTTCTGTAATAATAATTGGTAATTCATCTGTTTCTTTAGATCTGTCAGTTTTTGCTTTGTGGGCTTGAAGCTCTGTTATGATTGTGAAAATATCCTTCTTTATTTCTGACAGCACTTCTTGTCTTGAAGTCTGTTTTGTCTGATATTACTATCACTTCACCTTCCTTATGATATGTGTTTGTATGGTATATTTTTTCCATTCATTTGCTTTTAACCTTTCTATGTTGTTTGGTTGGAGTAGACTGTTATTATCTAAAAGTTTTGCAGGGCAGTCCCTCTCCTGGCCCTTTGGCTAGGAGCAGGCTTTTGTTGTTACCTTATTTGTGTCCAGCGGTGTTTTTGGGTTTCTGGCTTCTTGAGCTCTAAGTTTTCAGTATAGAGGCAAAAAGAAAACTCAGGGAACTCAAAACTGTTGCTCTTGGATTCCAAGGTCTCTAATCTGTCTATCATCTCTCTGCCTGTCAATCTGGTTTTTGGTTGATTGTTTTTTGTTTTTTTTTTTTTTAAATCTGTTATCCAGGATTTTTAGTTCTACTGTAGGAGAAATAGGGATAAGTATTCTTTCTTTAAATGTAGACAAATTTATAGCAGTTCTCTTGCCTAGAAGTCATAATTTTTAATTTTTGTGGTTTGTGTCATTTTCTTACCTTTGGCTGTTTACATACAAGACCTCTCTCTCTCCTGTACTTTTATTTAGTGAAGTGTAGGCTTGCTGTAGTTCCCAGTGCTCAAAATAGCGTGTCCTCATGCAAACACATTGTTGTTTCTCACCCATTCAGTTTCTCACTCCTTCATACACGTATCTGTTTTTAGCTGCATTCCCTTCTATTCATTCCCAATTACAGGTGAATTAGGTCAACAGTATTTCTTTATATAGCTTTTGCAAGATAATTTAAAACGCTTTACGAAGTCAGACAGTTAATTTTGTGAACTCATCCTAGAAAAAGTGCTACATACCTTATTGCTGAATATCACTGTGGTCATCTTCAAAGTACTCCCCCTGGAAAGTTCATGAACTTAATTGTCAGATTTTGGGGACAAGGACAGCTCTGATGGTTGTTCCAGAAAAAGAGTTCCAAAAGGTTGAATGGTTGAATAGGCACTGGCATTGGAACATAGCTTCCCAAGGGGAGTACTTTGAAGGTGACCGTAGTGATATTCAGCAATGAGGTATGTAGCACTTTTTCTAGGGTGAGTTTGTGAAATTAATTGCCTGACCTTGTACAGTAGACTCTCCATTAACCAGAACTCAAGCAAGCTGGTTGCTTGAGTTCCAGCAAAATGGTTTTTTTGCCGGTTGCTTGAGTTCTGGTTAAAGAGAGTCTACTTTGGTTTATCTGGCATCTACCAATCCCCATGGGTGCCAGTTAACTTGACAGTCTCCTGTATTTTCCTGTGTACATTTTTGAATTCTTGTAATCTGAGAGTTCCTAAAAGAGGAATTCCTGGGTCAAAGAGAATGTATACATTTAAAGTTTTTTTTGTTTTGTTTTGTTTTTTCTTTTTTTTTTTTAAATTCATTTTTATTGTTAGACTTATTGGGGTGACATCTGTTAGCAAGGATTACATAGGTTTCAGGCATACAATTCTACAGTGCATTGTCAGCTTGTTGTATAATAAGTTCACCACCTAATGTGACTTCTCCTTCCATCACCTTATATTTAGCTTCCCCCCTCTCCACTTTCTCCCCTCCCTGACCCACCAACTTGCTTTTCAAAAGAGATTGTGCTAATTTATACTTCTTCTGTTAGTAGGTATTATCATGAGTCCCTGTTTGCTCATATCCTTACCAAGGTGGTTCTTCCATACCTCTTTTGTTCTTTGCCAGTCTAGTGTTAGAAAAATGGCAGCTTAGTTTAAAAAAAATTTTTTTTTAATTAATTTTTATTGTTAGACTGTTTTAAAAATTACAATTTTAGTTGAACATTGTTTTCTTGTAGATATTAGTCATTTTTCTATGAACTGCTTGTTCACATCCCTTGTGCAGTTCTCTGTTTCTATTTTAATTGATTTGTAAGAACTCTTTGTTTTCTTAAGAAATTAGCTCCTTGTTACAATTTGCAGTTGTTTTTTTTCACATTTGCTTGTCTTTTGACTTTGTTATGGTCAGATTTATCAGTCTTTTGATTTATGGCCTGTGGGTTTTTAAAATTACATAACCTTAAAAGTGAGTGCACAGAGAAACAAATGATTCTCATAGTATTTCAGTTGGATATCTTAAGAAATAATTCAAGCTACTTATGAATACAGTACTTTAACTATGTACTCTCCATCTAAGAAGTAAAAAAGTGCAAGCTAACCTTGAATTCTTAACATCTGTAGTGTACATTCAAGTGAAACTCTTTTGTGTGTATTTTACAGTTGTGCTAATGAGGTAAATGTAGTACAAAATAAAATAGCTATTATCAGCACATGAACTAATTGCTTGTAACATAGAACTATAGTAACGATATATAGTTGTGTGAATTGTTAAATACAGGGTTTGACAGAAGTAACACCTTTGTTTATGAGCTGGTTAATCTATACCAAATCTTTTATTATAAAATAATTAGCATTTTGTTCTGTAACATAACATTTTAACTACTTTAAAAAGGGTGTTATTTCTGCTGCACCCTGTATATCATTTTAACTGTATTGTAAATTTTAATTTTGACACAAAACTATTCATGTGTAGTTATATAAATAGTCTGTAATTTATATTTGTTTGGTCACAGCTTAAAGAGAAACAGTAAGATTTTATGTTGGATAGCTATAAAAATGAAGCCCTTCACAGTGGTGAATTCTTTTGGAAAGGAACTCTGTATTCTACTTGGAGTACTCTGCTCTGATTTTCATTTGGTTTATTATTTAATACTTAAAGATCCCAGAGCTTTCAGCTCTTGGTGAACTAAAATGTATGTATGATACGTGGAATGTAATGAGATATTAATATGAAAGTGTCTTTTTAAAGTGGGGTAACAAATATTTTTTATTTGTAAATGCAAGATTAATTGCCATGTTGTATATTTGTGGAGCTTTTATGTGTATGATCTTTTTTCCCTCCATGCAGGTGTAATGGATAGGTAACAGAGAAGCCCTCTGCACTGTCTCATCAGGGAGGCAGCATGACGGAGTGCTTCCTGCCACCGGCCAGCAGCCCCAGTGAACACCGCAGGGTGGAGCATGGCAGTGGCCTCCCGCGCACCCCCAGCTCTGAGGAGATCAGCCCTACTAAATTCCCTGGATTGTACCGCACTGGGGAGCCCTCACCTCCTCACGACAGCCTCCATGAGCCTCCCGATATAGTGTCTGATGATGAGAAAGACTATGGGAAGAAAAAAGGAAAATTTAAGAAAAAGGAAAAAAGGAGTAAGTGCCGTTTTTCTCTGTGCTTTAAGATAAGCTTCTACTCTAATCATGTGTACCTGCTATCTTCTGGAAATATGTCCACAGACTCTTACTTGGTAGTTTTTGTTCTTTATTTTTCAAGGTCTCAATTTTTGTATACTGTATTTTGTGTAGTTTTAGGATCTTACTTTCATAAATAAAAATGCTGAATTTCCAGAAATGCTGAAACTTTCTGGTGGAAGTTTCTTAAAGTAGTCATTTAAAATGTATAAAAAGTAGATATTGGAATTTTCCCCTTGTAGAATCATACTTTCTTGACTAGGTTGTATAGGCCAGTTAGGGTATACTTTATTGGAACTGTGAAAAAAAGTAGTAATTCATTTGTCTTAAGCAAATGCAGTGATGCATTCATTTATTGTTTCTGTTCAGTAGGGAGGATGAATTGTTTAAGCATAGGTCTCTAGTATGTTAAGAAAATCAAGTGATTTAAGTATTGCTTTATTTGAGTTTCATGGTATTAAGTTAATTTCTTTTTGAAGCATAATATTCAGATAGAATTGCACAAATTCTGTACAATTTGATGAGTTATCACAAAATGGATACTCCTGTGTAACTATTTTAAGGACCTGAAGATGGAGCATTATGAGCACCTTAGAAATTCTCTTTCATTGCCCCTCTGAAGGGAATCCCCAACCCCTCCCAAAGGTAAACTTCCAGCATAGCTTAATCTGCCTGGTTTTATTTACTCATGTAAATAGAAGCAGATTTCCTTTTTTGTCTAGTGTCTTGCTTAATGTTATGTTTGTTAGATTCGTCCATATTATTTTATGGGGCAGTAATTTGTTCTTTTTTTTTTTTTTTTTTTTTTTTTTTTTTTTTTTTTGCTGATTTTGTTTCATTGCAATAATAAACTAGAAATACTAGAATTTATTTATCCATTCCATGTTACTTGTCATTTGGGTTGTTTTCAGTTTTTGACTGTCATGAATAGAGCTTACTGTACATGTTTATGCATTCTGTTGTATATATGCCTGAGAGTGGAATTGCTGGCTCATAGGCCCTGCTTATTTCAGCATTAGTGGATCCTACAATTTCCCAGAGTGCTTATATCCGTTTAAACTCAGCAGTGTCTGAGAACTCCAGTTACTTTACATCATGGTTGTATGCCCTTAAGATTTCTGCCATTCTAGTTGGTGTGGGTTTTGTATTTCGATTAGAGAGGTACTTAGGAAATATCTTTAATCTTTATTATAAAATAGCTAGTAAAGTAGCTGGCTAAATAAAATAGGAGAGTCATAGATTATTTTTCTTTTTATTGTTGGGTTTATTGAGACGACATTGATTAGTAATTTTACATAGGTTCCAGGTGTACAAGTGAGTCAGTCATAGATACTAAAAAGCAACAAAACTGAACTGGAATAATTCTGATATGATAGAAGGCATTTGTCAGTGTGTGAAAACCAGGGCTCCTGCAGCAGGGAAGTAGGCTGCCAGATTCGCCCTCCGTCAGAGAGTAAGGAATTTCCTGCTTCAGTCCTTCATCCAAATGAGGTTTCAGTTTCTGCTTCAGTCTCCAGAAGTAACTTAACAGTTGGTGATAGGGGAATAACTGGAGCATCTGAATAGTAGTGCAGTTTGTGCCATAGTTTGAAATCGACTAAAAAAAGACCAAATGTGAACAAATCTGGGCTAAATAAAGTTAGAGGACATGATTTAGATGAAAGAATGCTGTTTTATAGATGGATTCTTTCCATTAGCTTTTTATGTAGAGCCTTTCTTGTAGATGTGTAATTCTTGGTTTGCCAAAATTCCACTTAAGCACATATATAAAACAAATCCAGTTTTTACTACTTACTATTTGCAAGGACAACTGGCTCTCTGCGTATCGCTCTCTTGTCAGGAGATGTCACAGCAACATCTCATTTTAGCTGACAAGAACCACCACCATCACCCCCACCCCTGCCTTTTTTTGTTTTGCTATGAGTACCCAGGTGGGATTGGCTAAGGAAATCTAGGTAGCTAGTGCCACGTAGCACTTTTTTTGGTCTTGTTTTTAAAAAGCATATGGACATTTGACATTAAACAAACAAATAACTTATACTTTCTGCATTTCTTTGGCAGCTGAAGGCTATGCTGCCTTTCAGGAAGATAGCTCTGGAGATGAAGCTGAAAGTCCTTCCAAAATGAAGAGATCCAAGGGAATCCATGTTTTCAAGAAGCCCAGCTTTTCTAAAAAGAAAGAGAAGGATTTTAAAATAAAAGAGAAACCTAAAGAGGAAAAACATAAAGAAGAAAAGCACAAAGAAGAAAAACATAAAGAGAAGAAATCAAAAGACTTGACAGCAGCTGATGTTGTTAAACAGTGGAAGGAAAAGAAGAAAAAGAAGAAGCCAGTTCAGGAGCCAGAGGTGCCTCAAATTGATGTTCCAAATCTCAAGCCAATTTTTGGAATTCCTTTGGCTGATGCCGCAGAGAGGACCATGATGTATGATGGCATTCGACTGCCGGCAGTTTTCCGTGAATGTGTAGATTATGTAGAGAAGTATGGCATGAAGTGTGAAGGCATCTACAGAGTTTCAGGTACTGGGGACATGCACTTGGTGGTTTTTAAAAATTAACTTCATTTCCATTTTCAAAGGAAGAAAAAATATTAACTTGGGAAAATTTTGACATGGGTCTTAAGCCTTATTCATTTCCTTGATGCTTTCAGTTGAACAGAAATACCCTACAGTGGGTGTGTGTGTGTTTGGGCAGTTTGATTTTTTTATGATAACTACTTTCCATTAGGAGGATTTACACAGGAGCTTGCAGTGGCCTGGAATAAGAAGAAGCGAAGTATACGGTAGTGTTCCTTAACTTGTATGTACTGAGACCCTGCTTTATTCTCCTCACCTTCTTCCCTCTCTGAGCCAGGGCTCAGCATTGTGAGCGACTTCAGCAGGAGAAGACAGAAGATTTGGGTTAAGTATGTTTCTTGGCCAAGAGATACATTTGCTGACACGGTCATATAATGTATAATATTTCCCGAGTTAGCTAAGGGACGTGAAATGTTATTCGCTGAATGTTTTGGCCCCAAATGTGAGTGCTTTTGTCAGCCATGTGCAGTTATTACATATATTAGTGAAATTGATTTTCCATTTTTCTTTGTTCCATATGTATGAAAATTTTAATTTCATACTTGGCAAGAATGTAATTCATACTGGGTTCTGAAATCAAGCAAAATGTATACTATTTACAATAAAAATATTCTATTTCTTGCAAGGTGGCATAACTTTTGCATTGGTATAGGACGGAAGTCCTGACCTGTGGCAACATGTGTTCCGGGTCATTACATTCTCATAATTTAGTTTCTTGGTACTAGAGATTTACTTTATACAATTCAGTGTTGGTCACACATTTTCATAATGAGGTAGTCACACATTTAGAATATATCAAGAAATTAGCCTTAGTTTTTTCATTTAATTAGTTCATACACATTTCTAGAAAGTTGATTTGATATTTAAGTTTTATTGAGAAGGGGCGGGTATCATTTAAGAGTATTTTGGCTAAAATGCTACTATTTTATGGAAAATAAACAAATTAGAAATAGAATTTGAATTTATAATTCCTTAGTAACATAAAAATAAACATGTAAATAAATTAGAAATTTTGACTTTTAAGAATAATTTATGATGAATTGATTTTTAAAGATTTAGACAGCAGTAACATACGAGGTCAGACAATTTTGCGAACTCCTTCTAGGAAAAGTGCTGCATACATAACTCATTGCTGAAATATCACTATGGTCACCTTCAAAGTACTCCCCTGGGAAGCTATGCACCGATGCCAGCTCTTAGTCCACCCTTCAGAGCAACTTTGGAACTCTTCTGTAATGTCCATCAGAACTGTTGTCCTACCCAAAATCTGACACTTAATTTCATAAACTTGCCACCGTGCGCTTACGTTGGCAGCACTGTACAACCAACTCTGTACAGTGGCAAGTTCACGAACTTAATTGTCAGATTTTGAAGACAACAGCTCTGATGGCCTTTCCAGAAAAAAAGAGTTCCAAAATTGCTTTGAAGGGTGGACTAGGCTCTGGTGTCGGTGCATAGCTTCCCAAGGGGAGTACTTTGAAGGTGGCTGGAGTGATACTCAGCAATGAGGGATGTAGCAGGTTTTCTAGGATGAGTTCACGAACTTAATTGTCCAACCTTGTAACCTGTTTCTCTCCCATGATTTTGATAGACATGAAGAAATTTTGTTTTAGGTGGAAGTTTCTAAAGAGTTTCTTTGACTTATTTTTTTAATGTTTTCTTAAATTTTTTCAATTACAGTTGACATACAGTATTATATTTTTTATGTTTGTATTCTTTTGGAGAATTACAGTTGCAGAATGCCTCTTTTCTGTGTGTCAGAGCATTCAAACTGAGCGGTTCCTAATCATTGACTCCTGGAGGTTGAGCTTCTGCTTTGATCAGTTTTTTTTTTAAATTTTAAGCTCAGGCAGTACGCTACAGTCAGCGTACCATGAACTACAGAGATTACGGCAGTGCCTTTTCTTTTTGCGTATGTGCGTGACTTCTTTTTGAGTAATATTTTCTGGAAATTTTTGGTTCTTACGTATTCACATTATAAGTTCCAATTTAAAACTGATACATCATTTTGCATGTGCTCTTTCTCTGCCTAGGATGCTTTATTTGAAATATCCAGTTTTTAAAGGGAAAACGTTTTGATCACAATTTCAGAGTAATGACAAACCAACACATATTCTAGTTCTTCACTTGTGCAATTTTCTGGGTAGACACTGTTGAGGGAAAAATTAGATGTGTTTAAAATACATATGAGAGAAAGGAGGTCTTTGCCAAGAATTCCAATTAAAGTTATTACTCACCGCGTTTCACTCAATATCGTCATAGTAAGAAAATGGGAACTATTCTCTAACTTTTCTGTCTCCAAATAAAGATTATACAAAAATAAGATTCATATTATTATTTTCATTTTTGGAGTTGTTGATTTTTTTGTCAATGCTGAATAAGATGCAAATTTATTGTAATGCCATTGAAAGGTTTTCACATAAACCCAGCTATAAGCACTATTGATTGTAAGATGCTGTTCAGATTAGATAATGCTTGAGTATTCACATTTACCATTACAGTCTCTCAGCCTTAAGTTGTGGCTTGTTTCAAGTAACTATCCTAGTTTTAAGTATTGAAAACAATAGAAAGCTACTTTGTACTTTTATGAGTACACTGTCACTGAATTACATCACTTAAATACAGATTGCACTAGAGACTTAAAAAGTTATAATATTTGAAAAACATTCTTTGTGTGTCAGTGTTTCTTTTTGTCCAGTAAGAAAATCAAAACAGGGTTCCCTGGTGGTGTAATGGCTAGGCTTTGGCCCTGTCAACGCTGTGGCCTGGGTTTGATTCCCAGTCAGGGAACTACCAAAAAAAAAAGCAAAACAATTTGATTTTAAAAATAAAAACTTCACTATTTTTGGTTCTAGTTCTGTTCCAGATTAAGAAATTAAAGAACTCAAGATTAAAAAATAGAAATTAGATGGGGATTATTTAATGGAAAATAATTTTCAACAAGTTCGTTTAGATAGCGAACTCACCTTTTGCATTGTGATACAATTTTTACTTATAAAAAGTAATTACAACTTTTGGGAACTTGTTTAAATATCCCAAGTTGCGTTTTATGTTGTTAGTCTTGTGACTAGTTAGAAAAAGCATGTGATTGCATGTGTAGAGTAAGACTTACACTTAGATTTATAGTTCAGTTTTTGCCTGTATTTTTACTTATTTTTAAATTAAAATTTTTTTTTCTTGAGTCAGTGGTCTTTTTGCTTACGTGTTCGTAGTTGCTATGACTTTTATTCTGAATATTGAGTTCTCCCATTATCATGTAGCTTTTGGTTAAATTCACACTTAAAGTGTAGTCTTTTTTATATTACTTGTTTATAGAGGAATTGTGTGAACCTTGTATAGATAAATACTTGATAACTAGAGGTTTGTTATTGTCAGGTTGACTTTTCTCAGATCTGCCCCCAGGGGTGGGTGCAGTGGTAAAGAAAGCTGTTTGATTTTTTTTTCTCGATATTCTCTTTCTCTCTGAATTTGAATGTTTTAAGGAATTAAATCAAAGGTGGATGAGCTGAAAGCAGCCTATGACAGAGAGGAGTCTCCAAATTTGGAAGAATATGAGCCTAATACTATAGCCAGTTTGCTGAAGCAGTATTTGCGAGACCTTCCGGAAAATCTGCTTACCAAAGAGCTTATGCCTCGCTTTGAAGAGGCTTGTGGGAGGAGCACAGAGAGTGAGAAAGTGCAGGAATTCCAGCGCTTGCTGAAAGAACTGCCAGAATGTAACCATCTTCTGATTTCCTGGCTGATCGTGCACATGGACCATGTTATTGCGAAGGAACTGGAAACAAAAATGAATATCCAGAACATTTCTATAGTGCTCAGCCCAACCGTTCAGGTACATGTGCCCCGCTGGTGCTGGCCCTGGGAAGTTGGGGAGACGTTTTTATTGCTGAATTACGTACAGCAAAAGTAGATAATGGGTTAGCCTGAATATTGGTCTTTTTCTTTCACAATATGAACATGTTTACATACAGGATAATGAGTGTATTTGCCCTCTGGCTTGTAGCTATGTAATATGAATATTGTCCAGTCTTCGGTGTGGGTTTATTAAACTAGTTCTTAATGACAGTGGTCTGTCATTAATAGAGGAGGAACACGTGGAGCTGCATTTACAGGGTTCATCATTAGAATTTTAAAGATTACAATTATTTCTTCAGATAGCATAATTGATTAATTATATCACACACACACACACAGATCAGACTCAGGCACAAAGGAACCTAACATTTGTTTGGTCAGGGATTTATCCTGAGGATTTCATTCATTAAGATGAATCCTAGAGAAGCGTTTTGTGGATTTAATCTGAGGGAATTGGGTACTGTGTTAATTGGTATCTTTATAACAAAAATACTTGGCCTTAATTTATTGCTGCTCACTTGGTTTGGGCATGGAGCCTGTGTTTCCTTTAACTAGCCTTACTGATATTTTATTCAGAACAAACAATGAGATGATGGTGATATTTTTTATTTTAAGCCTTCTTTTTGGCCAAGGTACTGTGGCATTAGTCATTGTTAACACACTGTGTAAGAGTATTTTACTAAGGATTCTTTCACTGCTCATTGATTATATTTTGGAAGCAAAATGTTTCTCACATTTCAGTGTAATTCATATTCATCAGGATATTAGAATTTGGTAAATATTACATTGTTACTTAATATTACTATAATAAGGATGAAAGTATCATAGAAAATTCAAGTGTGTTTTAAGCTAAGTTTTAGGTAGAAAGTAATTTCTTTAATTAGTTTTTCAGCCAACCCAGTGTCCTGATCTCCGAGCATATGATCGGGGTATTCAAACACTGCCTGTGCAAATGTGCCCAGCAGGCATTTATTTCTGGAGTCAGGGCTCAGACTCTCATTCAGTCCAGCTTTACAGCTGCAGATGCTCTTCATGTTCCTCAGTAGATCTGGCTGTGTGTGTTAAAAGGTCTCAAAATAACTTGATTTTTAAAAAGGAAGATTTTTAAGAAATCAGTTATTATAGTGCTAAGAAGGAGAAATTGATGGTCATCAGCTTCTCCATCCTTTCTAGTTTCTTAAAATCCCTAAGTACATCACTGGATTCATATTTTGACATTGTCATCTTTAATTTGTCACTGATTAACAGAAGCATGTTTCTTCACTACTGAGGAAAACTTTTACGAGTCCCAGGATTAAAGGACATACTATGTGATAGACACAAATTAAATGAAATTAAAAAATTTTAATAGTTATCTTGCAAATCTTTTTTCTTTTCTTAGATTAGCAATCGTGTCTTATATGTATTTTTCACACATGTGCAAGAGCTCTTTGGAAATGTGGTACTAAAGCAAGTGACAAAACCCCTTCGCTGGTCTAACATGGCCACAATGCCCACACTGCCAGAGACCCAGGAGAACATCAAGGAGGAAATCAGAAGACAGGTGCGTGAGCTCAGCCTGTGCTTTAGCTCTAAATAAACTTCCTTTGCTCTGACCCTTTTGGAGAGTGATGATGATGATGATGAAGAAGAAGAACTCTTGTTCACTGAGTACTTTCTAAAGTGTGTCTGGAGCTGTGTTAGGCAATTCTTTACAGCACACTGAAGCCAGAAGTTTTCATCTGGCACTATTACATGCCAGTTAAAGTCGGAATGTGACAGTGGAGGGAGCACAGGTTTTAAAATGAAAAGACTTGGCTTTAAATTCTTGTTCTGCTTCTAATTAACAGACTTACTTTAGGTAAATCATTTTACCTCTTTAAGCCTCAGTGATTTCATTTTAAAATGGGCCCTCTCATAGGTTTGATGTGAAGAGTACAGTAAATGAGATCATGTGTTAAAGATGCATGGTTCCAGGCACATTTTAATCAGTCCAAAAATACTAGCTTATCCATACAAGATTGCTGTTATTGGCCATATTTTTCAAATAAGAATAATGAAATTTTAAATAACTTATTCTGTGTCACGTGGTTAATAAGCTATAGAACCAGGATTTGGCCCCAAATCCTGTAATTTTCCACTGTAATAATATGATAGAAGAAAACAATGCCATTTATGGGGGGGTATGTGTGTGACAAGCTGAGTAAGAAATTCAGAAATAAGTAAGAAATTTACTTACATTTGATTATTAGGACATTATTTATTTGTATACATGTTATCAGATCCCTGCTTTTCTTCCCTTTTTATCTGTTCTGAGCTCTCATTTCTGATTACTTGGTGATGTATCGGGAAAAGAAATGTAAATGAAATACTGAGAACCCAATGCCCAAGTAAAACAAATAAGAATGATTTTTGAGTCATATCTTAAAAAATAATTTGTGCTATTATTTCATTTCTTTAATGATAATTGAAAAATAGCTTATTCTACATCTTTAGAAATTGCATGGTGTTACTCTAAGATGGTGAAATGTAGAATACTCCTCAGTGTGTGGTGTGTTGTTTTCTAGGAGTTTCTTCTGAATTGTTTACATCGAGATTTGCAGGGAGGGATAAAAGATTTATCTAAAGAAGAAAGATTATGGGAAGTACAAAGAATTTTGACAGCACTCAAAAGAAAACTGAGAGAAGCTAAAAGACAAGTGAGTAAATTTATTACTTTGGTACATCAAGTTTATAACAATATAAAAAGAATTTACTAGAATCTTTTATGTACTCTTCTATTTCTTTTAAAAGTACAACATATAAATGTCTCTCAAAGTGATGGTATCTGATGGGAAATTTATTCATTCAGATGTTTCCAGTTCTAGATTATTGATTGTTCAGCTTGATATCAGGAAAATGTTTCATATTAAACAAATTATTTTACTAAAAGATATTTTGTTATTTCCTGCTTGTTGTACCTATAAACAGCTTTCTAAGCATGAGAAGCAGTTAGCGAGTGATACATTTTAGACACTGCTGGGGAATTTGAGTCAGCTTTTTGGAAATACATTGTGGCACTGAAGATCAGGAGGGAAGGGATTTTCTTTACTATTACTGGTGAAACTCACAATGAATGATACACTGAAGCGTGGTGTGTGACTCCTGTTAAGTTTAGGGTACACAAGTCAGACTTTTGATCTCCCTTCTAGTTTAATATATGTTGCTTGGCTCTGTGACTGAGTTTCCTGGCCACACCAAGGATAAGATCCCACATGAGGATTCAGTGTCAGGATCCACACAGCACTTCCAAGGAACATTAGCTAGCAGTTATCAGACTGAGAGAGCATGACGGATATTGAATTGCCATTGTGATTGTGTTGTAAGACAAAGACAACCCATGTACTTTTTGGTTCCTGTGAAGTTAGAGATTTATGTAAAGGATAGCTTTGTCAGAAAGGAAACATGAGATTTTTACACATGCTAGGACTAGCAGAAGCCCTCTGTAATTTTCTTTCTTCTTTTCTCTTATTTATCAGAATATCTTTTTAGTTTGCTTCCTACATCTGTTTTTTATTATTATTACTATTATTAGTAGTATTCATTTCCTTCATGATTCAGCCTGGAATTGGGTTTTAGACTGACCAACCAGGCCTCATGGTTTTAATTGTTAACCATATATATTAATAATAGCATTGCCCAGCTGTCTTTAAATGAGGGGTCTCTCACCTACCTCAGGGCTAATGTGGGCTTGGCTTTTATTTATCTTGCTTCTACATCTCTCTTGAATAAGGGAATCATGACATAGCAAACCAGAGCCAATAACAGAAAGGGGTGGATTACCTTTACCAATTTTCTTGATGCTATCTTGTCATGCCTGCTCAGTAATTCACAAAATACTCAAAAGTTTCTATCCAGTGGTTTTCAACTTAGAGGAATAAATGACTTTTAAAGTTAGAAGTAAATAACTTATTATATTGATGAAATAAAAATAATAAAACCATAAGATCAGATCAATAGATACAGAAAAGTATTTGGCAGAACTCAGCACTTATTCATGATAAAAAGGTGTAAACCAGTGGTTCTCAACCTTCCTAATGCTGTAATCCTTTAATACAATTCCAAGGGCTTGCGACCCACAGGTTGAGAACTGCTGGTCTAAGCAAACAACTTTCTCAGCCCGATAGAGGGGGCACGTGAAAAAAATCGGTGATTAATGTACTTAATGGTAAAAATTTAAATGCTTCTCCCTGAGATTGGGTATACGAGGCAGGGATTTCTTCTCAACATTGTAGTAGAGATTTGTTCTAGCCATTGCGATAAAACAAGAAAAAACAAAGGCATAACAAATTAGACAGAAATAAGTCTATACATACTAATCATAGACATGATTGCCTATAGTAATCTATAAAACTAGTAATCTATAAAACTAGTAAGTGAATTTAACAAAGTTATAGAATATAAGATTAGATACACAAAAGTGTATTGTATTTCTTTATATTAGTAACAAACAATTTAATATTGAACCTAAAAAGAAAAAAAATAATAAAATGGAATGATATATCTCAATATTAAGATGTTAGGTTTTCTCAAATTGATCTGTGGATTCACATCCAATCAAAACCTAAACAGGTGAGTTTTGGAGAAATTAACAAGTCCTTCTAAAATTAATGTGGAAATACAAATGACCTAAAATAGCCTAAGTAATTTTGAAAAAGAGTAACATTGGAGAATTCACACTACCTGATTTTAAGACTATAAAGGTACAGTAATCATGAATAGACATATAGAATATCCAGAAATAGTCCCACACATAGAAGGGCAATTAATTGTAACAAAAATGCTAAAACTATTCAATGGGAAGAGATTTTCTTTTCAACAAATGGTGCTGGAACAATTGGATATCCATATGCAAAAACAAACAAACAAAAACCCCTTTACTCCACACAACATATACTAAAAAAATGAATCATACACCAAAAGAAAACTTCCAGGATTTTTGAAAACACAGAAAATCTTACTGACTTTGGCTTAGGTAGTGGTTTCTTAAACATTTGATAAATTACATTTTATGAAAAATTTAAAATGCTCTTCAAAAAGACACTTAAATGAATAGGCAGGCCAGAAGCTGTGTCAAAATATTTGCCGAAAAAACATATTTGATAGAGGGCTTGAACTTGAATACTTTAAAAAAAAAAACTCTTACAACTTAATAAGAAGACAAAACAATTCAATTTTTTTAGACTTTATTTTCTTAGAGCACTTTTAGGTTCACAGCAAAATTGAGAGGAAGGTACAGAGAGTTCCCATATACTCCCTTCCCAGACACATGCATAGCCTCTCCCATTATCAGTGTCCCTCCCCTGAGTGATGTATTTATTACAGTAACAGTTCAATTTTTAAAAGGCAAAAATTTGAACAGGCAGTTTACTGAAAATGATATACAAATAAGCATGTGCAAAGATGGCCAATATCATTAATCATTAAAGAACTACAAATTAAAATCACAATGAAATACCACTACACACCAACCAGAATGGCTAAAATTAAAAACACCAAATGTTGACAAGAATATAGAGCAACTGATACTTTCATATTACTTATTCTTGGTAATGCAAAATAGTACAGTAATTTTGGAAAAACAGTTTAGCTAATATTCTTATAAATCTAAACATATGACCCAGCAGTCCCACTCCTAGGTATTTAAGAAAGTGTATACCCACACAAAGAACATACAAAATATTCAAAGCAGTTCAAGTTATAATAGCTCAAAACTAGGAAGATCCAAATGTCCATTAGTTGATGAATGGATTAGCAAATTGGGATATATTCACATCATGGTGTATTACATTCATATCATGGCAAACTACTGATACAGACAACAAAATAGATGAATCATAAAAGCATTATGCAGAGTGAAAGAAAAGCATTATGCAGAGTGAAAGAAGCCAGATAAAAAAGACTCCTTAATATGAAACTCAAGAAAAGGCAAAAGGGTAGCAATGGAAAGCAGGCCTGTGGTTGCTAGGGGCCAGCAGATGGTGCAAGAGCCCAAGGGTATTTTGTGTGGTGGTTGAAACGTTCTGTATCGTGATTGTGGTCGTGGTAACTTGACTGTATAGTTAAAACTAATTGAACTGTATACTTACAATTGACCCCCTCAAAAAAAAAAAGTATCATAGAAGGTAATTTATATGGAAAGTTTCTGGAAATGGTGAGCACATTAACCAGAGTTGCACATTTTTCACCCTATAGCCATAGACCAAGATCCATGTATTATTTTCCAAGCCCAGGTAACAAATGCCCATCTATACAGATGGTTCTTCTGACTGTTAATTTTGTTTTTTTCAAATCTAGGAAATGAGGGGACTTCTAGAATGGTGATGGTGTGAATTTGTTGACTGTGTTACACATAGACTGACCACTTTTCTTTCTTTTGTCTTACTTGATAGGAATGTGAAACCAAGATTGCACAAGAGATAGCCAGTCTTTCAAAAGAGGATGTTTCCAAAGAAGAAATGAATGAAAATGAAGAAGTTATAAATATTCTCCTTGCCCAGGTAAGCTAAACTTTTCTCTATTCTGCAAACTTCTTTTTTTAAAAAAATAAAAATTGTATATATTTAAAGGGTCCAACATGATGATTTGGTATACCTTTACATTGTGAAATGATTGCTATAGTCAGGCTGATTGACATTATCTCCTTTTTCTTTTGTAATGAGAGTATCTGAAATATTAGTGTATTTCCAGTATTTCATACAGTAATATTGACTCTAGTCATCATGCCTGTACATTAGATCTCTAGACTTACTCATCCTATATAATTGCAACTTTGTATCTTTTAACCAAAGTCTCCCCATTTTTCCTACCCCTCAGCTCCTGGGAACCACATTGCTACTCTGCTCCTTTGAGTTTAACTTTTTTTTTAGATTCCACATGTAAGAGAGATTATACAATATTTGTCTTTCTCTGTCTGGCTTATTTTACTTAGCATATTTGTCCTCTTGGTTCATCCATGTTATCATAAATGGGAGAGTTTCCTTCTTTCTCATGGCTGAATGTTCCGGTGTGTGTGTGTGTGTGTGTGTAGGTGTGTTCGTGTGTGTACACACATCTTTATCCATTCATCTCTTCCTGATTGGGTTACTTTCATATTTTGACTCTTGTGAATAATGCTGCAGTGAACATGGAGTGCATATATCTATTCAATATCCTGTTTATATATTCAGAAATAAGATTGCTGGATTATGACTATTACATTTTTTATTTTTTGAGGAACCTACTTACTGTTTGCCATAATGGCTGTACCAATTTACATTCCCACCAACAGTGTACAAGAGTTCCTTTTCTCTACATCCTTGCCAATACCTATCTTGTTTTTGACAATAGCCATCCTAACAGATGTGAGGTGATACTTTATTATGGTTTTGATTTGCATTTGCCTGATGATTAGTGACATTAAACATCTTTTCATACATCTGTTGGCCATTTGCATGTCTTTTTTTTTTTTTTTTTCGTTTTGGTATGTGGGTAGCTCCCTGACTGGGAATCGAACCCAGGCTGCAGCACTGACAGTGCCAGTGCCGAAGCCTTAAGCCACTACACCATTTTTGTGTCTTTTGAGAAATGCCTATTAGGTCATTTGCCCATTTTTTAATTGGGTTGTTTGTGTCCTTTCTAGAGTTGTTGAGTTCCTTATATATTATGGATATTTAAACATTTTATCAGATGTATGGTTTGCAGATATCTTCTCCCATTCTGTAGGCTGTTCTCATCACTCTTTTGTTTTCTTTGCTGTTCAGAAGCTTTTTAGTTGGATGCAACTCCATTTGTTTGTTTTTGCTTTTTTTTGCCTGTGATATAGGGGTCATATCTAAAAAAAGTAACTCCCTAGACCATTGTCAAGGAACTTTTTTCTCTGTTTTTTAATAGTTGTATCTTTTCAGGTCTTACATTTAAGTCTTTAATTCATTTTGAGTTAATTTTTTTAAATATGGAGATAAGGGTCCAGTTTTGTTCTTTTGCATGTGGAACACCAATCTACCAACATCATTTACTGCAGAGACTTCTTTCCCCATTTGGTGTTCTTGGCACCTTAGTCAAAGATCAGTTGACCATAAATGTGTGGATTTATTTCTGGGCTCTCTATTCTGCTCCATCGTTCTATATGTCTCTTTATATGCCAGTATAATGTTTTGGTTATTATAGCTATGCAGTATATTTTGAAATCAGGAGTGTGATGCTTCTGGTGTTTTTTTTTTTTCAATAGTACTTTGGCTATTATCAGTCTAAAGTGGTTCTGTATGAATTTTACGACTGTTTATTTCTGTGAAAAAATTGGAATTTTGATGGAGATTCCATTGAATCTGTAGATTGCTTTGGATAATACGGACATTTTAACAATATTATTTCTTCTGATCCATGAACATGGGACATCTTTCCATTTATTTGTATCTTCAATTTCATCAGTGTTGTATAGTTTTCAGTGTATAGGTCTTTTCACCTCTTTAAATTCTTTTTTTTATGTTATTGTATACAGAATTATTTTCTTAATTGCTTTTTCAGCTAGTTTTTTGTTAGTGTATAGAAGTGCAATTGATTTTTGAATGTTGATTTTGTACTCTGCAACTTTACTAATTCATTTAGTCTAACAGTTATTTGGTGGTTTCTTTGCGGTTTTCTATATATATATAGGATCATGTCATTTGCAAACAGAGCCAATATTACTTCTTTCCAATTTGGGATACATCTTCTTGCTTTTTCTTGTCTAATTATTCTGACTATGACTTCCAGAGCTACATTGAATAGAAGTGGTGAGTGGGCATTGTTATCTTGTTCCTGATCTTAGAGGAAATGTTTTCAGCTTTTCACTGTTGAGTATGATGTTATCTGTGGGCATGTCCTATATGTTGAGTTTTTTTTTTTTTATTATGAAGGGACGTTAAATTTGTCAAATGCTTTTTTTGCATCTGTTGAAATGATCATATAACTTTTATCCTTCATTCTGTAATGTAGTATGTCACAGTTACTGATTTGAGTATGTTGAACCATCCTTGCATTCCAGAGATAAATCCCACTTGATTATGGTGTATAATCTTTTTAATGTGTGGAATTTGGTTTGCTAGTATGTTAAGGATTCTTATCTCTCTGTTCATCAGGGATATTGGTCTGTAATTTTCTTGTGTCCTTACCTGGCGCTGGTACGGGGGTAATACTGATCTTGTAAAATGAGTTTGGGTGTGTTTCCTCTTTCTCAATTTTCTGGATGATTTTGAGGATTGGTATTACGTCTTTAAATGTTTGGTGTAATTCACCTGGGAAGCCATCTAGTCCAGGCCTTTTGTTAGTCGGAAGATATTTGATTACTGATTTAATCATTATTGGTCTGTTCAGATTTTCTGTTTGTTCGTGATTCAGTCTTGGTAGATTGTATGTTTCTAAGAACTTACTCATTCTTTTTGGTTATCCCATTTGTTGTGGATAAAAGTTCATAGTAATCTCTTATAATCCTTTATATTTCTATGGTGTAGTTATGTTTCCTCCTTTATAATTTTATTCATTTGAATCCTCTCTAAAGGTTTGCTAATTCTGTTTTCTCAAAAACCAACTCTTGGATTCATTTATCTTTTTATATTTTTTTTCAAGTCTGTGACTTATTTTGTTCTGATCTTTATTATTTCCTTCCTTCTGCTAACTTTGTATTTAGTTTGTTCTTTTTCTAGTAACTTGAGGTTTAAAGATGGTTATATATTTGAGATCTTTATTTTTTCTTACTGTAGGCATTTATTACTATAAACTTTTCTCTTGGAACTGCTTTTGCTGCATCTGATAAGTTTTGGTATGTTGTATTTCCATTTTTAATTTGTCTGAAGATATTTTGTCTTTGATCCATTGATCCAAAGGGTATGTTGCAATACATGTATGGTCATCTTATATAATAATTGGAGAAGTTAATCTACAGAAATATGAGTCTTTTAACCAAACTTAGATGATTTTGAAGTTTTAGAGGGGCTTTGGCTGTTTGGGCCTACCTATATGTGGTGTTTCCTTAAGTGTTCAGCTGGAGAAAGAAACTGTCTTATTCTGAATGAATGCTTCTTACTGGACACTGTTCTATGTGCTTAATTTTATTTCATCCACACAGGTCTGAGATGGAAGTATTTTTCCTAATTTACAGATTAGTGGTACTTGTTCCATATTAATGAGATTGAATTTTAATACCAGGTACCAAAAAAATGTGTACACATTTTAAGAAATGTTACCTATGTATTACTTTTTGAAGTTGAATTGAATTACAGTAGCAATGTGTAGTATGATGTTCGCACAAAAGATGGCATTAATCAAAGAATGCTGGTGTCACTTTATGACAGGCAGGACAAAGAAAATAGTGGAAGCACAGTTGTTGGTTGAGGAGTACAAGACCATTTTGAAGTGGTATTTGAAGTTTGAGAATGTTTTTTAGTATATGTGCTGCCAAAGCGAGCACTGAAATTTGAGAATGTTTTGGAAGTACAACAACAATAGAGGGACCGTTAATGGATGTGGTGTATCGTAGAAAACTGGCTGTACTGGTGGTATTTCAGAAAGAAATTGGAATGGCATGTGCAGCGATACAAGTGGACACTTTGGTCAGCATTGCTCAGTCAGTAGTTTGCCATAATTAGAAGTGTCTGGACGCTGAATGTAACCATTTTGAGCACCTGTTGTAATTGCAGAAGTCAAATATGACTTGTATTCACCTTCTGTTATGGTATATATTATTACAGTTTAACAGTTTTTTTCCTTTCCTTAAATGTGTATACATTTTTTGGCACCTTCTGTAGATATTCAGACATGTTCTTCCTGACTTCAGAAAATTTGGGATCCTTCACATTTTAATGGATGCTTGTTGCTAATGGCACCTTTTAGATACTTTGATTTTATTCTTCTCAGGTAAAAGTCAGTTGTTGGAGATGAATTGTTTTATTTTTCATTCATTGATTTGACAAATAGTTCTTGAATATCTACCGTGTTCCAGGAATAGAGCTGAAGATGAGCTCTTCCTTTCTGAGTTTCTCAAGTCTATCTTACTCTGTTCTGGAGATTCCCAGAGTTTAACTAGGAAGGAATGAAGGTCTAGGCCAGGGGTGTCCAACCGTTTGGCTTCCCTGGGCCACATTGGAAGAAGAATTGTCTTGAGCCACACATAAAATACACTCACACTAACAATAGCTGATGAGCTAAAAAAAAGTTCTGTGCATAATTTTCATAATGTTATAAGAAAGTCAAGAATTTATGTTGGGCCACACTCAAAGTCATCTTGGGCTGCAGGTTGGATTAGCCCGGTGCGGGCTCTGACAACATTGTCTGTGCGTCCAGAAACTCATGTACGTGGGATTTCTAAAGCTGACTAAGTTTCAGTCCTTTTCTGTCAGTTCTGGAAAATACTGTTTTGCCTAACAGGGATACATAACTCTTCCCCTGAAAAGAGAATGCAGTCCCAGAGTATGCCTTTATTTCAGCCTTAAGTCTGTTTCTTAGAACATAATCGTGTCTGTGTTAGAAATACCTGGGGAGTTCGGTATTTGTATCTCCAAGGGAGATTCTTCATGCATATTTGGGGGCTTTGAGTGGTTCACTTTAGAATTTGACCATAGTGTCTTTTAGGTTTGATCACAGGTACTTACCCTCTTGGTACCTATTAATTTGGAAAGCAATGCTGTTGACATTTGTCTGCCTCTAGCTCCTTATTTCCATAGCCTTCCATCTCTGTTACCACCTACCTAATTTTGTCTGCATTGGTGCTTTACATTGCAGAGGGTAGATCTTGGGTAGATAGGGATTTTTCCCCTTTGGTGATCCTATCAATTTTAGAAATGCATATTCTTTTAAAGCAGAACATTTACTGTTTAAATAGTATCTCTTGGGACATGAGCTGAGGAGAACGGTGGCTTGTGATGAGAAAATATTTTTTCTGTGAGCATCTTCTCTTCACTACACCAGCTCTAAGGTGATGCTGACACGAGCTGTGTATCTCCTGGGTCCTTTGTTTTTTCAGTGACACTGTCGGAGGCCACCTTGACCCTAAAATAGACACTCCCTTACTGAAATGTGGAAAGGCATTCAGAAAGTACTCGAAAGCAAAAACTTGAACTCTGGCTTTGTGCCATTGTGCTGTCCTCATAGGGAGCCTTTGTAAAATGAGAACATGGGACTCCCAAGTGACATTTTACGTCTTGAGAAAAATGTAGTCATTCCTCCCAAATAGCCAAAGCTTTCCTATAACTTGTGTATTATGTGTATGGGGCTAAAGAATTCAGGGCAACATATGAACCCCCCCCTCCCCCAATGACATTTCCTAGACTCATACTCTCAGAGGTGTTTACCATGATCATTATTTTAGGAGAATGAAATCCTGACTGAACAGGAGGAGCTTCTAGCCATGGAGCAGTTCCTGCGCCGACAGATTGCCTCAGAAAAAGAAGAGATTGAGCGCCTCAGAGCTGAGATTGCCGAAATTCAGAGGTAAAGGACAGTCAGGGGTTTTGAAGTTTCCAGGAATGTTTACTTAACTATAAGCATAATTGTTTGAGCTCTCAGACTTTAATATAAAAGAATTAGGTGTGCAAAATTTATCATCTTTAAGTTCTTATTTGATAAATGTTAGGAATGGTGTTATATTAAGTATATTGAATAGACTCATGAAAACCCCGGTAAACCTAAAAGAAGGGAGGTAACAGATAAGCATACCTTTCTTTGTTTATTTGTAAAGTTTTTCTTGACCTCTTACCCTTAAAGTCGTCAGCAGCATGGCCGAAGTGAGACTGAGGAATACTCCTCTGAAAGTGAGAGTGAGAGTGAAGATGAAGAGGAGCTCCAGATCATCTTGGAAGATTTACAGAGACAGAATGAAGAACTAGAGGTAAGTTTTGGGGAAAAATAACCAAAAATCACACTAACTTCTAGAAAGTGGTAGCAACTACATATTTCCCCTCAGAATGTTTTTTCTTTTCCTTGGAAACCAATTGGGGCGACTGAATGGAGAAGAATTAGTAGGACGTCTCACCAAAGGGCATGCAGGGTGCAAGCTGACTGTGGGCCGAGCAGACAGCACAGGTGTGGCCTCGTCAGGCCGTCCCTGAGCTGTGGCGACCTTCCCTCGCTGTGGTGTACCACACAGACTTCTCTCTCTCGTGTAAAGGTGACTCTTACCTGACTGTGTTGGTTTCAGATCACCTTTGAGTGAGTTTGTCCGTGTTCCCAGAGAAGGTGAACAGAAAAAGAAATGCTAGTGGAAGAAGGAAAAGCCTCCTGAGTTTCTCTGGGAGAAATGAATGGCAAAGTTTTCTCTTAGTCCTTTGCCTGCAAAGCAGCAGGTGAGAGTAAACTGCTGAGAGTGCACAAGACTTAGAGCAGTCAGTCACTTTGGACCCCAGGTGGGAAAAACGTGTGTGAAAATGACCGACCTGAATGTTTACTAGACAAGAGATAAAACTCTCTTGTTCAAACCACGAGGAAACGGGAGACAAATGCACAGTGGAAACAAAGCGACAGATTTAAATTATCAGAATTTCCCTTCTTACCCAAACAAAACATTGTTTCTCAGACATTTTATTTAAGCATTGAGAGAGAACCATTCCCTTAGAAAGGAATGTAAGAACAGTGGAACAGCTTTGTTTACCTCATTCAGGTATATTGATCTGCTGGGGCAAAGCAGAGCTACTCACCACTTAGAAAACTAGAAGAATTCCACACAAAACCACCCCCCACAAAATCCTCTCCGCCTGAGACAGAATTCCGAGAGGCTGCCTGCCGAGGCTCAAGGAAAGACACTCGCCATAGCCAGGGTTGTGCTGCAGGAGAAGCTGAGCAGTGGTTGAGACTTCAACCACCAGGTAGCTTCCATTCTTTAGAAAGATCTTATGTTGGCACCTTATTTTGCTTCAGCATTTTATAGGTCATATTAAAATCCTAAGTAGGAAAACAGATTTCCAGAATTATAGTACTTGGGATACAGGCTAAGCTGATGTGACAGAGAATACTCTCGTGGTTTGAACAAGATAGTTGTATCTCTCATCTTGCAGATACTCAGGTCAGCCATCCTCCATGCAAGTTTTATCCACTTGGGATCCAAAGTGGCTGCTCTAAGTCTTGTGCACTCTTATCAGCAGGAAGGAAAAATGGAATCAAGAAATTCCCAGCTGTCATGGGCAAGATGCATAAGTGGAACTCAGCATTTCTTCATACCCCTGTAGCTAAGGCTCAGTCACATGATCATAGCTAGCACGGGGGGGGGGGGGGGGGGGGGGGGGGGGGGGGGCGGGGTGGGGGGAGGAAATAGGCTGCATGGAAATGCCGCAAGAGGAGGGAGGGCGGGCGGCTGTGCAGCCAGCAGCCTGCCACTGAGGGAGATGGGTGCAAGTTTGAGAGATTGGCTCCTGTTTTGGCATTACCTAAACTTTGCTGAGTGTACATCATTTAAAACTGATACGATAGTCTTCTGTAGTTTGACTAAGTAGCACAGTTCAGATGCAAGGCACTGCCTTTCCCAAAAGATAGAGGTCACTCACTTGAGACAAATCTAGGATTTTATCCATCTCTAAATTCTCCCTCTAATTGCTACTAAAGTCTATTTTATCTTCCTCTTATTTAAGGACTGGTGAAGAGCCAGTTCAAAAACATAAATCTATTTGGAACACTGGAAAACTTAATTAATTGGTTGGTGCATTTATTTTGCAGATATGCTTATTTTTTTGTATTTAGAAGCAGAGTTTTTTATCTTGAATTACATCTGTTCAGGATAAAGGTGTTTATGTCTCCTTTGCATATTCATGTACATGTCTTCTGTTTCACAACAAACTGACAAAAATAGATTCTTATTTAGGATACCCTTGCTAACTGTACTCTGCTCCAGAATCATTCATTTTCACCTTGAGTGACAGTGGCTCTTTCTGTCATTCAAGATAAAGAACAATCATTTGAATCAAGCAATTCACGAAGAGCGAGAGGCCATCATCGAGCTGCGCGTCCAGCTGCGCCTGCTGCAGCTGCAGCGAGCTAAGCCTGAGCCTCAGGCCCAGGACGACGAGCAGGAGAAGCGTGCGAGTGCCTCCCAGTTGCCTAGAGAGGGCGCTCCAGAGACCAAAGCTGTGAAAGAGCAGCCGAAGGCAGGCAAGGAGCCAGCCAAGCCATCGCCGAGCAGAGACAGGAAGGAGACGCCTATCTGAGTGAGCATCCTATGGGGCATGGAGTCCTCCAGAACTAACACGACCTGCGTGCATTTTACTGTAATCCCGAGAGTCAGAGCGCACATCTCTCTGCTGTACATTCTGTAAAGATGTCTTTTCTCCTCAGAGACTTCCGTTTTTCACACGTATGACTTCGCCGCATCAGGCTCAGGTTATAGGGGAGGACAAAGCAGTGGACACATTGTGGGCTTGTCGGAGACAGATGAGTTTTCCAGATAGTCAGCTTATCTAAAGATTAATTTTCTTTGTTAACTTAAAATAACTATTTTAACCCTTGAGTGGCTTCTTTTTAAACCAAAAGTCATCTTTGCTTTTTTATTACGGCAGAATCAGGATCTCTCTCTCTCTCGTTCAAGGGGAGGAACCCAACAAGGTAAATACTGTCCCTGCCTTGTGGCTCACCCCACAGTCTCGTCTCACCTGCCAGGGTCACTACTTCCCTTAGTCACTCTTGCTTGTGCCTTTTACACCTTTTTGGTGCAGATTATGTCATGGGGAGCTGCCTCGTATTTCCTGACTGGCAGAATGGCTCTTACTGAGGTTACCTTTATGCACGCGTGCCACCCTCCTTCTCCTTTCAGTCCTAAACCGCAGTCCTGGAGCCTGAGTCACCAGGAACTTGGTTGCAGACAGAGCTGCTCATGGAGCCCACCTCCCCAGCCCTGGGGCAGTGTTGCGCCTTGTGTGGAAGAGGGGCCACCTCCTGGCTCCTCCCACTCCTTGCTGCCAGTGATCAGCACACGCTCTTCACTGGATTGGCTGAAGGTAGCTGCCTTGACCCAAGGAATCCACACAGAGGATCTCTTTCTCAAACCAGAAAGCTTCTGTGGGACTGACCTCCCATTAAAAACAGAATGACTTAGATTGCTTGCTTGGGCTGGAATTTGAACGTCTCTTTGCCTGAATAAGCCATATATATGCTGTCAAAGAGTTTCAGTGATCCATGTCGTCTCAGTGAACCTGCCAACGGACTCCCAATTGACGAGATTGAGCAATAGAAAAAAACTTTTAACGATAGCTGTGATTCCTTGACCCCATTTTCTTGCTTTTGCCACTTCCTTGGTGATCTGAGGCCTCTAGGGGGGCCTGTTCTCAGGCACCTTTGTTCAGTCTCATGCTCTGTCCAAATTAATAGCACCCATAGGTAGGTCAGCTTTCATGACTGTGAAGACAAACCACAGTTAAGATGATGGACACAAACCCCCATGAGGGCTCTGTCCTCCTCCTCCTCGTTAGTATTTATTTTCAGCACCTGTTTGATGCGGTTTTTTATCCTCTGCCTATTGCACTGTTGTGACTTATTGGCCATTATTTGATTTTTGTACGAAAAAAAGCTTTGTTATAGAAATCAGCATACTATTTTTTTAAATCTGGAGAGAAGATATTATGGTGACTGAAAATATGGTCAGGTGTCAAATATAAATGTATAAAAGCCTTCTTGCTGTTCTGTCGGTCATATTACATTTTATATTTGCTGGCAATATAGGAGGTTTCTTTTTTGTTTGTGTAAACTCTAATTTCTATCAAGGTGTCATGGATTTTTAAAATTTAGTATTTCATTGTAATTGTCTCAATGTTGGTTAACTAATTTTTGCCAGGACCATTATTGATCAAGCAAATAAATTCAACAGCCATTTGAGGAAAAAAAAATGCTTCTCATTTTTTGTACACATTTTTTCTTTGAATTAATTAAGTGACCAGAAGGTGGTTTAGGGGGTTCCCTGGTGGTGTAGTGGCTAGGCTTCGGCACTCTCACCATAGCCTGGGTTCAATTCCCAGTCAGAGAACCAACCAAAAAAAAAAATAAAAAGTTGGTTTAATACTCAAGATCCCAGAGTGAAAAAACATTTCAGCTCACTTTGTGCTCCTCACCGATGCAGACTTGATGCCCACTTTGTTGGTTCCTAGGGTTTGCAGCAGCTGCCCTCCCCTAAACCAGTGCTTGCTCCCCTGAACACAGGAGCATGTTTGTACAACCCTGCGGACTGCAGGTGGGTTTACAGCTTCTCCTGGGACTTCCTGCTGCCAATGGAGAGTGAGTGCACAAGTCATCTGGTCCAACTTGGTGGCAAAAACGTGGATTGGTTATTGCAAAGTTGCTTTCCTTATAAGCGATGGCAGGGGTCTTCAGGCAGATTACCTACCTAACGCTGATCAGGAAATTTAGTGGTTGCTTTTCAGATGAATTCATTTATTTGACATTAAATTAAGTAGAGAAAAAGATATGCAACTATATAGCAAGAGTCACATTCTCATACTATTTGAACACACAGCAGTCGTCAAAAATGATAAATTGTGGAATGAATCCCAGGATTAATGTGAAAAACTCTCCATACAGAAAACTTCAGGCTGCTGACTTCACTGAATCCAGTACTAAATGTGTTTCCTTATATTCCTCCGCTTCTTCTAATTCTTTTTCACTCTCGGATACCTACAGATCGGTATATGCAGCTTCCGACCTGTGCTGGCAATCTAGGGTCATCTGGGACTTCCACGTAATTTTCACCGTCTTCAGCTTTCATTTTTTTCTATCTTGCTGCTCTGCTTCTTTTTCATACATCTGACCCATCACTTTATCACACCAGTTTTGATCTTGCTTTGCTCTCATGCGAGTGTGGGCCATGGTCCCGCAGCAGAGGGCTGGGGTAACACAGCAGGGAGCACACACCACAAAGGGGGTTCTGTCAGCGCTGCTGCTCCCCATGCCGAGTGACTAGTTTAAGATCCCATTTCTGGGAGAGCTGAAACAAAGTTTTGGTTTGGTGACATGGGCTTAGCATAAGCAACTCCATTTGGGGCCTACTGTCTTGTTTTTCACAACAAACAGGAAACTCAAGGCAGTGGTGTGACCCGCAGTTGGTGGTGGTCGCCTGCACAGTCACCATATATTCAAGACGGAAAGGGAATGAAAGCGTAATGGTGTAGGTACCCAGAAGTCCTGATGGATTCGAAATAGATGACATAGGGGAAGGGTAACCAGTATGATTGTCATTTGAGCCAAAGTGCTGCAGTTCCAACAAAGGCTTCTTGCTACAATTAGAGAAAGTAGGAGTAGGCTCTTCAGGAAGGTGTCTGTATCATTCTGAAGAGTTTGCACAATAACTTGAATTTCTCACATGCGGGTAAAAATATATATGTATCATTTATTGTTAAGACTGCCAATGACATTGGCTGCCAGCCTTCATAAGCAGGGAGTAGTAGTATAGAAGGAGTGGTAAATCCTCTGGCATGAAATATAACTCAGCCCCACTGGGGCCACCCAAGCCCACCTGTGACCAGAGGGCGACTCCTCCAGGTATAAAGAGTTCCAAGGAGGGGCCGCACTGTATAGCAGTTTGGGTTCATTCTGTTGACTTAGATCAGCCTTACTGTGGGGTTCCCATGTGAAACAGATACTATATTAGATTTGAACTTCAAGTCCACAGTGACTAATATTTGAGTACAAGAAATTAATCCATATTTAAGTATCCTATTTTCTTAAGGTGTTTTGGAGCCCTTTGCTGAAAGCAGTGACCTCAACAACATACCCATTCCTGACTTTTCTCTCATATTCTGTATTTTTACTTTTTCAGTCTGGCCTCAACTAGCAATGGGGCTGAGAATAAACATTAAAGTGATTCTAAGTACTAGAATAATCAGTTATCATTAATTGAGAGAAAAAGAAGAGGATCAATTTTAGGACAAAATGCATGGAAATTTGATAGTATCAAGTATGTAGAACTAGGGGCAAAGAAGAATTTAGAATTGATTGTCTCTTTGCCTCAAGTGTAAAACTGTGGGGACACTAGTTAAACATGCACATACTCTGATGCCAACACTGTGTGCCCACAAAAGCAGCTCTGTAATAAAAGGTGATAACCCAAACATAACAGTCTGGGCAGCCTGGAGCAGGCAGCTACACTGATCCTAAGACCCTGTACCTGGTTGGCCCTCGCTTTCTGTCTCCTGCAGGAATGCTGCCCCTGGATATTCCTAGGCTTTAGTCTCGCACCCAGCTTAGCATCTTGGTGCTGTCATCACAGCTGATAACGGTCATGACCACTTGTCACAATGGCCAGTCACTGTGGGTATCAACACTGAATGCATCTTAGAGTATTCATTTGCAACTGAGGAAATAAAATGTAAATAGCAAATGCTTAATCTTTTTTATTACTGTGCTACTGGAGTTAAGATATAAAAATTATGGAAAAGTGTTAATCTGGAAAAGGTAAAATCCCACACAAACTGATTCTACTAGGGCCTTGTTATTATGACTATTTTAAAAATATCACCTTGATTCTTAGAGGAGTGCTGGGTCTCAGGCCCCACACTGGACCTCCTGGATCATAATCTGCATTTCAAGAGGCATTGTTCAAAATTACCAATATTTTACTAGAGATATTTAAAAGCCAAAACAAACTGAGACAAATCTCAGAATAACTAACTACCTAAAGACTGTTAGAAACAAATACAACAAAGTTGCAGGATACAAAATCAATGGACAGAAATCCATTGCATTCCTATATACTAACAATGAAATATCAGAAAGAAATGAAGAATTCTGGTCTCCCATTTATAATTGCAACAAAAAAGATATAAAATACCTAGGAATAAAAAAGTGAAGGACATCTACATTGAAAACTATAAGATATTGTTGAAAGAAATTAAAAGACACAAGGAAATGGAAAGATATTCCATGTTCATGGACGGAAAGAATTAATTAACAGGTTAAAATGGCCATATTACCTAAAGCAATATAGAGATTTAATGCAATCCCCACCAAAATCTCTATGGCATTTTTTACAGAAATAGAACAAAAAAAATCCTTAAATTTGTATGGGACTTCAAAAGACTCTAAATAGCCAAAGCAATCCTGAGGAAAAAGGAAGCTGGAGGTATCACACTCTCTGACTTCAAATTATACTACAAAGCTATAGTAATCAAAACATGGTGTTAGAAGAAAAACACATAGACCAATGGAACAGATTGAGAGCCTAGAGATAAACACACAAGGGGAGACTTGAATGTAAGACCTGAGACAAAATACATAGAGGAAACATAGGCACTAAACTGGACCTTGGATGCAGAGGGGTTTTTGTCAATTTGACTCCAAAGGCAAGATAAGTAAAAGCAAAAACAAATGAATGGAAGTATATCAAACTACATTAAACGAAATACCCCCCAATAAAGGGCTAATATCCAAAATATATGAAGAACTCATACAACTCAACAACTAAAACACAAGCCAATTAAAAAATTGGCAGAGGATCTTAATAGACATTTTTCCCAAGACATAGAGATGGCCAACAGGCACATGAAAAGATGCTCAGCATCATGAATCATCAGAAGTGCTTATCAAAACCACAATGAGACATCACTTCACACCTGTTAAGTGGTAAGTGTTGGGAGAGGATGTAGAGAAAAGGAAACCCTCACACACTGCTGGTAGGAATGTAAATTCGTCCAGCCATTACATAAAACAGTATGGAGTTTCTTCAAAAAATTTAAAATAGGAGCTACCATATGACCAGCAATTTCTTTTCTGGGTACCTATCTGAAAAATTGGAAAACACTTCCTCGTAAAGATATATGTACCCTATGTTCATTCATCATTATTCATAATAGCCAAGACATGGAAATACCCTAAGTGTCTGACAGATGACTGGATAAAGATACGAAGGCTGTCTGGAAAGTATCCAGCCATGTGATATGAAAAATAAAGGCATTGATGGCTGGATTTTTTCTGGACAGCCCTCATATACAATGGACTACTACTAAGAATATAAAAAGATGAAATACTGCCAATTGTGACAACATGGATGGATCTTGAGAGTAGCATGCTTAGTGAAATAGATGGAAACAGACAAGAACCATATGATTTCACTTATGTGGAATATAAAACAAATACCTGCAAATGAACAAACAAAAACTTGGATACAACAGAATGGCAGAGGAGACGAAGATGAGGATGAGGAGGATCAAATACATGATGATGGAAGATTAAGCCTGGGGCAGTGATAGACAATACATAAGACATAGAAAGCTATACACCTGAAATTTGTAATGTTACTAACCAATGTTACACCCCAATTTAATTAAAAAAATATATAGCTGATCAGTGTGAAAGAGTTACATGTTAATATTACTAAAAACTCCCAAGTAACAAATTTTGCCAAATTTAAACCAGCAAAATTTTACCTAAAAAATAAGACTTAGTAGAAATGAACCTTAAAAGTGCTGTAAAATGTCATATGGACTAAACAATCTCATCACTGAATGGAATACTTGGCAAGTTCTCTATGCAAAGAATTCCCAAGGAAATTAATTTCTGTAAGATAAAACTAAACAGTTTTTAAATTCTCTATCAAAAATGGACTCAGTAATTAAATTGGCTTAATGGAGTTCAGCACAGAAAATTTCTTCCATCAAACATGTATCATTGTTGGCATTTTTGTGTTTAAGTCAAAATATTCTCAAGCTCAAAACCTCCACTGGTCAAGCCATTCATATTCAAGGTAATCACAAAATCACTTCTGTTTTGGAGTTTCTGATGGAGGGAGTGAGAGTTGGGCCTCTTTCACCACCCTCACCTAAAAGGAAATCTGATTTTCTAGGGGGAAGGAGATACGTGAACTCTGTAGGCCTTTGACCTATCCAGGTCACTTTAAAACCATGAAACACCTGGCCACCACCACATGGAGTTCCCCAGTCCACCCATCCATGGTCTCTAGCACAAGGTGCAGTTGGGGGCATTAAGCCAGGCCACCTCTGTCTTGTGGACAACTCTATCCCGGGGACCCTGCTAGATAGGTTCTACATCTAGTATAATGAGTTTAGAAAGACTGAAGGCAGAAATTCAAAAATACAACAGAAACCACAAAGTCTTGCTTTGTGTCCAGACTCAACTTCTCTGGTTTGAGTCAGGATTATTAATTTTAAAGAGCCATTCGCTTGGTTTTGAGTCGCTGGGAGAGTCCTCCAGCTCACTCACTGCTTCTGTCTCCTGGAATTCTGCACAGAAACGTTACCATACATGGACATCACCACATGTGTCCTGAGATGTAGCACTCTTTCCTATACATGGTCAGTTTAAAACCTTGCTGCCCCTCCTTGCAGCTCCCTAACATTTCCTGAAAACACTAAGCAGGCCTGGGATTTCAAGCATTTCACGTTCCCCCTGGAAAGCTGACACAGCAGGGGAGATCAGGCTCTGGATACGTTCCCCTAGGCAAATTCACCTTCTGGTGTACTAGAAGCACTCATCCCAATAGAAAGTGGGATCTAGCCTGAACCAGTGTGAGAAGCATCAGTAACTGCAATGCACCCAAGTGCCTGCCCAGGTGCCTAAGAATCACTCAGGACAGCATTCTCTGACAGTATGCCAGCAGCTTGGACAGCTCTTAGGGCATTAGCATGGCAGCTCTCTCAACACTCAGCACTTGCCCAATTCAGAGTTAGTTAGAGGGTCCTAGAGAAACTCTAGTGGTCTGGCATCACAGAAATACCCGCAAGACTTAACAAAAGCTACAGGCAAAAAGGTGACCCTGCCTCCCCTCCAAGTCACTCTACTAAACAGTCAGATAAGAAGTCTGGTGGCTGGGTAAATTCAGTGAGGGACACTGAAAACTCACAAAAGCTTGTGAACATATTTCTCCCAGAGAAGGGGAAAGGCAGCAGAGATCACTCAGTGTGCCGAGACCTAGGAGGCAGGCAGGCTGGTGAGGAAGGGGCTGAGTGCTCCCTGCTGGCCTGTGTGGGAGGGAAGGGCAAGAGAAGAGGAGGGACACCTGGCAATGCCCAAGTACACTGTGATTTTTGAAAAATACAATTTTCCTCTTCACCTTGGTTATTCAAAAGTCCTAAGACATCACAAGGTATCTTCTAAGATTAGTACCCCATATTAAATACCTATGAGGATGTAATTATTACCACTGTATTCATTTTTTTATTATTAACAGTTTGAGTACAAATTGTTTTCTGTCTCCTAGGGAATTTCAAAGAACTGTTGAATCACCAGTTGTCTAGATTTGCCTGCTTTTATACTGCCTCTGTAAACCCAATTTTTCCCCTTAGGAGATCCTATGTTACAAAAGACTGCACATTACACAGGATCCCACACCCATGGCCATCAGGGTTTGGCTGCCACTGCTCTGTAACACCTTAAAGACAAGCTGCACCTCAACCAGCTTAGGGAGCACTGCACCAAGGATGCCTGTCATCTGCCAAGAGCAGAACCTGGCCCTGGGGGCATATACAGATTTCAAAGAAATTACTAGTTAAAAGACAAATATTTTAATCTAGTTTTTCCATTTTATACTAAATCATTAATACAGGTCACAGATTGCATTTATGTGCAGACATCTAGAAAACAATCAAAAGTGTATGTATCTCTCTATACAGATCTTATTAATAAATTTTATTTGGACAAGAGAACTTGTGCCACAACAGTTTTAAACAGCATGATTAAAGACTGCAACACTCCCAAGAGTGGTCACAGGTATGTACAGTATGTGAAGAAAAAGTTGCACCTCAAAGCTGATCATGATCAAGTTAGAAACACCTGACATACAGTATACGTGCTAATAAAGTTCATTCAGGTCATGACCAGCATGAAAAAAATTCAGGACACAGATATTCAGCAAACGTTCTATAGATGTGTACAGCAATATGCTGTATTTAAGAGTTAAAATCAGAGTCTAATTTAGTGTTAGCATCAAGCCCTTAGGAGAAATTCCAAAAAAATCTCCTTTCCCATTAACACACGTCAAGAACTATTCACACTGAGGACTGGACTGGGCGACTGGCCACAACCCGATAGGCCCTTGCCTGGGTGGAAACAGTGAGGCCTAATACTGAAGGTCTCTCACATCCTGGCTCGCAGCCGCCTTCTGGCTATAATTCCATCTATTAGTCATTAAATAAAACCAGGAGAAAACAACGCAGATCTCTGGGAATGTCATCCCTTTCACAAGGAAAATGCTCTGCCAATTCAAGTTTCACTCAGGAAGACAGAAGGATTTAAGGCTTCGGTGACGATTACAATCCTCTGAGAATTAGTTTCCCTTAAAGTCAAGATAAGATAATAGTGTTTACTGTACTTTCTCTTGACTCTTAAAATCCCTGGTGTCGGTGTAGGCAACTTGCACCTTCAATTAAGTCGAGAGAGGAAGGTCTTCCCTCCCCACGGCTGTCCCAGCTCACATGTGTGGGGCACAGGTCGAACCCTGGCTTCCTGGAAGCAGGAAAGATGCCAAGGTTTAGCTTTCTAGTAGGTTGAGGAAGCTGTGCTCATGGCATCTTCAGAGATTTTGGTGCTGGCAGGGTGGATGCTTGCAAAATACTTGACATCACTGTCACGGTCCATCTGAAGAGCCATGACTGTTTGTTCTACAGCTTCCTGATGACAGCTGGCAGAGGTTAAAAAATACTCTGGAAAAGGAATGCAGGTTACAAACAAAAAATTAGTCTTAACATTTCACTTCTGTCATGTACAAGTATACAAAGTTTGAAGTCATTATAAACCAATTTTTCTAGAAGTATAAACAGAAGCTTTGTTGAATTATAAATAGTAATCCAAATTGATTTGTTATATGAAAAAAATTCCCAAATGTTAAGACAATTATCAGATTTATCTTGACTGTTTTTATAACAAAATCTCATGATGTTCAATCACAGCAAAGCTGATAAATGTATTAATGCTTATACTTGTTATAGCTATTTAGCTCAGTAAAAGGAAATACTTCCAAATTCCAACCACACACACTAAAAACCAGTCTTCTCTAGCCATTTTATTGTAATTACTATTAAAAAAATTAAATGAATTCCAAAGGAGAAAGAAGAACCAATATATTTTTACCCATATTCTCTGAAGTCCATTATAGCAGATACTCAGTTAACTGGTACCCCTGGGGGCTGGTAGATGCTATAGAAATGTAAGTGGGCTTTTGGTCAACAGAACTCAAGCTGGCACTCCAGCTAATAGAGAGTCTACTGTACAAACTTCTGTTTCATTCATGAGTTCATGTATTCAAATAATATTTATTAGGCATTTGGGGATATTACAATAAATAAAACAACCTGACTCCTGAGAAACTTAGAATTTGCATCAAAGCAGATAATACGGGGCACATGTCTTCCACCTAATGAATGGGGAGGAGGAGGAGACACAAACGGGCCTCCTGGCCCCCAGACAACAGAACGGATGTGAGGGGATGCGTGTGCCAAAGGCAGTAACTTTTCATACAGTCATAAATGAATGTCCAATTTTTCAAACTACTAAATTTTAAATTATAAAAAGAAATTCAACTAGAACAGAGGGGCAATAATTAAAAGTCCCTTTCCTTACCCTTTGTGTCCTCTCAAAGAAGGAACCACAACTAACGACTTACAACGTATTCTATCAGATTACTTGTATGAACATACTATACTTCAACTAAGATACTCAGCCCTTCATGTAGTCCATGAAGCTCCTCCCTGCCACAGACACTGTTCCTAAGAATCACCTGCCTACCTTTTTCTAGTAGAGTTTGTCTTAATGTCTTTGCAAGCAGCACTCTAACATTTGGAACCCTGTCATTTGCTAAGGTTAGCAAATGTGGCATCAGATGTGCAGCAAACTGGTCCATTGGAAGGCAATCATCTTCAATGACAGTCTGGGGAAAAGAAGTAACCGCTTTAGATCTGCCAATTTAGTCAACCCAAGCCATAAAACTAGGTATCCAAGTCTTTTAGTAACAACATAACTGCTGCATATTTTAGTTACTGCTTTTTTAAACCAATATTCCAGGCACTTGGGAACTTAAAATGAAAATGACATAATTAAGTCCCTAGTGAGACAGTTTTTAAACTGCTTCACGGAGATTTGGAGGATTCGTGATCAGATTCATTTTCATACAATGCTATGGGCCACAGACCCCGAGCGCCCTCTAGGGGACCACTGTGAACGTGCCAGCTTTCTTAAGAGCTCAGTGGACTTTGGAGAGAGAGGATGAGTGTGGTAGATAGATACCCAAGTGGGGAACAAGGGATCCTATAAATAGCCAGGTGGCAAAGTTGTGTTCCTTTGGCTAAGAGGGTTTTGAGAGAGGCAAGGAATAAAGAATAAATACAGTTCTAGATAGATAGAAAGGTGTGTCACAAATGGGTAAGTCTTTACTTACCTGGCAGACAAAGACAAAGGCTTGCCGACCAGACCACTTGGGACATCTACCAAAATTTTCTACAAGCTCATTGATGAGGTCCACTCCAAATGTTGGTGGTGTCGCCGTGTGTAACTTCTTCACCATCTCACTGACCTAGGAAGGCAAACATCAAGAAGTAAGGGATATCTTCTGCTTTATGATTGTATTAAATACTTTGCTGATTTAAAATTGTAAAATTTTAACACATACCAACTTGTAGGAAATCCAACGAACAGAAGAAACTTTATCTGCACATAGATTCAGAGCAATGGGGCGTAAATAGTCATAAACATCTCTGGGGCTATATAATTCTAGAAGTAAAATCAGCTGTCTACAAAAATGAATTATAAAAATATAGTTAAAATTTTAAAATATGACAAAAACAGATCAATCATCTGAATAATTTGTAATACTGGATACTATTTGTAAGATGAACACATACTAAAACTAGTGATTAATCTAGTCTCTCATGCATAGACTTACCTCCGGTTTCTGTATTTGGAAATGCACAAATACACTATGTAAGTCCAAAAAGTATCTCTTCCGCTTAGAATGTAAGGAAAACAAATGCTGTGGAATTCTGTGACCACAGGGACTGAGACAGAGCAAAGTATTTCCTAGCGTGTTCAACTGGAATGTGGAACACATTTTTTCCATAGTAACTGTTAGAATGTGCTAAGAAACCTCCATCTACAAATCAGTTATCTAAATAAGAAAGTTCTAGCAGATTAACCCTTTCACTGTGTAAACTGACTTAGTTTTTTTCCAAAAAGTGTCAAAAAGCCACAAAAAAGTTGTTATTTTGACTATTTTATGCATTTATAACATTTTGAGCTGCTTTGTATATAAATGACATTTTTATTTTAAATTTTTGTTATATGGTAATAAATTTACCATTATATTGAATTTTAGCAAAAAAAAAAACAAAACAAAACATACTAAGTGGCATCAATTAGATTTAAGTATTGATAAATTAGAGTTTAATAGCATTGATGACACAAAAAATTTATTACAAAGTGTTAACACAATGTGGCACACAAAGCGTTTTTGTTGTTGACAGTGCAAGCCACAGGAAAACATTAAGCAATCTTGTAAATGGAGAAAAATTCTTCAAACAGTTGCAGACTGAATAACAATTTTACAATAATTACAGTATTTATATTTTTAAGTAAATAGTTAAGATGGTGCATTTTCTTAAAATAAAGTACAAAAATTTCCTATTGTTATTCATTCTTAAAAAACAAAAATATAGAGGGAAAAACTTTTTTGAGCTCATGGGGTAATAAACTTGAACGACACAGTCAGTGGATGGAAATATGAGGATGGACAATTAATTTCACGAACTCATCCTAGAAAAACTGGTACATACTCATTGCTGAGTATCACTATGGTCACCTTGGAAGTACTCCCCTTGGGAAGCTATGCACCGACACCAGCAGCTAGTCCACCCCTCAAAGCAATTTTGGAACCCTTTCTCTGGAATGGCCATCAGAACTGTTGTTGTCCCCAAAACCTGACAATTAAATTTGTGAACTTGCCACCATGCGCTTACACTGGCAGCACTGTACAAACAAGGGGAGTACTTCGAAGGTGACCGTAGTGATATTCAGCAATGAGGTATGTAGCACTTTTTCTAGGACGAGTTTGCGAACTTAATTGTCCGACCTTGTATTCAGATATATCCGAACATCACAGCAAAAAGTTAATGTAGCCTGATGTGTTCTTGTCAAGGCTCTAAGCAGCTTCTTAGGGCACAATACGTTTACTAGGGATAACGTTAAGTGGTCCAGTACAGACTATACCTATTATGTCTGAGGAGAACTGAAGACTAACAGCAGCCAGCAGGGTAACTTGGAGTACCTGCAACAATGCTCATGAAGAAACACCTTGAATATGAATGAGACTTTTGCCTTTCAAGATTATTTACATTTGTAATCAGCAGGAAGTGAACTGTGGTTGTCCCCCCTTATCCATGGTTTCCATGGTTCAGTGATCAGCAGTCAACCTCAGTCCAAAAATATTAAATGGAAAATTCCAGAAACAAACAATTCACAAATTTTAAATTTCATGCCATTCTGAGTAGTGTGATGAAATCTCGAACCATCCTGTTCCTGCCTGCCTGAGACATGAATCATCCCTTTGTCCAGGAGCTCCACACTGTATACACTATCTGCCTATTAGTCACTTAGTAGCTGGTTATAAGATTAACTGTTGTGGTATCACAGTGCTTGTGTTCAAGTAACACTTATTTTCCTTAATAATGGCTCCAAAGTGCAAGAGTACTGATGCTGGCGATTCAGATATGCCAAAGAGGTGCTGTAAAGTGCTTCCTTTAAGTGAAAAAGTGAAAGAAAGTTCTTAACAAAGAAAGAAAAACAACCATATGCTGAGATTACTGACATCTACAATAAGAACAAATCTTCTATCCATGAAATTGCTTAATTTATAAATTAAACTTCATCATAGGTATGTATGTATAGAAAAAAACAGTACATATAGGGTTTGGTAACTATCTGCAATTTCAGGCATCTACTGGGGGTTTTCAAAAAGTATCTGTTGTGGATAAGGGAGGACCTCTGTAAAACGGTTAATATAGATAATGTAGCAATGACAAATGTATCTGCATATATACATAAACATAAATCCTCAAAGAGAAATGCACATTTGACTCTTATTTTCTGACACTGCAAACTTTCTTACTGGCCTCCCCTGAGTGTGCATGAGAATGGGGTAAGGAAATGAAACTGGAGAGAGGTAGGCAAACAGAAAGTAACCAAGAGATGTTGGAGGACAGGCGTGAATCCCCCTGCACTTCCTTTAGCCCTGCTCCTATACAAAGCAAAAGCCTTAAGCTAAAGACATATTGAATTGGCAGAGGAGAAGACAATACTCTCCATCTCAGGAGAGGAGCACCAAACCTTCTTGAACTAAGACCCTACACTGATACCAAGCAGAAGTCTCCTGCTCTTAAAGAGGGACAGGAAACCTATGCCCAACACTGTGTATAGATTATAAGGCAGAGACTGGATGTCATAGGGAGAGGGCAGGGATTCTGAGAAAGTCCAGGCACACAGGGCCTCCCAAAGACTGAAGCTGAACCAAAACAAGAGATTCTTCCCTTTCCCAGCACAAGTCTACCACACTGTAACAGCAGTCTATAGTTTGGGGGGGGTGGGGGGTGGGGTGGGGGGGCAAGAGACCCACCTGTTTCAAAGGGGTGCAGAAACAGGTAAAGCTGAGGGTGAAATATTAACACATGAAAAGGTCCACTAGCAGGCTAGCTCCCAACCTCACTAAGAGGCAACAGCAGCCAACAGAGAGAATTGAAGTTTATCATGCACTGAAGTTAACTATAGCAACAAATAAAGCCAAATTGAGCCCTTTCCTGGTTAGATGAACTCCATCCTCCACACTAATGGAAGACGAGGTATGCCCATTTCTAGTCAGAAGCCAAGCAAACTAGAATTCAATGAAGTCACATCTTTAATATATTGAAAGAAAAACTGTTAGCTCCCAATTGTATACCCACAGAAGTATCTTTAAAAATGCAAGTAAGGTCTAGAAGCCAGACTCTATAAAGAATTCTTATAACTCAACATCCCAATTTAAGACAAACCACCCAATTTAAAAAAGGGCAATGGATTTGAATAGACATTTCCCCAGAATACGTACAACTGTTTAACAAGCACAAAAGCTGCTAAAGATTACTTAGTCATCAAGGAAATGCAAATCAAGACCAAAATGAAATGATACTTCACACCCACTATAATAATGGCTATAATTTAAAAAAACAAAAAACAAAAGCAAGTGCTGGGAAAGATGTGAAGAAACTGGAACTCTTGTGTATTGCTGATGGGAACAGGAAATGTTACAGCCACTACAGAAAACAGTTTGGCAGTTCAACAAATAAAAGAATTATCAATGACCCAGCTAATACACCTCAAACAAATTGAAATAGGTATTCAAATGAAAATGTGGGACATGAATGTTCAGAGCACCATACTCATACCAGCTAAAAGGTAGAAAAAACCCAAATGCCTATCAATGGATGAATGGATTTTAAAAAGTAGTATATTCATGCAATGGAGTATTATTCAATCATAGAAAGTAATAAAGTTCTGATACATGCTGTAACATGAATAAATCTTGAAAACATTATGCTAAGTGAAGAAACCAGACACAAAAGCCAATTATATAATTTCATTTATATAAAATGTTCAGAATAGCAAATCCACACACACCAAAAATTGATTGATGACTGCCGGGGGCTAGAGGCAGGGAAGGATGAGGAGTGACTGCTTAAAGGGCACAGGGTTTCCTTTTGAGATGATGAAATGTTCTAGAATTAGATAGTGGTAATGGTTGTATAATATTGTAAACATACTAAGTGTCACCAACGGCAATTTTGGTTATGTGTATTCTATCACAATTTTTTTTTAAAAAGGAGAAATAGACTTTTAACAAGTTGAGAAAATTCACTGCTGGCAAGGCCTACATTACAAGAAATGTTAAAGGAATAGGATACCAGACAGAAACTTGGATCTATACAAAGTAATGAACAAATTCAGAAAAGGTAAAGATGAAGTAAATATATATCCACCCAAAACTTAGTCTAAAAAATTGTTAGACTTACTCAGCCAGTTCAGCTCGAAAGCGCCAATTTCTACTATTATCTGTCACCAAAAACTCCTGGAGTTGATAAAGATATTCTCTTCTTTTATCAATATGAAGAAGCTGAAGTAACAAAAAAAAAAAAACCACTCACTAGGAGAAGGTACAGACATTATTCTTTTACTAGATAGTTTAAAAACAACTATAAATTATATGGTTAATGCTTCTGAAGGACATGTAGGTATGTTTAAAATTAGCTATGAAGTTCATTTTTTTCCTGATAATCCCATTTACCTTCAAGAGTCATTATCCTCTTTTGAAAGATTTGTTCCTTGTGCCAGTGAGTGACCTCCAGTGAACTCTACAGTATCTCAGCAGAGCTTTATTATAGCACTCACCCACTTCATTCATACAACACTCTCACACCATGAAGTCTTTGAAGATACCAACAATGCTTACTCAAGAGCCCAGCAGATGGTACTATGGTGGCACATATGTGTTCAATAAATATTTGTTGGGTGAAAACAAAACCCCCAATAATTGCTCTATAAATATTTAAAAGTGGGTTTATAGTCAACATGGGGGAAAACCCTAAAATGTGATATAAGCAGAAGCAAATAAACTACACATCAAGTAGGTAAGAATCACATGGGAAAAAAGTCTGTTTGAACATAATACTTTGACCATACATCTTCACAGGGTACATTCTAAGGAAAGAAATGCTGAAGAAAATCTTGAACATTATTTAGTTGATTTGATGTTGAAATTATAATTGGTAGAATAATCCTACAAGGCCTGAATGGAAAGAATCCAGCCACATAATATGAAAAATAAAGGCACCTATGGTTGGATTTTTTCTGGACAGCCCTTGTAGATAGGTAAAATCCCTGAAAACAAACAAAACAAAACAAAACAAAACACACTTTACAAAAACCTGTTTAACCTGAATCTAATTTAATCTAACAGCACTCAGAAAATTTCAAATTGAGGGGCATTCTGTAAAACAACTGGCTTGGCCTCTTTAAAAATGCCAACGACATTAAAGACAAAAAGTCATGCAAACGGTTCTAGGTTTAAGAGGACTAAAGATATACGATGTTTAAATTCACTAAGTAGTTCCTGATTGGATTCTGAATCCGGGAAAGAAAAGGTTATAAAGGACATTGGGATAATTAGAGAAATTTCAATATGATCTGTATAAAATTAACAACATGGTATCAATGTTTTTTAAAAAGTAGGATTATAAGGTAATCCTTTCAGGTACCTCTGTACCTCCGACCTTAGAACTATAAGACAGCCAATGTCAAGGCTAAAGTCTAAAGGCTTGAGGACTAAGGATAAATTCTCAGATTCCTGAAATACCACATAAAGCCACTAAATTTACTGCTTATGAAAAATTTTAATATATATTTAATTCAATAATTTTGAAAAAATACAAGTATTTGCAAACACTTCTCATATCATTTAAAAATGAAATTTAGTGTAATTATTTTTAAATTAAAAATCAGAATTATACCAGCAAAACTGATCAGAAGGGACTATTTTTTTTTCAAAGTCACAGCTCATCATCAACTTGTAGCTACATTTTCTTATACAGAACATACAGAACCAATCTTGGTAGCAGAAAATCAAAATTTTAGATTGACAGTAGGATTTTAGTGTTTTTATGCAAAATAATTTAGAAGTTACCTTCAGAAAATCATGCAAGTGCTTAAGAACACCTATCCTGACTTCATCAAGGTCTTTTAAAAATCCATTAAAAATCGGAACCAGATCTGCAGCTGTCAACTGATCGCCAAGAATAACTGCAAGCTCGTGGATGGAGAAAGCCAGAGTTCTTCGCACCTTCCACTGAAGAAATGAAAACTGCTTTAGTAATAACTGAGATACAAAGTACTTAGTATTTTTAACTTTGCGACAATACAGCAGGTAGTTCCTCCTATTTGCAGTTTCGCTTCCCAAGGTCTCAGTTCCTCCATTCAGCCACAGTCCGAAAATGTTACATGGAAAATTCCAGAAATAAGCAATTCTTAAGTTTCAAACAGAGTACAGTTCTGAGTAGCATAATGAAATCTCAAAAAAAAAAAAAAAAAAAGAAATCTCATGCCATCCCACTCTATCCCACCCTGGACATGACTCATCCCTTTGTCCAGGAGCTCCACACTATATACACTCCCCATCTGTTAGTCACTTAGCCTTCTTGGTTATCATACTGACAACTGTTGTGATACCGCAGTGCTTGTGCTCAAGTAACCCTTATTTCACTAAATAATAGCACCAAAGCACAAGAGAAGTCATGCTAACAATTTGGAATATGCCAAAGTGAAGCCATAAAGTGCTTCCTTTAGTGAAAAGATGAAAGTTCTAGACTTAAAACAAAAAAAAAAGCTGTAGGCTGAGGTTGTTAGGATTTATGGTAATAATGAATCTCCTATCCACAAAATTGTGAAGAAAGAAATCTATAATGGTTTGCTCAGAGAAACCACATTCAATTAACTTTTATTATATTTACAACTGTTCCATTTTATTACTGTTAATCTCTTACTGTGCTTAGTTTATAATGTATGTTCAGGAAGAAACAGTACAGATTTCAGGGCCACCTGCAATTTCAGGCATCCCACTGGGGGTCTTGGAATGAAGCCCCCACAGATAAAGGTGGATGAAGTACTGTACATAAAGGCTAAGTTACAGCTGAATGTTATTAATCTCATAAAATTAAATCAGAATAAAAATAACAGTAATAAATACTATTTTAAGTGCCTACTATGTATGAAAAACTGGAAGAAAAATTAAAATCCTCCCACAGTATTATCACTCTCTCATTTATGAAGAAAATTATTTCACTGTTTTTGTAGTTTTCTGAACTCTGGATGCCCAATTTGCTGATGTCCCACATTGACCAAAGGCTGGCTAGGATCATCTCCACTTTACTGTTACCCTTCTGATTCCTCTACAGCCTATTTTGGATTAAAAACAAAATATAACAAAACAAAACACAACTAGCTTTTAAGGGAACTGGCAATTAAAGAAATATAAGAATAGGAAAACCTTTTGTGGACAGCCCTGGAAAATAACACCTATAAAGAAATGCCTTGCAATTACAAGAAACTTTACATTAAAAGCATCTTTTTCTTCATACTTCTGTAATTGAAAAATTTTTACTGTTACTTAATTTAAAATTTTACCTGCTGAGAAAACATTTAGAGCAAAGGTTTTATTCTCACCCCAAACTCTAGAACACTATCTTGAAATGACATTTTATACTCATGTTCAATGTATCAAACAGATTAAGGCAGAGATGTTTTGATGGAGGGGAGGAGACAGGAGGCATGAAGCCCTTGCCCATCCAGAGCCTTCCTAGTCACAAGGAACCCTAAGAGTTCTGTGGGACAAAGATGGAAAACCACTGTATAGAGAGGAAAAGCACTCTGGAAATCAGTCCTTTTGTCCTATGCCCATTTGTACCTCTGAGGAAATGTATGAATATGAGATAAATTCACTTTGCCCAGATCCTGGTTTCCTAACCTTATAGATCAGAAGAGGAATATAATCTATGGTCTCTCAAGATTACTTTCAATTTTTAACTTGCTGAGTCAATGGCACGAATTCCTTGAAAAATGCAATAATTACTAAGACATTTAAGAAATAATTATTTATATCCAGTATAAATTAGTCTAACCAGACTGCTTTCTTTAAAACTGAGATAAATTTCACTAAAGATACACATTTTGTGGAAGGCAGGCAAATTTTTGGTTTATGGAAATCAGACCTAAGGGCAGGAGAAGTTAAGTCAGCAAAGCCTAGGGAAAAAGCTACAAAAAAGGCAGATATCTAGAAAAATGACCTATGGTTAATGTTCTACAAGTGCCCTTTGAGAGGGCATGGTGGTGATGTGTGGTACCAGGAAAAGTGTGTGCACGTGCACACACGCGCGCACACACATACACACACGTTAGCCTTCCCCAACCTGTACAGTAATACCCACTGCCCATGCGTGCACACACACACCTCTGTTAGCCTTCCCCTACCTGTATAGCAATGCACACTGCACTCTGGGCCGAGAACTCAGCAGTGCTAGTACAACTATAGTTCTATTAAGGTTTTAAAATACTGAGAAGCATTTGTAACACTGCTCCTAGAGAGAAAACTAAATCCTATATTCTTAAGAATTAATCTACACATAAACTGTAGACAACACATTTGCAAATTAGGAACTCAGACATGTCAAATGTGATACTTTGTAATACTTAAGATAAAAAAAGAAGCTGCCAAACTGTGGAACTTGGATCATGCAATAAGAAAGCTCTTTGGTAGTATTTTCAAGCCCTTCCGCACATAATTTTCTGTAAAGCCAAGTACTTGCTAGAACATGAATAGAAATTCTATTAGGTTTTCAAAGGCAAAATATACTGTGCCCTCCATATGCACCTTCTGTTAATTCCTTGGTTGCTTTACTCACCTGCATATCTGATGCCAGAGTCTCATAAGTCTCTCTTAGGCAATGCCAATTCTGCCTGCCGAGTGTCAGGGCCACGCCTGGAAGGCTATATGCACAGTGCTTAGCAATTTCAGTGTCGACTGTCTGTGCCCGAGAGGGGTCAGTCATAGATAAATACTGATCTAACAGAGCCTGAGGCACAACATCCTAATGAAAAGAGACATGACAGTGATGCATTTGGGGAAGTTTAGCTATAAATTAGATAAACTTATTCTTAACTATATGAATTTAATATAGTATAATCACATAATAGAGAAAAACCAGTCTCAAATTTTCAATTACAATAACTGAAAAGACGTATGAAAAACATTTTAGGGGGAATGCATATATAAATAAATACCAGCCACTCCAGGGGAAAAACAATGAATAAGATTTTAAAACAGAAAGCTTAAAGGACAATTAGATTTGACTAATACATTTAAAAGACACATTAAAAATAAGATCAGCACATTTCAATGTTGGGAAAGATATAAAGTTTGATGTAACCAAGTGAATGTGGTTAACATGTTGGTACCTTTTCAAAAATTCTAACTAACAGGTACTTAAAAAAAAAAACACTACCATCTGCCTTCAGATGAAAGTTTAGCAATTATCTATAAACATTTAACGTGTCTACATACCTAACCATTTGTAGAAATGTGAGAAAAAGAATAATGTATATATACTGGCTATGTATGTATAACATAGCTTTGAAAGGATATATGAGCGCTATCCAGAAATTATCTAGCCATGTGATATGAAACACAGAGGCACTCATGGCTGGAATTTTTCCAGATAGCCTTCGTACAAAAGAAAGGTAAATTGGTTGCTTTGGGGGAATCAAATGGATGGTGGAAGAGAAAACCTGAGAAGGAAACATCACTGAATGCCTTTGTACCTTTTGAATCCTGAACTATGTAAACTTATCTATTTTTTAAAATAAATTAAAATTGAAATAAATTCATTAAAATAAAGAGACAATATGTTTTGACTTGAAAATATGTCTACAATGGAAGGCATGTTTTAAAATAATATGAATACTGACTCCATTTTTAATAAATAGAAGCAACAAAAAAACCAAGACCATATACCATTTGACATAGGAAATCTACTTATAATAGTATATATAGTCCCAGAAGCAAACGATATGCATAATGATGAATATAATATGGCCTGTATCATCACAGCAAAACAAAATCTAGAAGCACAGAGGGAACTACTGCAGTTATGGCACTTTCTCCTGATGGAGGACACAGGCTGCTGTGAGGAGGAGGGAGTCCATATGAGCTAACAGAAGGACACTTTAAAAAAAAAAAAAGAAAAAGAAAAAAGGCAAGGCACAAACTATCATATTCCGATGATTCCATAAGCATATTTTCCCTCATTTAAAATCTCTAACATTGGAGTGCAACTTGTCACTAACGGCACTTTATAATGGCTCTGAACCATTTATTTTCGTGTTTTCGTCTCTGAAATTAAGTTGTATCATAAAATTCTTGGCAACTTAGGCATTTGACATACCTTGGTATGATGGTATGAATCTATTTGTCTTTGAAAGATAAGAAGTGGTACATATATATATTAATATATATTTGCATCCTCACAATAAAGTTATATAGACGAACAGAAGGAACTGTGATCTGTGGTAACTATGAATGAAGAATGTGATCACAGGTGGGAAGAGGAAGATTTCTGGTTATATTTTACTCTACTATTTAAAATTTTCTTATTGAAAGCATGACACACTAGTTTAAATTAAAAAATAATAATAATAAAAGCATTTTTGTCACTTACTTGTACTTTAGATCTCCTTTCCTCATCAGGGCTAAAACCACTATTGGTGCTCAAGTCTGAATCATTATGAATATAGCGAAGGGTGGAGTCCATATTCTGTTAGGAAAAAAATGTACTTAAAGAACTGTCTTGTCATTAAGTTTCCTTCATTTAAACTATCTTACTAAGTTACTTACCTTTCAAGACTGCCAAAGACATAAATACATTCTTCATGCTTTTAAAAGTTTATAAACATATGAAGGCTGTCTGGAAAAAATTCTAGCCATAAATGTCTCTACCTTTTATATTACATGCCTGGATACTTTCCAGACAGCCCTCATATATATGGCCTCTTAAGAACTTCACCTACCTTAAATCAAACTTGCTAAAAGAATGAAAATGAATTCCAGAATGAAAGTAATTAAAAATTTAGAAGTAATACTGAAATGGCCCAAATATCTAAAATTAACTTATTTATAAAATAGTACTTAGAGGGCACTTTCAGTCAAGTGTTTTAGAGGCCCTGGGATTCACATGTAATTATTCTTCTACTGTTTCTATTCTTGCCTATTTCTAATTTCACAAATATACTTTTTTAACAGCAAACCTTCAACCCCCAACAAAGCAAAACACTTTCCAAAATGCAGAGATATCACAGTATTCAAATATCCAAAGATAATAAGTGGTCAGGTCAGGGTTTCATTCTGAACCACTGATATTATTATATAAGATTTCTAACTGTACTTGATGCCACCAAACAAAAACAAAACAAAAGAGAAAGGTTTGAGAACTTTTGAGAACCACTAAATGTCTGAAACTATCCCCAAAGTACATATGAGGTCAGGCAATTAATTTCGCAAACTCGTCCTAGAAAAAGTGCTACATACCTCATTGCTGATTATCACTACAGTCACCTCTGAAATATGCCCCTTGGGAAGCTATGCACCGACACCAGTAACTAGTCCACCCTTCAAAGCAATTTTGGAACTCTATTTCTGGACTGGCCATCAGAACTGTCATTGTACCCAAAATCTGACCATTATGTGCGTGAACTTGTCACTGTGTGCTTATTGTTGGCGACACCTTACCGAGTTGTTTGTACAGGGCTACCAACTTAAGAGCACAGTGGCAAGTTCACAAACTTAATGGTCAGATTTTGGGGATGACAACAGCTCTGATGGCCATTCCAGAAAAAGTTCCAAAATTACTTTGAAGGGTGGACTAGGTGCTGGTGTCAGTGCATAGCTTCCCAAGGGGAGTACTTTGAAGATGACCGTAGTGATATTCAGCAATGAGGTATGTAGCACTTTTTCTAGGATTATTTTGTGAAACTAATTGTCTGACCCGTAACACCCTTTCCTGAGCTTTTTCATTTAAGCTGCTCTGATTGGTAACCATTTCATGCTGGTAGTCAATGGTGTATTCCTTTTCCCTGTTTGTATAAGCAAGGGATCAGAAATACCAATACTAAATGATGCTGGCTTGGTGGGATGTAGTAGGAAATTAGGGAAGGATCATACAGAACAGCTCTAAGTATACGGCGAAGATGATGCTAGTAACAGTACCCACCCTCACACTCCACAGTCCAGATAATGCCACTGGCCCTCCGCAACATGGCCTCAAGTCCCGATCTTCTGCTCAGAATACTGTGTTGCTTGCTGCAGTGAAATGGTCCGATCAGAAACAAAGCACCTCTCCAAAAAGAAAAGGGAAGAATTAATTATTCTTGATAAAGGGCTTTGTTTCCAGTAAGACTATTTCACTGCAGTGAGCTACATTAACATTGAGACTACTGAAATGGTCACATAGACAGAATCGGGATTTACTTTTCTTAAGTGCTGAACACGAAACACGTCACAAAGACAGGATGTAGTGACAATTACTTCTACTTTATGCAAAAGGGAGAGCTGAGAAAATCAGCAACAAACAGCATGTATTAATTAGAAAATGATTAGCTACAACTATTCCCCAATGAAATACTTCTGATTCAAAGTGCTCTCACTTAATAAACTTTTGAGTTCATTACCTCAACAGCACTGCTGATTAAAGGCACGGAGGTATCACGGTTTATTTTACAGTTTGGTAGCTCATTGACACCCATCTCATCTTGCATATCACTTTTCTTTTCTGGATCACTGGCCTCTTCAGGAGTGTCCAAACTGGAAGCACGCAGTGCGGCGGATAGCACGTCCACTTGCGCTATAGGCCGAATAGGGAAAGGCAAATAAGTGGCAGAATTACAACGTGCAAGTTTTTCTCCATTTGTATTATATGTTAACAATGAAATGTATACTTTTTTGACACTGCCACCAAAAAGCTGAAAAAAACCTCTACCGTGGTAAATCATTAGTCCTCCAAGAGAAAAAGTAGAACACTAATGTGCTTTCATGAGATTAAAAATGTTTTATCTACTACTGAACATTATTCTGCGTTAGTATGAAAAGAGAAATACTATCTAGTTTTGGAGGTGCCTCCAGTTTATTAAAAGGAGTCAATTTCAGTGTAAGTTAACTATATTTTGGTAGTGCATGAATCAAACTTACAAGGCTTACTTACTAAGCTATTTTAGCAGAAGAGCAGTCACACAAACCCTGCCAACATAAAACAATGGTAATTACAAGGATTTTTGTTGCAGTTACATTTAAGCATCTCGTATCTTATTCCAGTTTATTTTTCTCTATTTCTGAAAATGAAGTCAGTGACTTATCTCAAACACAGAGACCCCAAATGAGCACTGTCATATTTGCAGCAAACCAAATGACAACTTACCAAGAAGTGTTTCTTAAATCTGGCAAATAGCATTGCCTATGTTCTGAGTTAAACCTTTATAAAAGTGATTCAAAACTAAAAGCATTCTTCCTTTCCCCCAAATGAAAAATTCAGCAAAAAAAAAAAAAAATACTTAGCATTACTTCAAGTAACAATCCACTTGAATGCTCAAAATATAAAAATTAATAAATTATTAACTTCAAATTTATTCAGTACAAAGATTAGAACGTGTGCCTCTAATTAAAGATGGTAAGAAAAGGAATCAGAGTAATGATTTTATTACGATAACTTACTACTATATTGCTGCATTTATAAAATTCAACTCTAAGTACATTAGGTACCTGGCAATAGAGATATAGGAAACATATAGGATAAGGTTCTATTCTATTAGGTCATTATTTGCTAAATTAAGTAAGTAAATTAAAGGTGTTTAATCATGAAAAGTATCCTTATTCTCTTGAGAATTTCAGCTGCAATGTATACTAACCCTTTTACTCACTTTAGCTACCCCAATAGTACTAAAGGAGATCACACAATACATAAAGATTAAAATGTTTTGTCCAACATAAAATGCATGGTTGCGTGAGAGACAGAGAGAGAGAGAGAGATTCCTAATCCATCTGGATTCTGTTCACCGGGAATTAACTAATAAATCAGAGCCTTTCACAGCAAATGCCTTACAGAGATCATTTATCTCTGTATGGATTACAAACTTCTTTGTCTACGTTAATCATTTTTATGTTTGCATTTTCATAAAAGTTTAAATCAGTTACACTTTGAATTTAGTTTCTTCAAAACATTGATATAAAGATCATGGAGACAGATACTAATGCTCCCTTAGGAAACCTGATATTTAAATTCTCCATCAGAGAAAAAAGTGGAATCTAATACTTGTCTAATGCTGAATATTGTGTAAGAAAACTGAATATACAGGTCTTTATCAAGATTTCTATCCATTTGCTTACAATCTGGATTGAAATACCAGGAACTAGAGCTCATTTAACCAGAGATTTGTGAAGAAATAGTCTGTACTGATTCATGCTCAGAAATAGGGACCACCTGGAAACTAAATTTTACTCCTTCCCTGAAGAAGTGGGTACAGCTGAGCTAGACCATCACAATCCCTAACTCTTCCACAAACCATATTGGTGGTTATTCACAAATTCCTAACAACTTATTGATTTCAGTCAGTGACAATATGATTTTTCAGACCATGAATGCCAAAGGGCCCAATTCTTCCACTGGGCCTAAGCTAGAAAGAAATGTGTATTTTGTGAGTTGGCAGTCTGTGAACCTAGCTAGAGTGAATCAAGCTGGCATCAATAATTCTACTTCGTCACTGCTCAAGTTCAATCCTGAATCAGCCTGGCAATCCCAAATACCAGGGATATGAAACTGTCCTGAATGAAGACAGGAAGCTCATATTCCCCAGGTAAGTATTTTGGAAAAGAGGCTCTCTTACACTTTGCTCATGTTTTAGCACTTCCTTTTTGGCCTTTCATGTACGATCTATTTCTGTTCTATAACTGAGAAAGGACTTTCCTTTTCTGATAGGAATATCTCACTCTAGTGTGTGGACACAGTTAAATTTTAAAACCCACCAATGCTTCAAGAAAAGTAAGAGTTAAATTAGCAAGACTGTGAAGCAAAGCCTGCCTTAAAAGAAAAAACCCTAAGTCTTGCTAATATTTTCCTCATGACATTTCCCATGGGGAAAAAATAGCAGAGGGATAAGGGAAAAGAACAAGTGGAACAGAAGCTTGCAAAAACTGAAATTCAACTTCTGAAGGGTATGCCTTAAGAGTATCTCTGGGCAGTGCCTCCCCAGATCTTATAGTCCAACTGACAAGAAACACTTTACACAACATAACTAGTTTATGTTATAACATAATAACTTTTGTGCAATATAACTAGTTTAATCCCTGGTCAGAATTTAGTTTCCAATTTTGGATTAAAGTTCTCCCTTTCAAAAAAGGAGATCTTTCCTGACAATATGAAGGAAGTGATTGCCCATAATGGCAGAATTAGAAAAAAAAAGAAAAAAAGCATCCCAAATTATAGTATACCCCTTTTAAAACTCAAAACACTTTCTAACACTGAAAAATTAAGGCATAGTAAATTTTCAACTAACTATGAACTTAACATGGATTAAACATGCCTTCAGATTTCAACAAAATCAAATGCTTAAGAATTCTAAAAATCAAATGCCTGAGCAGAACATCCCCAACACTACTCTTCTAAGGTTTACTTCAGTGCAGAACATTGACACGTAAGCAGTTTATGTACTGTCTTAAACTTCTGTGCTCTTTGGGGCTTAGATTTCTTTGTTTGGTTTGCTATTGTTATATATTTGTGCCTAGGGGAATATCTGGTACATAGCAGATGATCAATAAGTAATGCTTAATGACTAAATCAATCAATGGATATGTTATGAAAGTATCATCCTAATGGATAGAAAGAACATGACCAGTTTAAAATGTAGCAGGTTTAAGAGGTAAATTAGAAAGAAAATTGATTACATCACAATATAGTATTTATGTTGAAATTTTTAATTGCAGCCTGTACATGATGATTTTTTAATTTATTGGGGTGACATTGATTGGTAAAAATTACATAGGTCCCAGGTGTACAATTTTACATTACGTCTTCTGTGTGTTGTATTATGTGTTCATCACCCAGAGTCAGTTCTCTTTCCATAACCATATATTTGTGTGCCTGTCTCTTCTCTCCCCTCCACCCTTACCTTCAGGTAACTACTAAAACTTATTTAAACAAAAAGCTGAATGTTGTAAAGATGAACATTTATCAAGATTTGACTATCCTCGCTATGAACATCCTTAGTTTTAGGTATAATTCTCTGTGTCGCAATTCTCCTCAGCTGGAGGTGGAAGGGAATAGAGGGATACAGGGAGCCTACAAAGGCAAGATATTGATGAAGATTCTAATTTGTCAAAAAACCCAAAAATCTCAGTACTTGCTATTTCATCAAGCTGTCATAAAAAGTAGGATGCTGGTTCAATGAATAAAAAGCAGTAACAGAGGCCACAGCAGAGGAATGAGCAAAGATAGTGAAGCTATAAGGTTTGCATGAAAAATAATCTACCATAAAAGGTGAAAAAGTAGGATATGCTATTAAAAATATTCAGTTCTCTGTTTCTGCCTTTGTTTTAGAATAAAAAGGAATGAATTACTGATACATGAAACAAGAATAAATCTCAAACACAGTATGCCGAGTGACAGAAATCAAACTGAAAAGATTTGTATCTGTCAACTCTATGTATGTGGCATTAAGGCAAAATCACAGGGACAGAAAACAGATCAGGGGTTGTTAGAGGCTCGGCTTGGAAGGAAAAACTGACTAGAAAGGGGGACAAGGGAATATTCTGAGGTGATGGAACTGTCCTGTACCTTGACTGTGGTGGTGGTTATACGCAACTGTTATGTGTTTGTCAAATCTCATAGAACTGTCCATTCAAAAAGCTACATTTTACTGATATAAATTATGTCCCAAAAAACCTAAAAAAAAAAAAGTTAAAAAAATGAAATGGACCATCTGCTAATTAAATTAACTTTCAACAATCAAGGATATAAATGTGCCTTCAATGAAATCATTTAATTATCTGCCGAGTGTAAAACTGTAATAGAGATTCACCTTTTTAAAAAATCATGATATATTAAAGTCAAATAAATTGCCAGCTTAACCACCACAGATGCAGTTTTCAAAGTTTAAACAGAAGGATACTGATGGTATCACTTTATCTGCTTTAAAAATGGATATTTGCCAACATTGAGGAAATCAACAGTTTGCAAATTTTAGCTTTGGGAACTAACATGGCCAAAAAACTCACAAAGAGATGTAAGTTCTGAAGATTTTTAATTATGGAATTTTTCAAAATTGTTTTTGTTTTAAATAACATCTCAGATTTCACTGAATAAGGTTATGAGAGTCACTAAGGCCTTAGTTTTCAAAGGAGCAGAAAGACAACATCTGCATCAGGTTCTAACCCCATGGACCTAAACCACTTCCCCAGCAAGCGGGACAATGGGGACTGCTTCAGGACATCTCATTTCCCACAATTTAGAACACATATTCCACTTCCTGAGAGACAGCTTTTGATTTTAACACAGAACAACCATTAAGGCTGTCATTCACAATGAAAGAATATAGGTGATATATATATACAATTCACTGGAAAAAAGTCAAAACCGAGAAAGTAATCTGATCGACTCTTGTAAATGTCTACAGCTCTTAAAACATCATATTTCATAGGAAAAAGGTATCTTTGCCTACTGTTAATGTAGTCTTTCCTTAAAAAAAAAAAGACACCTCGTCCATTGCTATTTTATAAAGTTAGTGAGACCCAGAACAGCAAAGTTAAAGCAGAATGAGATTTAAAATTGTAAATGTAAAACACTGTTTGAATGATTGTCAAAATGTCAGAATGACTTATGAATCAACAATTCTGTACATACTACAGTTAGGAACACAGTAATGAGCTCATGTAAATAAAATTTCCTAAAATCCAGATATTCATCAAGATAAGACATGATGGCAATGGTCAAGATAAATTTTTAAAAGGCAACTTTTCTGGAAAAAAGGGCAGAAAATAACATTTTACATCAACTTTACAATAAAGAACTTGACTGAATCTTCCATACCTTTAACATCTGGATCATCAATATGTGGTTCTAGATTTTCTATCATTTCTTCAAGTTCCTTTCTGGTGGCCATAGTGATGTTTGAAGAACCTGGCATGGTGACTTCAGGTGTTTCTTCTGGTATTTCTGGGTTGAGTTTATTCCCAGAGCCCTGCTCAAGCTCTATATCTAGATCTATTTCAGGAAGAGGAGTCCTCCAGAAATGGAAGGAGTTGTACAATTCCTGATCTAAGAGAGCTGAATCCTGGGAATTGGTGCCCACCTCTGGCCATAATGTAGACTTGTAGTTACCAGGTTTTTTATCATTCTCATTACTAGCTGCTTCCTGATGAGAGTCTGAGGACAAAGTACAAAGTAAAGACCTGTCCATTGGAACACTTATTTCACCTGGAGATTTCCTAGATGTTTCAGCACGATCTTCCATCGTGTTTTCCAGTTTGACACTGGAATTACTAATACTGGGATCTGAAGGAACATCCTCTGGCCTGATTTGTACATCCTCTGGGACTTCTTGATCTCTGATCCTTTTATTGTTTCATTGGAGGGGGAAAAATGAAAGTATAAAAATAATTACTGAAAAAAATCAATGAAAAATATTACATAAAGCATTTAGACAAGTTAAATATTAAAAATTACAGATTAGCTGTACAAATTGAATAGTTTATATAAATTACTGGTAATCCTTTTTCATTCAGTTGTTCTGTGTTCAGAGATATAAACATCTGTTAAGCCTAAGTCTAGATATTAAAGCATTAGATGTTAGTTGGAGATGATCAAATTTAAGAATCCTGGGATTCTACAATATCATGGTAATTTAAAAAAAGAAAACAAAAATAGTAGGGAGATAAATTCCCACAATGTATTTTAAGATACATTTTAAAAATTATCTGATTTTTACAATTATGGTATTGCCACTCTGCTCCAATGACCCATTTACTTACATAAAAAAGAAAAACATCTCCATATAGCATTACAAAAGATTTTCTTTACTATCTCACAAAATACATTACAATTCGCTTAAGTGTTTTAAGCAAAAAGTTATTTTTGTTTCTTCCACACTTTCTAGCTCTACTCCCAAACGTTTTCCCCAAATTAGGAGTCATGATCTAATTGCTAGGCAGACAGTACAAGTTTCTAAATTAAAATCCACTGATTACCTCCATCCATTATACAAACTAAGGTACTATAGTAAGTTTTGATATTTATACCCTACATTTTATTAGACTCAATTAAATTTTAAAAACATGTATTGAGCACCTACTAGGAGCCAGGAAATGAAACGGGTATTGAGGATTCATATGCGAGATGTAGCTCTTGCTTATGAGATTACAATTAGAGGCAGTTAAAACAAACTTACAAGCAAATAACTGCCAGACAGAATGGTAAGTACAGAAGTATGAATACTGAACACAGAAGGTAGAGATGAGAATTGAAATTAAAAGGCTTTAGAGGAAACGATATGAGTTGTGTTTAGAAGAACCAATAATGTTTATTAGGCTAAGGGGAAGAAAATGTACTGAAAAAAATTAGCATATGCAAAGGCAAGGGTGACAGAGGAGGTATAACACATTCAGAAAATAGCAATGAGTTTTTATTATGGCTAAGAGAAGGAAATGATGGGTGACAAGGATGAAAACCTTTGCAGAAACCACATTGCGCTCCATACTAAATACCTCTGGAATTTATACTACAGGATATAGGAAATAAAGCAGGAATTAAGAGACACTTTTAGATGTATTATTTTTGAAAGACCATCCTGGAAGCAGTATAGAAAACTGGTTGGAGGTAAGAGAGGAGGCAAGAAATATACAGAGCGGGTGAGAGACAGTAATGACTTTCTGAATGATGGCAGTGCTTTGGGGGCCACAGAAACACATTCAAATTATGACAAAACCAATTGGATTTGTTCACTTGCAGTATGCTGTAGATGAGAAACAAAGGAGGAATTTGTGAAGATTTTCAGATTTCTGGCTAGAGAAACTGATTACATGCTGGTAGCATCAAGTAAAAGTGCAAAATGCAAAAACAGTTTAACAAGAATGAGTTCACTGTGGACAGGCTGAGTTAGGTATCTGCTGAAGATGGAGGTGATATCCATGGGAAACTCAGCAGACAATGGAGACAGAGTTGGAGATCAAAAACTCTTAACGACATGTGTAGGGCTTAGATGTGTGTGAGGCAAGAAATATGAATGAAGGAAGACATAAGTCACATAGAATAACAAAGAATAAAGGCATTTTTCTTTTATAAAATGGTGGTAAAGATGAGCCTAATTTTAGGCTTAGAGAAAGAGGTTGTAAGAGATGAAGGAACTACAGACACAGGAAATTGATGAAATAACTGATAAAGGGGAAAGATTATGGGCTTAAGAACACAGGTGGACAGATGAAAAGACATCTCTTTTTAAGAAACATCAAAGAGAAGGAAGGATGGATATGTAGGCAAATATGTAACGTGAGTGTGGGGACAAAACTAAGGGTGTTCCATTGAAACGTTGTTTGTCTTTACATACATACAACAAAAGATACAAAACAGAAGGCCTGCCAGGACAGTGCCAGGATTGTGCAAATGGAAGGGGATGTTAACACCTACTCATATGTAATATCCCAGCTGAGCAGCCACCTTACATATTCCCATAAAATTACCAACTTCCCTCTGATTAGGCTTTATCTCATAGTGATGGTCATGTTATTTTCAGAAATATTTTTAAAAAATACACCCTGACTATTTTTCAAGTTTTTAAATACAGATAAAATATTTAATAAGGTGTGAAAACATACAACACAATGATAGCATTTTAAATGCTGGCGTTGCCCTTCCAATTCTTATTTCCATAAAATATATAGTATGCATATAGAATAAAATTCTGTTACAACTATAAAAATAATGTACTGCAAGTTCTTAGATTTTTATCCCAATGCTGATAGTACATTAATATAAAACTCCAAGCCTTTTAAGGACTCAGATTCCACATTTACTACTTATTCATAAAAATGAGGGATTGGCCTAGATGACTTATAAGATCCTTTTCCTCTCCAGATAGTTCTTAAAGCTAGTGTCATTATGCAAAATAAATGCCTTCTATATGTGTATGAATTACAGAATACTTTTCAATCGTGTTGTTCTTATTAACAGATTGTCTTTTGTTTAAAGAATGTTAATGGCATAATTGGTAAAATTTATGTTAATTTCTTAATTTTGGTAATTAGATTGTGGTTATGTAGGAATGTTGTGTTCTAAGGAAATACACAGTGCAATATTTAAGAAAGGTAAAGAGAATATCATGTCTTAAACTTATTCTCAAAGAATTCAGAAAAAATAAAGGAAATATGATGAAATGTTAATATTTGGACAATCTGGGTAAAGAGTATATGCGATTCTTTGTGCTATATTTGCAGTTTTTCTGATATCATGCAAACTAAATTTTAAAAATTATGGTAACAGATATTGTTTGGTGGGAGTGGGGAATAAATAGGTGAAACGTGTAAGACTTCATATATTACCTGATGAATTTAAGAAAATTTTATTTAAAATATATAAAAAGAACTTAATTAAAAAGCCATACAGTGCATAAAACTATTACAAGGGCCTGAAGTTCCTTGATCACCTTTTTACTCTAGCATTCAGATTATATTTTAATACTAAAGTTAATTAAGAATCTTCTTAGCAGAAAAAACAAAGAAGGTCAAGTCATTCTACTTGTCTAATATAAAATTACTAGTCTGTCCAAACTTAAAATTCTTAGTACAGTTTTAGACAAAAAAAAAAAAAAAAAAATTTCCCTAGAATAAATTCTGTGAAGAATTACTACATGTATGAATAACATGTCAAAAAAAGAATTTTCTAAATACTGATTTTTTTCCTGGAGCTGGATAACAGTCAATGCCAAAATTCTGATATTCTTAAATGTCAGGCTCTGAAGTGCCATTAACAAGCAAACATTGTTTTGGAAATTGAGGAGATACAATTCTGCATAGTGAGAGAATTATCCTATCTCCTAAGAGATTGTAGGTAACAGAGCACTAGAGGGTAAACCAGAAATTTCTCTCAAAAAGAACCTTAAGTTGCCTTTAGTGTTTACATAGTTTACAATTAATAACCTCAGAGTTCCCAACTGGAGACCAAAGGCCTAGAAAAATAAGTACTTATACAGGTATTTCAAGGAGAAAATGACCTATGGAACATATGATTAAGAAAACACTGTATCCTGAGATAGATGCAAAGAACACTCTCTAAGATACATCTTTCAAGTACTGAGAATTAACTAAATGAAGCTTTAACAGCAGTGAAATATTTCCAAATTTGTACCAATAATCAATTTTACTCTCTCATTGTTGGCAATAAGCTAAACTGACAAAAACTAGCGTAAGTGGTTCAGTTATTTAGGGCTTTTGATTTAAATATATTATTTCTTTATAATAATTTATTCAAGATTTATTATGTGCAAACTATGTGCCAGGCCCAGTAAAAGCATTAGTATATATAAAGATAAAAAAACTAGACAGACAGCCACACCAATGGACTTGTAGGCTACTGGGTAATATATGCAATACACAAGTGAAAAAATATAATTAAAAATTATGTTCTTATTCCAGTCCTATTAACAGCCAAGATACAAAAGCTGTGAATTTCCTGAAAAATTCAGGGAAAGACTCTTGGAGACAGCCAGTTTAGAAACAGCAAACAACGCTGACAATGACTTTGTTAAATGACTGATGTATGAATGGAATAGGTAAGTGGGCTTCCCAAACAGAGAGAACCCAAAGAACATAATATATTCAGAGAATAACATAATTGTTGGTTTAACTAAATAAAAAAGAGAATGCATATTTTACATAATTTAGAAATGCAAATATAAGTGTTTAACTCTGCTTCTGGTGGTAGCCTTTATTAACACCTCCAAAGAACCATTAATAGCCTGACCTACGGTGAGTGAAATACAAATTTTGTATATAAAGTCAGATGTTTATAATCAATAAATGCTTCAAATCAAATGTTAATTGATATTAAATGTTTCCAGGATCAGATGAAACAATGTATAATAAATAAGTAGCAGTGGAAATAGATTGTTAAAAACGTTCTGACTTTGTGTGGTATTTCAGAAATCTGAATTCTAGAAAACTGAGAAGACCCTGAGAACAGGAACCAAGTTCTCTATTTCTAGCTACAGTAGCTGGTTCCTAGTAGGTGCTCAATTAATTTCTGGACAATCAATCGACCTTAAATAACAAAACAATAAATCTAACAAAGCTTGAAACAAAAGCTAGTGCAGTATTTAAGAGAGGGCAAATGAATGAATGGTTCTGAGATTAATAACATATAGGATGACTTGAAGCAAGCAAGTAAAACTATACAAAAGCTTTTACAAAGTTTAACATAACTCCTTCCTTAGCCAGGAACTCTCTGTTCCCTTTTCTACACCATTAACACAATTCAATAAAGTCTACTAATATAGTGAAAATCCAATGCCACAAATAGTATTGACTTGAGATTAAGACATACCTCATTACAAGGAAAGAGAAATTAAGGTTTGTAGCTAAAAGATAACTACTTTCAAATAGCTCTTCCAATAATATTCCATACCAGCAGTCAGCAAAACTACTGACCATGACATCCACACCAACTATTTTTGTCAATAAAGTTTTACTGGAACAGAAACAAGCCCATCTGTTTATGTATTGTCTATGGCCGCTACACACTGCAAAGGCAGAATTGAGTAGTTGAGATAGAGATGGAAAATATTAATTATGTGGCCTTTTAAGAAAAGTTTGCCTACCCATCCTATACAATTCTCTAAATTTTTATTTTCACTTACTAGACTCTCTCTAGACTTAAAAATAAATAAAAGTTGATATAGTCTTTGTACAATTAGATAGTGAAAAGGTACACTGACTTTAAAAATGAAAAACAGGTAACATCCCCCCACCCCCAATCATTATTTTTGTCAAATTCCTTGCAGCAGCTGTTTTCAAAAGAACTGACAGACTTTGCTTGCTAGGAAGGCAGGTTTAGAGTGATTTTTCTTCCTTTACAAAAAACAGTACCTCAGGTTTGTTTGGCTATTCAGCAGGACAGTAGGAGAACGGGCAAAAAGGTAAAACAAGGCAGCAGAGAAGAAAGGAAGAACTGCCAAATCAAAACACCAAGAAAGCAAATATCACAGTATCAAGACCTACAGAAGAAAATGTCCATTAGCATCATGACAAGGGAGGGACAAAACACTATGGTAACTCAAGCATTATAGAAGGGACTTTCAAAAACAGGTACTCAATTATTTCAAATGCATACCTGTAAAAGTTGTGCTTATTTTCCATGCACTAAGTATGGTTTGAATTGTATCTTCCCTAAGTATATATTATAATAAACTTAAAAAACTAAAACTCAAATTTTTAAATGCAAAAAAATTTAAAAATGAAAATCAGAGTTGTCCTCTTTAAGCTTCATTTAAAAATCTGCTGCCTTATTAAGATAATACACTTAAAACTGATATTCAAGTTGTAAGTACACTAATTTGGTGCTATTCATTAAAACACTTTCCTCTTCAATTGGGAGATTATAATTTAATCATTCTGTAGAGAGAGAATCCAAGATCCACAATTACATTAATTGACTGGAAGAAAAGGCAATAGTAAGAATGGACTATAACTAAAACATATTCCTAGATTAGGTTTTACTCCTTAAAATCCAACCCCTTTAAATTGTGTAACCATTACCTCATATATTCTAAATGTCAACAGATAATTTAGTAGGTAAATAATTTATTAAACTTATTTAAAACTATTCTCGAATCTATCATTTAGTGTTCTATGTGCCTGGCATCAAGTTCAGTGTGTTACGTGCATCTTCATCTACTCATCTAATATATAACCAACCAAAATGACATTTAACAAATTAATTTAAAATAAAACTCAGTAAGAGTAGTTACTAAATTGTATAATCAAGAGAAATAATCAATTCTCCAAAAGGAACACTTACTATAAAATAGTGAAAATGAAATAAAATGTTCCCAAGCAGTAAAACAGGAAATCAAAGTTTTAAAAAATTATACCTATTTTTCTCTTCTACCGATGTATCTTCTGAACTTTTGCTTTCTTCTTTAAAATACTGGCCTGAGCTAGATGGATTAGCAAAAGTAGATATAAAAGGTCCCAGAGACTGAAAAGCTGCTTGACGAACCTAGGAAGAAAAAAAAAGGACAGTAATAAAACATAAAAATAAAGGCTTATTAATAATCTACTTTCCATACACTGAATGAAGTATTAAAACAACAATTATTTTCTAAAGCAATCCAAATTAAAAAAAAAAAAAAAAAAAAAGAAATCCAAATTCAGAACTATAAACCATTATTCAGCTAGAATTTAAAATTCTTTATAAACTATGTCTCTTCCATTTTTTTTCCCTGGCTTGACTTTAAACCATGAAAATATGAATATGAGATCCCATAAAACTTTTACATAAACAAAGCCAAAGAAAGTCCTGTTGTGTTCTCACAAAAAGAATGTATAAAAAAGTCAAGATGCCAAACAGAAAATATAAAACAATAAAGTCCACAAAATGTGATAAATCCATTTAATGTTTTCAGGTAGGAAAGACTATAATTTGTTCACTACAAGGAAGCAAGAAGATGTATCAAAACTATATATACACTCATCAGAAATATTGACTTAAAATATAATATTTCACAAAAATCTAGAAGCATATACTACTGTTATCAATGAATGTCAAGTAGGAGAACTGAAAGGTTAGAGAATTTTACTTCATATCATATTCCTATATTATGACTGTAATAAAGATTTAAAAAAACATTTGGAAAGGAGAGGTTTCATGAGAGGAAGTAAAAGGATAGATACGATGTGACAGAGGCAACTATGACGGGGAAATCTACAAACCAATTTCTAAGATTATGCCTTTTAAGCATAACGATATCTTTTCCAAGTGTTAAAATGAGGATTACATCATTTGTATAAATTTTACAAAGGCAAAGATATGTAAAGTATGATTATTAATATTTACTGCTTGGAAAAGCAGTTATTATATGCATGGTAGCAAAAAGAACAGGATGTATCTGTTAACTTACAGATTTTTTCCCCTTTGTATTTCCATAAAAAGATAAAAGGTAACTTTTAAAATTACATGCACAAGTTTAGTCTACTCCAGATGTTAAAATTCTAAGCTTGTCTCAAATAGGCATAAAATTTATATATATCTCAAATGACTGTGATTTAAGTAATCCTTCATTTTAATATAAACACATACCCAAATTAACAGGAAATACTGTATAACTCAGCCAAAACAAGGACAAAGTAGTTAAAGTTTCAAAATGAAAATTTCAAATAAGCTACATAGTCTTATCTAATGATCTTACACAAAATACTATAAAAACATTAAAACAGTACTAAGGCTTAACAGTCTTTCCTTCTGTGTAGATTTTGTTTTGAAAATAAATGTGGTAAGATCTTGAGTTTCTGGTATGACAGTGTAAGGAGCTTGGCAGACCCACTCCCCAGCGAAATGAGAAAAAACCCCACCGTTCAACACCTCTGGAAATGGTCATAAGGGCAAATAACACATTAAGGAATATATCTATTGATGAAAATCCACAAGAATTCAGTAAAAAAGCTGACGGTCTGTGGTATGTGAACCAAGACTAGCTCAGGGAGGCAGAGCCTCCACTCCAGACTGCTAAAGCCAAGAACAGTAGGCTCCCTCTCTCCCAGCTCCCAGCAGAGGGCTTTCAACATTTCTCACCCTGCCTCCAGCTACCTGTTGCTGAGACCAGGACCTGGGCAAGTGCAATGGAATGCTGGGGGGCTCCCTTCTTCCACCTAACACCCATTAGTGCAATAGAGGGTCTATCTCTGATGTGGCTCATAATACTGAGTCCCCAAGAGCCCATGCCCCCAGGTTAGAAGAGACAAGCCAAAAGAACCTCAAGCTGCTGTCCACCCCACTACCACCAAAATGCTGTCACCCTAAGGGTGACTGTGCGCATACCCAAAGCTGTGCCACCTGGAAGGGGGCAATGTGAGTCCACTAATATATTCCAGCTAGTCACTTAAAAAACAAGCAACAATTAGAAGCATCTGACAAATGTGCTACAACATATTATCTAAAATGTCCAGTTTCTAATAAAAAATTAAAAGGCATAAAAAGGAACAGGAAAGTATGATTTATACACTGGAAAAACACTAGTTAACAGAAACTGTGAGATCAGTAAGATGTTGGATGTAACAGAATGAGCAAAAAAAAAAAAAAAAAGAATTAGTGAACTCCAGGTATATCAATGTAAGTTATACATGCAGAAGGAAAGAGAAAAAAGAAAATGAGGAAAAATGAATAAAGCTTCAGAAAAACAGGGGACACCATTTAAGCACACCAACATATGTGTAATGGGAATATCAGAAGGAGAAGAAAGAGAAAAGAGAAAACAATGTATTTGGAAGAAACAATCTGGATAGACCTACAAGACATTAAATTAGTAATAAAAAAAAAGAATACCCACAAAGAAAAGTCCAGGCCCAGATGGCTTCACTGCTGAATTCTACCAAACATTTAAAAGAGAATTACTACCAATTCTTCACAAATTCTCCCAACACATAGAAGAGTAGGAATATTCCCAACTTGTTTTAAGAGATCATTATTATCTTGATAACACAACCAAATAAAGAAAAATCAAAGAAAACAACAGACCATTTTCTCTCATACTATGAATATAAAAATCCTTAACAAAATACTAGCAGAGTCCAGCAACATATAAAGAATTATTATATGATCAAGCGAGAGAAACATCCCAGAGACTGAAGGTTATTTAAACATCTGAAAATCAATATACAATATCATAACAACAGAATGAAGATGATTTATATTTGTATAGTAATTTTGTCCAGTTTTTTAAAAAAGTTAATACAGGTGCCTACTGTCTACTTCTAGAAGTATTAACAATAACATATCTTAAACTATAAATTGTTTCTTAAATTATGAAATCAAAATGTTTGCTGTAAAATGCATTTTACATATGATATTTAAACAAAATCCTACCCAACGTGAAGGATCACTGATCAAATTAATAAATAATGCTGACAATTTAGTCCGTCTGATTTCTTGACACGTTGCACATGAAACTGCCATGAAGCATTCAGCACAAGCTTTCCGGACACCCCATACGTTATCAGAACAAAGTTGGAAAAATCTGGGTAGCTATGCAAGAAGGATAGTGTTTTGTTAGGCAGATGAACAGAGTAAAGTTCAGTACAGGTATACCTCATTTTATTGCATTTTGCTTTACTGCACCTCACAGATACTGCGTTTTTTATTGAGGTTTTTTTTTTGTTTGTTTGTTTTGTTTTGTTTTTTTGTAGTATGTGGGTAGTTCCCTGGCTGGGAATTGAACCCAGGCCACGGCGTTGACAGCACCAGCACCTAAGCCTTAAGCCACTACACCACCATACTGCGTTTTTTAAAAACTGAAGGTTTGTGGCAACCCTGCATTGAGCAATCTACCAAGCGCCATTTCTCCAGCTGGCTCAGATGATGGTTAGCATTTTTTAAAGCAATCATGTACTTTTAAATTAAGGTATATACACTTTTTTTTTCAATATATTGCTATTGCAACTTATTAGTCTAGAGTATAGTGTAAACATATTTTATACGCAATAGGAATCCAAAAAATTCATGTGACTCTCTTTATTGTGGTATTTATTGTGAAGGTCAGTAGTTATCTAAAGAGTAGTTATCTCTGAGGTATGCCTATATTTACTTTTATTTCATTTTCTGCTTTCAGTGTTTTAAAATATTAGATTTTCTTAATAAAATTTAGAAGACCCGTTTAGTATTAATATTCAGTAAACGTAAGTAAATTACACCTAACGCATAATACTATTGGCTATGGAAGAGCAAACCACTCCCAACAACTACAGTTTAAACAATATAATCCAAGACCTTGTACCTAAACTTGTTTTACAATGGTTTCAGAAACTCTTAAAGTATGTTAACTTGTACAGTAAGCACATATATCCCATGTACTAACCATTTAAAAATAACCTGCTATAAATTTGTTACTAAAAGACTTAAGGGTTCCAATAAAATTAAAGATTCATTTGAGGGTAGGTAAAAAAAGGGGAAAAATCAAGAAGTACAAATTTATAGTCAAGGATGCAAAAGTGTAGCACAGGGCATATAGACAATAACAATGTAATAATTATGTATGGTGTCAGAAGGGAATGAGATGTATTGGAATTAAAATTTAATAAGTTATATAAATGACCCATCACTGTGCTATACACTTGAAACCAATATAATATTGAATGTCAAATGTAATTGAAAAATAAAGTCTCGGGGAGTTCCCTGGTGGTATAGTGGCTAGGCTTCAGCGCTGTCAAAGCTGCATTCGATTCCCAGCCAGGGAACCACCCACATAAAAATAAAATAAAATAAAGAAAAAGAAAAAGAAAGTCTCAAATACAAAAAAAGATTCATTTGAATAAGAATTGATTCGTTTAATAGAAATGATAAAAATGGATCAATGTTTCTTAAACATATCTGCATTTTTAACAAACTGTCTTATCAAAACACAATTCATATTACAGAAATTTAAACTCCTAAACTCAAAGTCCTATTATCTGTCTTGCTTACATGCACAAAATTGTGTTAATAAAATTTGGGGATAAATGCATGCATTTCAAACTTTACTACTCTGTAATGCATTGCTTACTCCTTTGTTTCTATAATGCTTACCAACATTTCCTCAGTAGCTTGCTGGCCAACTACACTGCAAATGTCTCCAAAATTGGCAGCACAGACCTGAAAACAAAAGCAGCATTGACATTTCAAAATATTACAAAGTTCTTCAGAAATAATCTTTTAAATTTCACATCAATACAGTAACCACTTGAACTATGTGTTCTTAAACAAACAAACAAAGAGAAAGACCAAAAAATACCTTTCGAACATGAAACATTCTGCAATCACAGCACATCTCACAAAACCTAGGAAGGATAAGACGCTCTGTAATGTCCTTTCCAACCATCGGAGCCATTTTGCACATTATCTAAAACAAATAAGAACAAAACAGACTGAAATTATCTTCAAACTAAGACTTATCCAGTCAAGTTTGCTAACTTACTATAAGTCTAATTTAAGGATATATGATATGGCATCATTATACCACATACATTACAAAAAACATCCATCTTATTTATCTGAGTTAAAGAAAAATGGATACTAACTACTACCAATAAAATCAACCAGTAATTGCTAAATGTATAGTAAACCCAGATAAATTCCTAAAAATTTCAATTATGTCTACTGTTTCAATGTCATTAATTATTTTGTCTGAAAACTTCAAAAGCAAAAAACCCCTACATTTCCCCAATAAGAAAATAAATGGTGATTGTTCCAAGGGAAAGATTATCTGTAAGAAGGATCTGGGTTTAGTTCATCTGTATTGCTAAGAAGAGACTATACAGAGGCAGTCTTTAACTTACAAAGTACCTGTTTTAAATGAAACGTGTGCATATTAGAACTGTGTCCTTACTCTGCAAAGCATAGGTTTTAAGGAAGGCAAAGGCAAGGTACAGTTCTGATATGCAAATTTCTGTTAACACAGTACTAGGCAAAATGAGGATGAATTGTGTTTAAAAACTGATCCAACAATAAGTTTACCCCACAGTTGTCATAGAAAGAACTCTGATGATTTGTCATCATTTATCAATTACATCTACTCCTAGGAGTAGATGATGACAAATCATTAGAATTCCTTCTATGTGCAACTAGGACAACAAGTAAAAGGCATACAGATTGGAAAGAAAGAAAGTTTTATTCATATACAAGTATTACATGACTGTCTACATAGAAAATAACAAGTAAATCTACAAAGAAGCCACTATAAAAAAAAAGTGAGTTTAGGAAGTTTGCAGCACGTATGTCAGAATACAAAAATCAAATGCATTTCTGTAAATTAGCAAAGAACAAGCAGAAATATTAAAAAGTTATTCGCAACTGTGTTAAAGAACATGAAATTTAGCAAAATACATACATGCTGTCTATTGACAACTACAAAACACTGATAAGTAAAATACCAAATGGAGAGATCTACCATGCTCATGGATTGTTAGGCTGGCAATTTCCCTCTAATTAATCTATAGATTCACACACTCCCTGTCAAAACCCAGGCCTTCTCAGAACTGGAGATAACACTACATCTCACAAACCCCAAAGCTAGTTTTGTATTTTGACTCCATACTGTTTCTAAGTATTTATACTGTAATACTAATCTATCATTAGAATAAATTATTTGCCAGATAGGAAACAGCTGGGAAGCCGGGCAATGCAAAACATGACAAAATAAACATAAAACAATTTCAAGAGAAATCACGGGTTTCATACCAGCATTGGATAATCTTTTTATTTTAATTATTAATGTTTAACTATTGTTAAATCTCATAAAAAATTATAATAGAGCAAGTTAATCTCTGCTCAATATAAACAGTGATGTCAGAACTGATTTAGAAACTTGTGAAATTAAAAAAAAATTCTGTTTTAGAATTTGACAGAGGTGGTAGTTATATAACATTATGAAAATAACTGCTACTTAATTGTACACTTTAAAATGGTTAATTTTATATTATGTGAATTTCACTTCAATAAAAATGGTATTACAGGGGAAAAGTATCTAAACTAACTGGTACCTGGTATCTAAAAATAAAATAAGAAAATCAAGGAATTTTCAAGGGAAAGGGATGGAGAGATGGTCAAATTCATCCTACTAATGATTCAGAAGCACTATAAAATGTTGTTGCAATTTCTTTCATATCAACAAAGATGCAATTAAATTATTTTAGGTTTAAATTGTAAACTCTCACTACCCAAACACATTTGAATAAATTTTTAGATGGATTTATCACTTTTCTAATTTAGGTATTATTAGAATTCTTACTACCTAAATTCAGGAACCATATATGTGAACTACAACAGGTATTACTGTAATACTAATTCATGTTTTGCTAACCACGTCAAAACCCCCTGAAAATTTACTATTATACTTGACATTATGTGTACAATGAATTAATCTGTATATTTTCCTAATAATCATAATTTATGTCATATATATTATAGTAAAATTACTTGTCTAACCATCCTTCTCCCAAAAACTATACTGTCAAGGGCAGTATTATTATTTTTTCTACTGTGCTTACACAATGGCTAGAAAAGTGTTCAATAGCAATTAAAGGGGTTCAAAGTTTCTTTATTCCAAACAGGTTTGTGTGTATGTGTATTTTTTAACTGCACTGATTTTTCTCCCATCTTATTTTTTTATTTTGACATAAATTTATAGTTACTTATTACGTATTTTCTTGTATATTTTTCTTTTCAGAGCCCAGCGTCAGAGTTATCTAATTCCCAGCTGCTTGACATAATACGGGACCAATAGAAAACACCCCTTTTCCCTTGAAAACCTAGGTCCCTTTCTAGCCTGGCACTGTATTTCAAATTCAATGATTTGTGGCTACATTGATACCTAACACTTAAATCCTATAATACATAATGTAGCAAAATAATATTTAATGAACAGCTCCTACCAGTCAATATAGTGACTAATTTTTATGTAAAGAGAAAAATCACATTCTACTTACAGCCACAGCTTCTGTTTTCACATCGTCATTGCTATCTGGGGCAGTTAGCTCTATGAGGACTGGGCATACTTTGGTTTCCACATCAAATCGCTCAATTAACTCCTGCTCCAGCAGAGCCAGCAAGGCTGCCTGACTTGTTTTTCTTACCTAGGAAAAAATTAACAGTATAAATGAAGTATATACATGATAAGCAAAATTCTATTACTTGATTTGCATAAAATTGAAGACTTCTCATCTCAACTTAAAGCAGGCATGTACAACCTGCAGCCCAGGACAGCTTTGAATGCAGCTGAACACAATTCTTAAAACATTATGAGATTTTTATGCGACCTTTGCTTCAGCTCATCACCTGTCATTAGTGTTAGGTATATTTTATGTGTGGCCCAAGAGAATTATTCTTCCAATGTGGCCCAGGGAAGCCAAAGGTTGGAGCCCATTGCCTTAAAGGGATTCATAACTGGCAAAAACATGCAAATAAAAATCTGTGGCTATTTTCTTCAAGTATTGCAAAGATAGAACCTGGTAGGTTGTGTTATAACAGAAAAAATGGAACAAAAAAGCCATCTTGTAAAGTATGTCTCACAAAGAAACTTTTTGAGGGACATCTATGAGGGCACCAAGTGAGAATGAGCTAAGAGGAATTATCTATAATGGCATTAATGAGACCTAGATTTGCCAGACTCTCAACAATTCTTATCTAAGGTAAGTGGTCATCTTGAAAAACAGAGTAATAAAGTCAGAGGAAAAAACATTCAAATGAGATCACCTAGGACAAGTCATTCTATATACCATACTATATACATTTCCATTAAGAACATGTAAACAACTCTCTTACCTGATTATTCTGATCTGCGAGATATCTAACCACAATAGGTAGTAAGTATTTGGAAAAAGCATAAGGAATTGAAGGCCGGTTTTCTTGACAAAACAATGCAATATGAGGCACCTGTTCCATCAGCTCTGCTCTCACAGTTGGTTCTATTGAAATAACAGAAATGTGAGCAAACAATTCTTCCACAGTAACAAAATCTTTGCCTGGGGTTGAGCCTATTTAGGAAAGGTTTGGACTTTTATCTTCAGCATAAAAAGGACTTACAAGATGTTCTCTAACTCTGTGATCCTTTTCACAATCATACACAGGTCCATCCCATGAGTTAAAGGAGGAGTTTCCCTCCATCCCAAGCTTGTATCTTCATAGTATACACTAAATAGACAATCATTTCCAATAATGACTGAATTTATTATCACCTACATTTTGTCATTACATCAGACATAATTAGTGCCAGGAGTTAAATATCCAATTTTCACATCAACTATGATATGGTATTATCTATAAATGCTACTATTTAAAAACCTCCTAAGGTAAGTCATAAAGACTAGCATCTAATCAGGGTGAGCCAATATATACTGTTTTAAATGGGACAGAAAATAATTGTCCTGTTCAGTTACAAATAATATGCATGGTCAGCCTATCTCACTGGGCTAAATTCAAGGTGTCAGCAGGCTGACCACATGTACTATTTGAAATGGGACAGTACCGTTGTTTTCTGTCACATTTAAAATGGTACATCTGGTTAGCCTACTTCTAATCTTCTAAGTATATAAGATTCCTATACTGCACACCATACATTAATTCTAGGTGAATTAAAGTTCCAAACAGTTTTTTAAAGATCAAAAGCACTAAAAGATAACATTAAAAAAAAATGTTTGAGCTCAAGGTGGGAAGCCCTTTTAAGGCAAACAAATAAAAAAAGAACAACTAAAATACCAGCAAATTTCATTTTATAAAGACTTCATTATAGACATCAGATAGCATATTTATTAATAATTAAAAGGCAAAACAATCTGGGAGAAAATACATATATAATAAAGTATTAATAACTATATATACAAATAATCCATTGTTCAAATGAATATAAAAAAGAAAATAAGGATACAAACAAAATAAGGCAATTCACAGAAGAAATGCAAGTGACTGACACACAGACATGATGGAGTATCAATAAAAGCATTACATCAGACCTAACTGGAACTTTGGCACTTATTAATGATATTATGAAAGTTACCTTAAGGTAAATATCCATAAATGTGCCCAGAGGAACTTTAGATTTCAACAAACACAAATTAATAAAACTATCAGAAAATGTACTAACACTTTACAGAGCTAAGAGTCTTTACCAACAAACCAATTTTGGAATTTCTATTACACGGCTGTGCCATGTGAAGTTAAATAGTATTTGAACAAAACAGAGTGCTGTACATATGGTCTCTATTTTTCCTCACTGACCCTAAATATGCTAACATTGACCTAATACTTACATATACTTTGAAGCAAAAGGAGACAAGTCATGGTTTTAGTTAAGAAGAAAATCAGTAAGTTTTCTTTCTTCAAAGGCCTGCTTAGGCAAACAGACCAATGGAACAAATGTATTACAGAAACAGAACCAAGCACATATAGACAAACAGTTTTTTAAAAGATGAAAAGGGACAGATGGTCTTTTCAATAAAGAATGCTATGTCAACTGGATGCTCACATTTAAAAAAAAAAAACAAAAACAAAATGAAACAAAACTTCTCCCCTACTTCATATCATACACAAGAATCAATTCCAGGTGGAATGGAGATCCACATGTCAAAGGCAATAAAACAACAAAGCTTCTAGATTAGATAATATGAGAAAATATTCCTGACTTTGAGGTAAGTAAAATTTTCTTAGGCAGAACACAAACAGTACTATCCATAGAAAAAAATAAATATTCTTAAACAGGTACCATTAAAAGACAAGACACAGAGTGAAAAAGATACCTATAATGCACATATATTACTTAGGGCTCGTATCCAAAATATAGAATTTCTGCAAACATGTAATAAAAAAAAAATTGTGAACTGAAAAAAAAGTATGTGTGTGGACGAACTTGATCAAAGACTTAAGAAACGATGCCCCAAAAGCCAATAAGCATATAACTAGGTGCTCAGCTTTACTGGTCACTGAGGAAATACAAATTAAAATGATAATGAGATATAAATTTACTACCCTTTTAGATATTTAAAATAAGTAAGCTCTGGTGAAGATCTGAAACAAGAGGAACTCTCACACTTCTGGTAGGATGAAAACTTGTTACACCATATACGAGGTTTGACAATTAAGTTCTCTAACTAATCCTAGAAAAAGTGCTATATACCTCATTGCTGAATATCACTATGGTCACCTTCAATGCATACCCTATGACACAGTAACTTCAATTCTAAATTCCAAGTGTATGCCCAAAGAATAAGTGTTCCATTGTGACTCCTGGGCTCAGAGCAGCATTACTAGCCTAAAGCGAGAAGTAATCTATATTATGTTTACTAACAGAATAAAAGATAAATAGATGCAGCATATTCACAAGGCACTGTGGTATATTCACACAGTAATCACTGTATAACAAATTTTTAAAAAATCTATAAATACACTTACATGTAACATAATGAGCTTTACAGGTATAAAGAAGCTGTTCATATACTTTTTGCAGTGTGTTATATTCAATACTCAAAGAATAGGAAAAAATTCTGCTTCAAGTATGTTATTTCTGAAATGCTGGTAATATACTTGTAACTGGTTTGGGTTGCAAATTTATACACCCAAGAATAGCTGGAGAACTGCCTTCCTCATTCCCACCAATCCAAACAATTACAAACATACGCACACACAGAAACTAACATAAAATGACTCCTAGTGGTTAACAACTCGGAGTCTTGTAGAACAACTCAAAACCACTTGAGGGACACTCCCACAATGAAGGCTGACCCAAACACCAAACACCTATGAAGACCCACTAAAAATGAGCTCACAATCCAAAACTACAGAAAAAAAGACAAGGAAATGATCCTTCAGCAGCAAAATGATTAAGGCACAACAGGATTAACACCAAGAACTTTAGCTACTACAAACAACCTTTAGAGATTATTTTAAACATTCTTTTAAAGATATAATAAAAGGAAATATACTGAAAAGGAACACAATAATAGGGAAAGAAAAACAAGAAGATATAAAAACAAAGCCATTTTAAGACTCCCTAAAATGAAAAATGAAGATAATGGAATGAAATACTCAAAAATCAGATGGCGGATTAGAATTTGGTATCAAATTCTTTACTGAGAGAAATGACTGAAATGCAGATGGAAGATAAAGGACTGGAAAGTAACAGTATTAGCCATGAAAACTACATTTATCTAACAAGAGACTGATATTCTGAATCACGTACAAATACGAGGTCTGACAAGATCACAAACTTGCCACCATGTGCTTATGTTGGCAGCACTGTACAAACAACTGGGTAAGGTTTCATAACCTTGGTATATCTGTGTCTCACAGCTGTATCAGTGTCAACCTGTGGCAGTGTCTTGCTGAGAGGCATTAATTATTGCTGTTGCTTGTTTTTGTGTGCCATCATGAGAATGTCAGAGCTTGAATTAGAGCAATGAACAAACATTACATTTCTTGTTAAACTTGGCAAAAGAGGAAGTGAAATCAGGGACACGTTAGTCCAAGTCTCTGGGGATAATGCCATGAAGAAAATGGCAGTGTATAAATGGATTAAATATTTTTCTGAGGGGAGAGAAACCATCACTGATGAAGAGAGGTCACGGTGGCAGAACTGACAAAAACATTGCAATAATTCATTGAATTGTCTGTCAAAATCATTGGCTGACTGTGAGAAGCATAGCAGACCAAGTAAACATCAATAGAGAAACAGGAAAATCTTCACTGAAAATTTTGGCATGAGAAAGGTGTGTGCAAAAATGATCTCAAAGCAGCTCACCGATGAACAAAAGCAAAAGAGGGTCACAGTTTGCCAAGACCTTCTGAAGAGGCAAGACATGTTTTGGGCCATGTTATCACTGGTGATGAAACAGGTGTATCAATACAACCCTGAAACAAAGTGTCAAAGTGCACAGTGGAAGTCAGCCAATTCTCCATGACCAGAGAAGTTCCATCAAATTAAGAGTCAATGTTGCTAACCTTTTTTGATATCAGAGGGATCGTTTATTCCGAATGTGTACCAACTGATACAAAAAAAGTTTACTATTTTAGAACTGCTAAAAAAGGCTGCATGATAAAGTTAGAAAAAAACAACCTAAATTTTTTTCCAACAAATCATAGCTCTTGCATCACAACAATACACCAGCTCACAAGGCACAGTCTGTGAGAGTTTTTAGCCACTGCACAAATAACTGTATTGGAACACCCTCCCTACTCACCTGATCTGGTCCGCTTTACCCGAAGATAAAGGAAACACTGAAAGGAAAACGTTTTGATGACATTCAGTACATCAAGGGTCATACGACGACAGCTCTAATGGCCATTCCAGAAAAAGAGTTCCAAAATTGCTTTGAAGGGTGGACTAGGCACTGGCATCGGTGCACAGCTTCCCAAGGGAAGTACTTCGAAGGTGACTATAGTGATATTCCCCAATGAGGTATGTAGCACTATTTCTAGGATTAGTTGGTGAACTTAATTGTCAGACCTCCTATATACTCAAACAAAAAATAAACTTAAAAAAAAAGAGGAATTTGAGATAGAAGAAAGGCAATATTAAAAATGTTAAAGGTTGAAAATTCTCCCTGACAGAAAGATACAAATCCTCAAATTTAAGAAGACAAAGTCCTGAGTAGAATAAATAAAAATAAATCTGTACCTAAAATTAGACTAGCAGACTTCTCAATAGTAACAACAGTAAGATGAGAATGGAATAATATTAAAACTATCAACTAGATTTTTATACTGAGCTAAATGATAATGTAAGGGAATAGTGAAATATAAATATTTTCAGACAAAGGAAAAGGGATACGTCACTGTCAGACCCTCATCAATACATGTCCTCTTAGTAAGAGGAAATTGAACCGAAGAAAAGTCAGATACACGATGTCCTGAAGGGGAAAATTTTTAGCAAATTTAAACAAACATTTTACTATATATAATCATAAAATATGAATGCTAAATTTAAGGGAATAAAAAATCAAGACAAAAGTTGATAAAAATAAGGTAGAACCAATATTTAAAGATTCTAAGCTCTTTATTTGCTTAGGAGGATGAATTATATCCATTAACTTTACTGTGTATTTTTCAACTGTCTTTATCTTACTTCACCATTACAATCAACACAACCTACCAAGTTAGAAACCCTAAGGTCAACTCCCTCTCTTCCTTCACTCTTTTTATCACAGTAACTTTGAAATCCCTCCCTAGAGCAATTCAAGTTCTCTCAAACAGCTCTTTAACTATTAGCATTAACAGTTCTCTCAACTAGGCTTCCTGTTACCTTTTTCATCAAGTTAATCCATACTGCTACATTATTGTTTCAAATCAGAAAAAAAAAAAGCAAACTTTCTAGCTGGGCACAACATAAACCTTAACAATCTAGCCTTCAATGACCTTATTTAACAGCCTCATTTAACTGTAAACTTAGTGTTGATCAAATGGGCCAAAATCTTGAACTCCTCAAGCCTTAAGCCTATCTTTTTCTCTCCTGAGTATATTCTTTCCCCTCTCTGTACCTCATCATTCTATCCAATGCAACTCAAATGCCATTAATTATTTGAAGGGAGCCCCCAATCCTCCCCAACATAATTTTTTATATGTTGGTTGCATTCATTAAATTATTAATTTGATGACAGGAATCTTATTCATTTTAGTAACTGCTCTATAACAATCTAGAACCTGATTACAGTATGCAGTGTTTTATGTTACTAAATGAATGCAAAGTGAAATGTCAACAGAGATATTTACCATAAACTCAACAACTTCGGAATATATTTAAAGAAAACACACATATACGAGTATATTTATAAAAAACCAGCACTCTGATTGGTGAACAGGTGAAAGAAAATAAATACAAATTCCTTCTCAAAGAATACCTTGTCTCTACCAAGAGAGGATTAACCACATGCAATACTGATAAAAATTTAAGTTAAATTGCATCTCAGCAATTTACAGTTGATGAAACTCTCCTAAAACCATTCTGGAACAAACATATGCATGAACAATTATGTACAAAGAGTGTCATAATGAGAAAGATTATTAGTAAGGTTACAAATATTTTCTCTACCTTTTAAGAAAATAAAAATTATTTAAGATTTATGTAAACATATTCCCATAAAATGAACTGCTTACCAAAAGATGAGCTCATCTAAAAATGAAAAAAAAAAAAAATAAAATAAAAAAAATAAAAATAAAAATGAAGACTTGCTGACATACCAAAAAGATGATTAGAAATTGAAAGATAACATATTTTAATAAAGAGATAATGAGTTAAAGAAAAAAAAACTTTTTTGAATTGTTTCTAAAAACCAAATATAAAAATATGCTTAAAACTTAGTATTAGGTTAAAATGGTAAATTTTGTTATGCATATTTTACCACAATAAAAAATATTTTAAAATATTTTAAAAAATATAAGACTGTATTCTAAGCCACAAATCAAATTTACCTCTTTATTAAGTAGACCCTACTATCTTTATTTTGGAAACAAACAGCTTTAGTTTTGCGAGTGATTAACATTTTTTGCAAATGAGAAAGCACACAAAAAGCAAGTGCCTAAAAAAATTTACAGCCTATTCCAACTCCTTTAGTTTATTAAAAAGCACTTTTTAAAGTTTTTATTAATCTTAAAATATTAACATAGATGACTCAAAGCAATGCTCTTAAGACTTTTCTATTGAGAAAAATCCAAAATTAATAAATGGGTCTACTAAAAACTGTTTAGATTGAGTAACAAGTTTTTATTTTATTGTTATTAATGGGTTTGATAATTTACTTAGGAAAAATTTTAAAGAAATATAACACTAAGTTTTTCATTAATTTTAAAAACACAAACTGGTAAAAGAAAACTTCCTCTGCATCAACATATACCTGAATCGTCAGCTAATCTGTTAATTCTTTCCAAAACAGCAACACAATCTCTTTCATCATCGCAGACTTCCCTCAGCGTATCCAGCAAACTCCGGGCCACCATTTGTCTACACAAAAAAGAAAATTACATAGAGTTCAGTGGCATCAATAATTAATATTCAGAATTTTAAGAGGCAGAACCCATATAATTTTAAAGAAAACTTTTTCATATATACATATTTTGGTCCCCAATTTCCTAAGTGACAAATGCCAGCAGGGATTTTATTTTAACAAGATGAAACTGAATATTTACTAAAATATTTTTCTTCTTCTTCCTTTTTCTTTAAATATGTGGGTAGTTCCCAGACTGGGAATTGAACCCAGGCTGCAGCGTTGACAGTGCCGAAGCCTTAAGCCACTACACCACCAGGGAACTCCCTAAAATATTTTTCTTTTTTATCTAACTGATTTACCAAATTTCCAAGGTGATTGAAAAGTGATTTCAGTTCTCTTTTTTAATTACAATAATGGAAAAATTTACTCATTCCTCATTATATAAAATGTTATCTTTATATACTTTTATTAAATGAGTTTTATACATCTATACTCAAAAATTTAAGCAAAGACTTTCAGATTTCCTAGAAAACTCTGATAGACAGCCTTGGGACCATATAGCTGGAGAAACAGTGCATTGGAAAGAGTGTTAGCACTTCCTCAATGCCATGTCCCAATCCCTGTGAACATTACCTGGCACATAGTAGATATACATCATTTGCTGAAAGAATAATGTACTTCACAGTAATCACTTTAAGTGAATATCAAAATTAAGCCTAACAGCAAAAAAGCAATGGTATTTTTTTTCCAAAAAGCAAAGAAAGAGTGCTGTATCATTACTGGGATCAAGGAGTAAAACAACTCTAAAATGGGCTGCGGCTGTGATTGAGAGAACTTGGTGACTCAGACTGCACATGTTAATAACAACTTTAAACAGGTATTTTCCCTACTGAAAATTAATGTAATGAAAACGATCCTTTCACTTCCACTTTAATAAAAAGAATATGTGTGTACCTGTTAAATACGTTCTCACTTGCAGCATACTTGTCCAATCTCCCCAGTGGCGTCAACATTTCATCTTGTGAGACAAAGTCCAGGGCTGAAGGTATAATAATCACATCAGACTCTGAGCTGTAGTCATCCACACCAACTATCAGAGACATCAGAAATACTCCTTATAAGAGTCTGAAACTAAAAAATACCCCTTGCCTGTCTGAAACTTCCTAAGTAAAGCTGCCCTTAATGAGTGTGGAACAGCACAAAGAATCATGGGAGAATCTTAGAATCAATTCAGAAGCCATGAATAATTGAAGGATGCATCCTCTGTTTTGTTTTGTTTTTACAGATACAATCTAATTTCCTCTACAAGCGCAGGGGTCAAAGGCTGTAGAAATTCAGTATGGGGTGATTACAGAAGTGTTCAAAAAAGAGTGATCACAGAAACCTGACAACTTACACATATAATCAGAACACTAATAACTTGTAAATAAATAAAATGCCAAATATTGGTAGTTAATTGTGCAATGCAGAGAAAAATATTACATACAGAAGAGCAAAGATAAGAATTATAGCAAATTTCTCATTAGAAACAATACAAGCCAGAAGACAGTAGAGCTACTTTTTTCCAGTACCTTAAACGGAAAACAGTACCAACCTACAACTCTATACTCAGTCAAGAGAAATCTACCAAGTATCTTTGAAATTCATATCTTTCAAATGCAAAGACATTTTCAGACATGCAACAGCTGACAGACATCATCACCAGCAGACGTGCACTGTAAAATTAAAGGAAGTTTTCAAGCAAAAAGAAAACTATACCAGATGGAAATCTGGATTTACAACAAAGAAATGAAAAGCATCAGAAATGGTAAATATGTGGGTAAATACAAAAGCCTCCCCATCTAAAAAATCTCTTTAAAAAGATAATTGACTGTTTAAAGCAAAAAGTATATATTGTAAAATAAAAAAGAAAAAATGGAACCTGGGGTTTGTAATACACAGAGGTAAAATATATGACTATAATAGCACAAAGGCAGAAAATGAATAATGTATACCGTCCTAAAGTTTTTACTGTATGTGAAAAGATACAACATACTACTTTAAGGTAGACTGTAATTAGTTAAAGATATATACTTTATAGTTACAAACTCTGTAGCAACTATTAAACATCAACAAAAGACATATCACTAATAAACCAATAAAAGCCATCAAATGAAATCTTTAAAAAAATACTAAATCCAAAGGAAGGCAGAAAAAGAGGACAAAAGGAAGAGATGGGACAAATAGATGGAAAATATCAAGATGAGAGGATTTAAAGCCAACCATACCAATAACAACATTAAATGCAAATGGTCTAAAAGAGGAGTGTTCAGCCTTTCAGCTTCCCTGGGCCACACTGAGAAGAACTGTCTTGAGCCACACATAAAATATACTAACATTAATGATAACTAATGAGCTAAAAAAGGTCCATGCATAATTTTCATAATGTTTTAAGAAAGTTGATGAATTTGTGTTGGGCCACATTCAAAGCCATCCTGGGCTGCATGCAGGTTGCAGGTTGGACAAGCTTGGTCTAAATAGCTCAATTAAAAGGCAGACTGTTAAAATGGATTAAAAATAACACCTAACATGAAATGATTTCTTCCAGAATGCAGAAAAGTTTTACATAGGTTATTCTGATCTACAATTCAGAGCAAAGTACCTTAAATACAAACCAGAGAGTTGTAAGAACTCAAACACTGTTCATTTAGCCTCTTTTCTCCTCTGTGACCTGACTGTTGAGCTAGCATGACCTTGAAGGTACCTTATACAGGATCCAGAATTCTGTGATTACGACCAAACTGTTTCATTAGTCTCCCACTTGTTAATTTTAAGATGAACACCAACAACATTGATTCTGGTCCATTGAAAGCCAGGGACAGTGGGGAAGAATTCTAGAGCAGTCACTGTCAAACATAGCTGTGTTAAGACAAGGTTAGAGCATTTACCTCTAAAATGCAAATTCCCAGATTTCATATACAGACACTGATTATATAAATTTGGAGTGAGGCCCAGGAGCATTCATTTTTAATAAATATCTCCACTCATTCAAATGCAGTTTGTTGAACCCATTTTTGAGAAACATACTCTTACAGGTAACAAAATTGTTATTTTGTTTCAACTTTTTTGTCACCATGCTATCTATTATGGTTGACAATTACTTTGATAAAAAAGGAGGTGTTCCACTATAGCAGAGACACTGATGACAAAAGTTCATTTCTATTTCCCAGTACTGCCACCTCCTGTCAACATCTGTGGAATCATTCTGGCCTAAATTTTACTCTCCAAATTCATGGTTTCCTCATCTTTTTTTTTTAAAGGCTTAAAATGTATTTTAATAAACTGATGTTGCATGACTGCTTCATTTCTCAGAAAAACGCCAAAGGTATCAGGAACAAATCAAACATGGTACACTAATAAAAAAATGCACAGCATAACTACGAAGATAGGCAAGGCTAAGAGCTACTGTCAGACCTTCAGCATGCAGCAACCCTATTCCCAAGACTATACAAGGCCTATCAAGAAAAATTATGAACAACATCAGACACAAAAGGGCCATTCTTGGGTTGTCCTTACCTAAGAAAAAGATGGAGGCAAGTTAACACAAGATTTTTTAAAGATATACTTAAATGAAAATCCCTAAGAAAAGAATGTTTTCCTTAGGACATGAAGGGGTAATATATGGAATATAACAGAACTGGATGTATATTATGTGACCTCTGTGGACATTTGCCTGACTTCTGGGAATGAATGGAGGATGAGGCTAAGGTCACTGAGGGATGTTTGGTTTTGTGATATGTGTGGCAGTGTCTCTGGGGTGGGAATTTAAGAATAAGAATTCATGTAGGATGGACAAAGAATGGACTGATCAAGGTTAATGGGGGGCTCTAACTGGATCCATTTTGCCATGATTGCTCCCACCCCATAGCACTCAATAGTCACGAGATTTCAGAAATGCACCACACAGATTTGATTAGTTAATCAATATACTGCACAGAATACCTCCAGCATACTCCCTAGAGTAGCAAAGGTAGGGAAGACCTAACTACTGGAGGAATGAATCCCTAACACTTTTTCAGGGCAGAATTCTGGCTAGTCCAAAAAGGGTCCTTCTTCTAAAGGTTTGGGAAAACTAGACACTGCAATTTTATTAATATTAGCGACGACTGTTTGGAGCAAATTCAGCTCCAGGAGCTGCACAGTTGGATGCAGGAGGGGTTCCACCAATTGCCCCAATTCCTTCCATTGCAGCAGCTTGGCCAAAGTGTTCACTTGTTGGTGGGGTCAGTCCCAAGGTTCCATCTGGCATTATAGTGGCAGGTCCTGGAGGAGCTGGGGTACCAGGTGACAGAGAAGCAGAGGGCATGGCACCTCCCACTGCCATCTGGCCCATCCAAATCTCCTACTCTCTCATATCAGGGAAGGCTCTCCTGAATCCTTGCTGTTGCTGCATTTCTTCCTCACGGCTCCTGGGCTCCTCCTCCTGCCTGAGCTCCAGCTGCTTTTGTTTTTGCACTTCTTGGTTGTGCAACTCTTCTATTCTCCGAAGTTCTTGACGCCACATCAAATCCTGCCTTGTTAACATGACCTGGTTCTCAGGTGAGCAGCCTCCATCTCCATCTTCTCATGAGCTTCCTTGATGTTGTGGTCTACTCGGCCCTGTTGCTGTTTCTCCATCTCAATGAGTACCTTCCAGTGCCTGGCATACTCAGAGGACCCAGGCTGTGCGAATCTGGGTGGCTGCTCTTGCTCCTTGTGAAATTGCTGGTTCTTTATAACCAGCTTCTCTGGAAGTCCCTCTTCATCATCTAACTGGTCCATGGGCTCCACTGTCACAGGGCAAGGAAATGTGGTTGGCAGGAAGGAGCCTTCATTGCATCTCTCCAGAGTTTTCTGAGCACCTGGCTTCCTTGAGAATTCAATAACGCCTTTTCCTGACAGCCTTCCTCAGTTATCCACAATGACCACAGCCCTCTCTACCTGGCCAAACAAGAAAAGACTTCCTCCAGCAGCTCACTGGACACATACTGAGGAAGGTTTCGGACTGTAAGGGATATGCTGTGGCAGGCAAAACACACACACAGCTGCTTTCCATGGAGTGGCATGTTGTCTGGCTCTACTTTGGCAGTCTCTGCTAGAGGTTGTGTTCCCAGTAGGGTAGAGCCAAAGCCCTTATTCCTTATGAATGAAGACTTCTCCTGCCTACCCATATTTCTCAGTTTCCTCATTTCCTCCTCAGTGATGTCATGGGGTAGACTGCTCACAAAGAGTCAGCTATGTTGGGTGAGGGTCTTCTCTCCTGGTTTGCTAAAATTCTTCAGGTCACTAGTTAAGCCTTCATTTTGGTTGCTGGCTTGTTGCCATCTGCAAGTACTGGTGGCAGCAGTGGCTGCTGCTATTGATGCTTCCCTGGAGCATGGTTTTGATTCTCTAAGTTAAAGGTTTTATTGCTCTGCATTTTTGCACCCCTCTATTGAGTGTTTTCTCTCCTTAGAATAATGGCGATGCCACACGACCGCTACCCTTCCTCATCAATTCTTGATTGGATTAACAAGGATCTGGATTTCATCTTTATGGAAGCCACAAAGATACTCCATACATAAGTCTTACCCAGTCATCTTGCAAATGCCTGCCACAGATTACAAGGAGAAACAGAAATATAATAATAATAAAAAGAGAGCATTTATTATCATTAATGAAAATAATCCTACAGCAGGTACCCCAAGTGATGGTATAGTCAATAATATCTTTAGATAAAATAGATAACAGAGGGAGTAAATTCAGTTATACTGCTACAAGGACCCTATAGTTTATATAAAGTTGTACATTAACTTTAAATAGATTATGATAAATTAAAGATGCGAAATACAGTCCTTGTAAGTAATCTCTAAAATATGCAAGAATAGCTAGAAAACCAATAGAGGAATTAAAAAAACAGCATGAGCAGATGAAATTCTGATTGTCCTACTCATCTGCCTGCCTGGGATGTGAGCCATCCCTTTGTCCAGCATGTCCATGCTGTAGACATTTTCCAATCACTTAGTAGCCTTATCATCAGGTCAGTAATAGCCTAACGCTACCTCTTAGTTCAACCTTACTCCATCTCATCATGTAGGCATTGTATCACCTCATGTCATCACAAGAAGAAGGATGAGTACAATTAAGACTTTTTGAGAAATATCCCCACATTCACATAACTTTTTGTTACAGTATATTGTTATAACTGTTGTATTTTATTACTAGTTATTATACTTAACCTCTTACTGTGCCAATTCTTGGATGATAAGGGAGTTTGCCAAGCTGGACAGAGAGCAGGAAGAGGGCACTCTGAGCACAGAAATCCAAACACAGGGAGTTGAGGAAAACCATGTCATGTTTAGAAAATTACAAAAGTAATTTAGTACAGGTTGGGCACAGGGTTCATACAGACTTGAGGCAGGAGGAGTAGGAGAATGTGACCAATCAAAATCAAATTAGTCTTCTAATTTTTAAAGATTAACATTACATTTTGTAATATCCTCTTACCTGGCTAGAGAAATCACATTACTACCCTGTAAATAGGAAAATTTGTAATTTTCTCAGCAACAGCTTAGCTAAATTCAAGTTCCCTCCTTTAAGCAACAGACAACTACAGGCAGCATTTATTCTTATTCAACTAAGCTTTAATAAAATTGAATTTAAATAATCAATTATTAATTAAAGCCATCATTTTTTAAAATTAAGAAAGAAGCACATACAATGGCTTTTCCAAGCTTAGCAACCTTCTTTACACAGCATTCTAAGAGCCCAAGACTCATATTACTCCTCTCCTAATTATCCTATGTTCTTAGTTATCGAAGAGTAAAGGAGGGAAGCCTCTTGTTTCCTCAAAAGTATAACATTCTAAAGTCACTGGAAATAGTTCGAGTTCCACCTGCATCAATACTATCAAGTGAGCCTTATTTCTATTCTTTGTTAACAATGCTCAGATATACTACAAATTCATGCTAATTTCATGTTCATTTATAACAATTTTGAATCTACTATTCTTAAATTTTATAATTCTCTCAGGTGTTCCAAATCCCTATTCTAACTTCCAAGAACTACCCTCAAAACACTAACTTCCATTCTTGCCTTACTATCATATATGCACTGGACGCGCTCTACAGTGCCAACTCAGGGGGAGAGGTGCTGGCAACCAGGAGAGAGACCAGTTTAAGTCATGGCACCTGCAACATTCTAGTGCATGACCATACATATGCTTAAGAGCACAATGAGAGATGAAAAGCTACTTCAGCCGTTTTCACATGCTTCTCAAAAATGGAGCATCTCACAACTACTATCTAAAGATGTATTTTTCCAAAAACATGGCCTTTAAGTACCAACCACCTCATCCAGGACTCAGCTACAGAAATAATGTTACAATGGTGGAGGAAAATTATGGCTGTTAGATTTATATAATATGGTCATGTATACTGTACTTTATGAGCAATATAAAAGCTATTAGGGCAATTCTGACTACAAGTGTTTTTTCCTGACACAATGAATCTAGAACTTTAGTTTACTATTCTCTAAAATGACTTTTTTCAACATATTTCTTAAAGGTGTAGTTCATTTTGTAGCCTTCATCTCCTCATCAAGACAAATATAATCTGTCCTACTTCTTGTTCACTCTTGTGAGTCTCTTCTCAAAGATTAGCAATAATTTGCCAAAATTAGGGGGCCTTTCTTAGATCTACAGCATTTGATAGGGCTGACTCCTCCTATCCCAACAATCTCCTCTTATGATCTCTTTTCATGGGTTCTCTGGAAGTACACAACCCTGAGTATGTTTCTAACTTTCTGGACTATTCTTGCTCACTTCTTTCTGACTCTTATGTAAATAATTTCCCTCTACTTTTGTCCTCTTACAGGCATTTCTCTTTCCCGCTCCCTCTTCCTGTCACGTGTACACCCACACCTCCTTCTCCTGATAATACATAGCTTCGACAGTCACTTCTAGTACAGATGATGGTCAAAGTTCTCCTGCCCTATCTTTACATCCATACTTGCAGGTACTTCATAGAATCTCTACCTCAATGTGGCATTTGTTCTGCAAATTAAGACTGTCCAAACTGATCTTTTGAAAGTTAACTCTTCCTCAATACTTTTCAATTACCATCATTCTTCCCAATAACCTTGAGTTCTCAAACATGAGGGTTTTTTTTAACCATACCTTTTCTTATCCCAATATCTAAATCAGTTGCTAAGAACTATATATTCTACTTTTATAAAGTATTCTGTATTCCTATTCCTACCTCTCAGTTCTAACACCTAATTCAGAGGCTCTGATATCTTTTGCTTAGAGCAAACTAGGATATTTGAACCCCATGAGGTAAACAAAGATTTTCCTGAGAATAAATCAAATGGGTTACCCTAAGGGATATTCCAGACTTCAACTTCCAGTACTCCACCCCAAAAATGTGCCTGGGGTTTAAATAATAATCTCCTGCCTCCCATTAGACAAAGAAATGCGTATCTCTAAATTATCACAAGGCTACCACTGATACACAAGGATACAGGTGATATATGAGGCTATAGCCAATGCACAGCCAAGGCAGAAAAAACATTCCATAGCCAAATAAAGGGAACCGCTGAAGTTCTTATGAAAGTGTTAAGAGAGCCAACTCCTTAAAGACGGTAATAAATGCTTTTACATAGGTATTTTACAATCTTTTGCTTTCAAATAAATTGAAAGACAGCTCATTAAAAATAATTTTTGTAATTTTCAACACATACTTTGGAAGTTCAAGGAAATTAGTGACAGTGCTAATAACAAAACCCTTTCCATCAACTTATTTATGTCAACAAAATTTCTCAGTGCTTATAGGTCTTAAAAGAAAACAAAGAAATTGATGCTAAATATTGTCTCATCCATGAATATGTAATTATTTTTAAAGCCTCATCCATTTCATTAAGAGATGTCTATTCTATAAATTGTTTAAAGTGTTTATCATTTGTAATAGAGTCTGATTGATCAACTGAGTATTAATAATGGGAACAAGATTTAAGTTTTACGGCCACAGGAAATTAAAATTTTCAGTTCTCTTTATATACATATTTTGGTGCAAAGATAACAGGGTAATCAATAAAACTTTACAGCATAAAAATATATTACAATTGCAATGGTAAAGTTATTTTTCCTTCTTTTTTTTCCCATTTTCTTCTACTTCCCCCTCCCTCCAAACATAAATTTCCTGAAGACAAAGACTGTCTTGCTAATAATCTTTTTATCACCAAAAATCAAAGTCTAAGGCTTCTCCTGAAGAATGTGCATTCATTAATATTTGTTAATGAAAAGGAAATCCCTAGAGATACATGAAGGGACAAGGGTCTTTTAACCATACTTTATCCTCCCCTAAAATATTCACAAGCCATTAGCATATTAATGCCTTTGAGAAATAACACACCAAAACAGAAATGATTTATTTGTACAACCTAACTTTTCACCAAGCTTGATTAAAACAGCATTCTATTCCACACACAGCCTTTAATAATATCCTCTAAAACAGAAAAAAGCTGATAGTCTGTCCTCCTCCTCAACTTTCCCTTGATTCTGCTTAGGCCACAAAAAACTTGCCAAATTTTCTTTTCTCTTTCCCAAGTCTTTACATCTTAGAAAATGAAAGATAATGAGATACATTGAAGACATACAATCATTTTTATAAGAGCTTCCTTAAGATCTGGGGCTTCAAAACAAATTTTTTTTTTTTGATTGTTCCCTGAGCGGGATTGAACCCAGGCCGCTGCAGTGAGAGAACCAAAGTCTACCCACTACACCACCAGGGAACCCCCCCCCCAAAAAAATTATATTTTAACAAATAAATAAACCAATAAATGAATAGGGAGGGAGGGTAAGCTCTCTGTAAAGCAGAATGATAGCCACTAAATGTCATTGATTCAGGTAAGAACCATCAACACATTCCAACACTACTCAATAAAAATTTGTTTGGAAATGGTCTATTTCTCAGTGTCAAATTATCTCCCTTATAATTACAAAACAGAATCTTTAAGTGGGGAAATCTGGAAGACATCACCTTCGCCAAGTAGTTAAAATTAATCACCACCCACAATGGACAATTGACATCAGGTGCGTCTTGAGATGAGGCAGAAAAGAAACCAGTCTTACATAGCATTCCAGCCCCCACCAAAGCATAACCTGCGTCAAATCATGAGAAACAGATAAAACCAAACTGACTCTTCAAAAATATCATTATCATGAAAGATAAAGGCTGAGAAATTGTTTCAAATTAAAGGGACATGACAACTGAATGCAATGCAGGAGCCTGGATTAGCAAGATAGTTGCTATAAAGAACATTACAGGACAATTGGTGAAATTCAAAAACGGATTACATGTTACGTAATTCAACTGTATCAATGTTACCTTTTTGCATTTGATTGCTGATTGTGAAAAAAATGGCCTTGCTCTTAGGAGACACAAGCTAAAGGTCATAATCTCTATAATTTAAAAAATGAAAAGATTAAGAATAATGTATACATTACATTGTGTATATATATATGTACGAAAACTGTATGTATAAAATATGCATAAAAAATATAGCATCTTCAAAATGCTAACAATGGCTGAATGTAGGTGAGTTTTGGGAATTAACTATAATACCTGTGCAACTTTGGGTAGGTCTGAAAGTTTTCAAAGTAGCAAGTTTTAATAAATTATTCCATTATTTGACTACAAGTTAGGTTTATGGCCTTAGTTAGCTTGGCCAGAAAAGTTAAGATTCATCTCAGCAAGTTTATAGTGAAGGCCTACTGTGTGCTGGGCACTCAGCAATGGGTAAGAATAAAAACATTCCAGACCTTGGACTTACATCATCACAATGCAGGTTTAGCAAACTATGGCCAACAGGTTAAATTAGCCCATGTCTGTTTTTATAAATAAAGTTTTATTGGATGACAGCCATGTTCAATCATTTATGTACTGTCTATGGCTACTTTCATCCTACAATGGCAGATGTGAGTTGTAAGAGAGCCTAAGACCCACAAAACCTGCTAAAATATTTACTATCTGGCCCGTTACAGAAATTTTCCAACCCCTCATCTGGTGACGTAGCAGAAATTCAATTAAGTCATTGTTGGGGAAAAAAGTTAATAGAAAAAGATAAATAAGAAATTTGAACCATTTTATAGCCTCAAGCAATAGATACATTAAGTTTCAATTTGTACTTTGTGACAGTTTATCAGAAATCTTTCCTTCAAAAATAAAACCTTTCAAATATAAAATTTACTAAGTCCTTAAAAATGATCTTTACTACTAAATATAAAATGTCATATAGCATGTTTAATACCACAATTGAGTTTAAGCAAGAATAATTTACTAAAGTTCACTCTATAAATACTTAACAAAAAAAAAAAAACATTTCCCTATACATGTAAATAACTAAGGCAGCTGTATATTTATTTGCTTTCAAATTATGCTTAATTTAATTAAATGCTTTCTAAATGGTATCTGACAGAGAAATATGCAGCCTATCAAAGGACTTGCAGGTGTGGCTCTCCCATACATTATAGATGTGTTCCCTTCAACAAGTAAACATTTTCCTTATAGTCTATTAACCCGATTACTTTAGTTAGTAATTCTTTTTTCCACAGGTAATACAAATATAAAATTTGAGCTAATTCAGGTCCAATCTGGATCCCCAATAAAATGTCTTTTTTTTTAAAAATGAAATCTTGAAGTTTCCACTAAAAACTAAGTTGATAAGATTTAAATGTAAAAATTATTTATACCAAATCTGATTTTGAATATAAATTCAAAGTAGTATATAAATTTAAACATAAATTCAGCAGTAAGATTTTGGAATGACCACTTCAAGTCATTCCTAGTGACAGGACCAAGACACATCAGACCACACAGATGTTCTTACCCAGTTTTATGATTGGCTCCCTTTAATGATTGGCTTCCTCATACACAAGTGCTTTAAAATAAAAGGATATATATTTTGCTTCTAACATTCCCATGACAGACAGGAGCTACCTAGGACAAAAATTATTTTACCCACCAAATATTTAGAGTATGCCATTACCTTTATATCCTCCAGAAACATTAGGAGGTTAAATGATCTAAATAAGTGATAAATTAAGGGAAGCCAACATTGGAAGGCAGTAAGAGCACAATAACAAAAAGCAATAAAGTCATAAATATTGTGTCAGGTTTAAATTTAACCAATCTGTAGTTAGGTGACAGTAAATTACTTAACCGTTCATTAGATAAGCCTTATCAGGTACCACTTTTGTAAATTTGTGGGACTACATACCTTATAGGGTAATATTATAAGTAAAGTTACAGCACAATGTCCGACATACAGTATAACAATAAATGGTAGTTTTAAAAAAATCCAGAAATTTCTCCCATATCCTTTTTGCAGCAAGTTAAAGAGCTATGTTAGATGACAACTAGAAAAAGAATATAAAAACCTACAGGGTCTGAATTGTATCCTAGCCTCTGCCACCACACCATCTTTATCTGTGAGACCTTGAGACTAAATTTCCTCAAGTTTAAAATGAAAAGGATGAATATATAATCTGTTCTCTAGCATCTGATTTCAGTACTTGTGGGATCACTGGCTCACCAGAGGCATAGCACAAGCCCAATTTTAAAAGTTTATGTGACCCTTTAGAGTCTGGATGATATAGCAAATCAATTTAAAAATAAAAATTCAACTTCTGTTTACCAATATCCCTTTACAATCATTTAAGGCTGACCTAAAAGGGTAAAATGTACTTTAGAAAGATAAAAATAATCAAGATGTTGCTTCTCTTAATCTGATGATCATTATGATTAAAATGCAAGTGGGTTTAATAATTATACATATGTGCTTTATTACAGAACCAATGAAGCAAATGTCTAAAGAATTTAATCATTTAAATTTTCATAAATTACCATACCTATCACAACCTTAGATGTCCTTCTGTTCACAGGCTGCAACATTACATTTCATGTATATCCCTTTGAAGTATTAGGTAAAATAAAATGACATCTGGGATGGATGTCTTTAAAACACTCACGCTATTCCCTTCCTCACCCCCTCAGAAGTTCAGCTGTTAGTGGGGTGTAAATGAAGCTCAAGTTAAGTGGTGGGTATATATGATGGCTCATTGGCTTTTGTGTATATCTGAAATTCCCATTAAAAAAACAATGTAATTCATCATATTAAAAAACTAAAAAAGAAAAAACATCATAGATGCAGAAAAAGCATTTGACAAAATCCAACATCCATTCCTAACTTCAAAAACCTCTCAGTAAATTCAGGGAACTTGCTCAATCTGATAAAGGGCATCTGTGAAAAAAGTAAGTTGAACATCAAAATTTAAAACTTCTCTCAAAATACACTCTTAAGACAATGAAAATACAAGTCACAGATGCAATTTAATATCTGCAAATCACTTGTCTGAGAAAAGAGTTGTATCTGGAATACATAAAGAACTCTCAAAACTTAATAGGAAAACAAATAACCCAATAAAAATGGGCAAAAGATTTGGACACTTAACCAAAGAAGACACAGAGATGGTAAATGAGCACATGAAAAGAAGAGCAGTATTAGTCATTAACGAAATGCAAATTAAAATTACAGAAGAAAAACCATCATACACTTAATAGAATGGCTAAAATGAAGATAGCCTACACCAACGGTGACAAGGAGATGAAGTATCTAGAATTCTTACACACTGCTGGTAGAGTGTAAAATGGTCCAGCCACTTTGGAAAACACTCTGGCAGCTTCTTAAAGATAACCAGCCATTCCACTCCCAGGTATACACCACCCAAGAGAAATAACATATATATCCACACAGACTTGTACAACGCTCATAGCAGCTTTATTTGTATTATAATTTAGTAACTACAAACAATCCAAAAGCCCATCAACAATTTTAAAGACAGAACAGCTGAGAAAAGTAACTTGTTCAAGATTTCATAGGGAATAAATGGCAAGGGTCAGAATTACAAAGTCCAGTACTCTTCCCCACTACACAAAACTATACTGGGATATATTTCAGCATTACCGAAAGACAATGCTCAAATACCAATCAAATTGATATCAATTAGGCCAGAAAACAATTCTGCTCCTAAATCTAGAGGGATAAGGAGCTAAGAAAGACTTGACTTAGGAGAGTCAGGGGATGGATTGGGAGAGAGGGATCCTTAGGTGATCTGTACACAAGTACCATGTTTTTTCCCTATAAGCCTATATAGAAGTTATAGGGAATGAAGATCTTTGAACCTCCTTAGTCAAAATTCCATAAGTGTGCCACCTTACTCTTCTTCCCAAAACATTAAATCCATTGTATTTTCAGATCCAAGCTAAAATAAAAAACCCTAGTTTAAGTTTAGGGACTGCTTACCCTATCATGTATCTAATGGCAAAAACTGTTTGCCATAAAAAGAAAACAAATCCAAAATATAGCAAATGTAGGAGTGAAGCAATAATAGTTTAATAAATTCTTCATTTTAATAAGAGGAACTAAGGTAAAAGAACCAGAAATAAAATAATAAACTGGTGATCAAAAAAATGGAGCACACCATTTTTATCTAGCAGCAAGGACTATTTACCTGTCTTTCATAAGTAGGGAGAACCAACAAAAACCTATGTGTTTAGGTGGGTTTTCTCGTTTTATTTTTGTTTGTCAGCTACGATGCCAGGCAGCCAACATGTATATTTATTTACAAAGGGTTTTCCCCTCTATCCTTTTTATTTCTTTTTTAAAAAAATTCTATACAGGGAATTGTCACCCAAGATATCATCAACTGATTCTATATACATGTGGGTACCACTAAAACCATTTTTAAGCACTCTTTTCTGGTATATCAATTATATTCTCTCTAAATAAAGATTTCTTCTTTCTCCAGTCTTACTGGTGTCGATTAAAACACGCCACCAAGTTTCATGTCTCTCTTCCAAATACCGTCAGATATCATGACTTTCAAGGGCACCTTACTAGGGTTTTTCACTGATTCCTTGGCTGGTACTGGACACAGCCCGTGTTTTTACTTCTCACTTCCCGAGGTAGCAAGGACTTAATGAAGCTTATTAAAACTAGTTTTTAAAAGTAGTGAGAGGGCCCAGAGTCTCTGAAAGGCATGCAGTCTAGTCAGTTACACCCAGTTAGTTCTGGAGCTGTCATTTATTTACTCTATTTCACCACTGCTCTCAAACTCGAAAAATATAGTGTGTAAAGGGATTCCAAAACTTAAACAAATATGAAAAAACCTGTGGTATGGCATATTCCATAATATAGCTCCAAAACCTCTTTAACATCATGCTAGTTACAACTAGAAGTTAACAAAAAAAACTAATTAAGCTACATTACATGCAAACTCCATTACAATTATCTCTCTGTAGGGTAAATTAAACCATATACAGCACACCAGGTTAATCTTCAAGGGTATTTTAAGCACAGTTCAAACAAACTGCCTATGCAAGAAGTTTGGGCTGCTCAATATTGTAAACTGAGCAATTTGAGAAGAGAGAATATTTAAAATACAGTATTTTGGATCAGGGGCCTTAGCTTAAAATTCTGGCTGGTACTTAGGAATGCTGTTCCCTGAGAATATAATTTGGTCCCTATGTGTATCAATTGACTTATTAATTAAACCAGGATACCATAGCCTACACATCACAGGGATGCTATGAAGAATAATCTGTTGATGAAAGCTACTATAAACTATTAAATGTTATATAATCATTCCTTTAATATTCTTCTTTTCACAAAAATGTAAATTTTAATGAAACTCCTCCAATGAAATTATTTTTACAAGCACTAACTCATCAAATCTTACTGTAACTTAAGGTCCTATCTCGCCTATTTTAAAAATCTAGTAACAAATGAAAATCAAAATTGCATGTGGAAAACTGAAGAAATTTGAAATATCTTTCTCTAAAACTCTGTCATTTTGCACTGCCTCCCATTTTTTAAGGAACAGAAAGGGTTTACCCAACTCTGAAATCACTCTGCTGAGATACCTATTCAAAGGTATCTGGCTTTCTTTCATTTTGAAATTCGAAGTATGTTTCAAGATACAGGATTTAAAATATCACTTTTCAACTAAAAAAAAAAAACCAAAACTTTTTCATTGCATTATTTTCCTAAACTTAATAGTACCTAATAATGATTTTATTTACTTACCTTTATTACCTTTTGATATAGACATACAATACACCATTTTTACATACTAGGATTTTCTTTTTCTCCCAGGATATCAGTCAAGTCAGTTTTTCGCCAACCCTTTCCCCTTATTCTACCCACTTTCTGTTGACTTTATATATAGACTTTGGGGCTTAAAACAAATCAAAAGACCTGAGACTCTTATCAAGGTCTGGTAATACCCTACTTTCTACCGAGGTCTTCCTACCCTTTCTCCATAACTGCAGACTACCTGTCCAATAGTATTTACTCTTTCTTCTGCTTTAGTCTAGGTTATACATTTAGGAAAGGCAACCAGAATTCTAGAACTTGGCTAGATGATAATTTCTTCCCATCATCAAGGCTGACTTAGACCTAGCTTGGTGGAAGTGGCAGGGCCTGGTGTACAATTCTATGGAGTCCAGCCTCCATACCAGTGTTGACCAAGACTGAAAATCGGGCTCATAAGATACACTGTAGTAAGGACAGCCGAAACTCCATTTCCGCTGACATCTCTGGTCGTCTACCTTATCCAGCTTCTCTAAGATGTGACAGCTTTATCATTTCATTCCGTTAACAAACATCTTGCCCTCAACTTACACAACATCAGCAAATTTCTCTCTCATTCTTTCTCCCTTCACAATAGAAGGCAAATAAGTAGTCCTTCAACTGGCCATGTTCAAAGATCCCTTGTTTCTGAATACCCTAGGTAAAGGCATTGTCAGGGTAGGGAGCTCTCCTAGGTTATGTGCCATCCTGGCATGCAGATTATTTCAAGTTATAAACAATTAGAGCCCAACAAATTCAGGAAGAATTTTTTGTTTGTTTTGTCTGTCTGTTTTTCATCTCCCCCTTTCCTCCTTAAAGAGATTCAGATAGAAAAACTTGCTTCAGGGAGGGGACCTTAACATAATCATTTTGGAATATTCACTTTTAGGTCATATGAATTAAGTGTGGTAGACAGGAAGGATTCATGCAAAAATCTTTTCCTTAGAATCCCCTCTGTCCCATTGTTTCTGAGTAGCCTAGTTAGAATTTGTATGCTACTTTCTCTGCTACCTGTGAATTGCCTATTTCTCCTCTAAAACCCCAGACTCCAGCTTTCTCCTTTGTTCAAAATTGCATTTATACCTCATTTTGCTTCGCTGTCTCTGAAATTTTCATGCTTATGTGAATTCCCTGTGCACAGGTAATAAAAATTTGATTTTCTCCTGTTAATCTGCTCTATGTCCTTTGACTTATTTGTCCTGCCAGAAGAACTTAAAGGGTAAGGGGCAAGATTCCCCCACTGCAACAATATCACCTATAAAAACTAACAATTGAGAAAAAGAAACAATTACTCTAACAAAGTCTTCAATAAAATTATAAATACGGAAATAAATTATTTGTCTTCAAATGTCTAGAACGTTTACCCTATGTTCAAACATACTGAGAACAGAACCTTAATAAAGTTAACTGCAAGCATTAGCAGTTATCTGTAACTGTATTAATTCTGTAATGTACAATATCAGTATTTTCTTCTTTGCTCTTTCTTTTAACTTTCCCTTACACTTTAGTCATAACAACACATAATAATCACTATTTACCAGGTACTGTTCTAAAGACTTTATATACATTAATTTATATAAGGCTCTGAACAACTCTATAAGTAATATTTATTATGTCTATTTACAAATAACAAAACTTAGGCATAAGCAACAAAGAAACAAAAACTCATGGACACAGTCAGTAGTTTAGGTTACCTGAGGGTAAGGAGGGATGCAGGTGGTGAAGGGAGGAGGGGGAGAGACAAATACACGGTGATGGAAGAACTGACTCTGGGTGGTGAACACATGCTGCAACACACAGATGATGATGCACTGTAGAACTGTACACCTGGAACCTATGTAATTGTTACTAACCAATGTCACCCCAATAAATTTAACAATTAAAAACACACAAAAAAACCAAAAAACTTAGGCCTAGACAAGCTGAGTTACAGGAGTCTGACCAAAGTGACAATGCCAAGAATGGAACAAAGCAGTCTGGCTCTTGTCTATGAACACTGCTATAATGCCTCTATTACCTCCATTATTACAGTTACATTAAAACTGCTTATAAACCACTAGAGGATACAGACTGTGACCACCTCTTGCAGAGCTATATCCTCAGTACCAAGCAGGTAAGTCTTGAAGCTCATGAATAAAAATCACTGTTGAGTTCTTCACAGGTATGCCTTCCCCTCCAGACTATTCTCCTTACGGGTCAATGATAAAAGTGACATTGCAGCTAATACTTTAAGAGTGCATGGCACCTAAGTGAAAATAAATGAATATGCAGAAGTTCTTGCTCCAGACATTCCTACACACATGCTTAAATGAATGTATCTTCCACTACAAAATCTTGAACCAAAATACAGTAATGAGAAGATGAAAGCCAGAGCCACCTCTCTAATCCTAACTTTGCAAGCAACTAATAGCTGCTTTAAATAACAATTTAAGTTCACTCATAGGCAGATAAGTGGCCTAAGGAAAAACATTAAATGAAACTCAAAAGCTGTCCTTTGCTATATGAGTACTGCTCCTTTGGAGAGAGTTTTACTCAAAAACAAACCCAAACTTAGGGAAACATAAATTTGCATATGGTTCAATTACTTTAAAAATAATCACTTTTTATAGATCCTTCTAAATAGTAAAATTCCTTTACTTAACTCAAAACATCCAGTAACTTAAAAATTAAGCTTAATTGGGGCAAGGGTAATCATATTAGACAATGCTAAGGATTAATTACACAGAACTTAAAAGAGTAATTTCAAACCGTAGCCATCTCTGAATTACTTATACAAATGTTAGACACAGTAAATCTCAGCATCGAGCAGGCTTTTCACTAAATACACCACAAATTCTACCACGGTTATCATTTCAACTCAGAACAATTTCCAAATTACCTTCTGATGCACAAAAGCACATACGAAAAGAACAATTCCTTTCTGGCACTATTCTGGAAACAATGTCAAACTTCAGGATAAAAAACAAACAAACAAAAGAATCAACTCTTAAAACTTCAGTATCTCAAAGGAAAGCTGAAATGTTAATACTTAAGGAGGTCTGGGTAATTGGTGAACATTTGCAACGAAGAAATACGCTCTCTAAACCTAGCGATTCCTGCCACGGCCACACCTTCTAACCTTCCCGTAATCCACAGATCAAATGGATACGGAGCAACGTAAAAACTGCAAAGCGCTGGAGTGAAATTACAGGTAAGTAATCTCCATACAATCAGAAACGGGGCAACTGAACCGAGGAGGCGACCTGGCTGCCCTACAACTGGCCGCTACGTAAAACTTGCGAGCAACTCTAAGGAAACACACCTTCCTTCCTTATAGTCTCTTCCTTCCTCAGGAGGGTTGAGGGAAAGGGGCGGCCCCCGGAAGGCACTCAAAGGGGAAAACACACCCCATATTCTCATTTCAAATTTCTGCCTACTAGTTTCTTCCAAAACAAGACAGCCGGGCAGCTCCGGAGACCACGAGAGAGTTGCTGGGGGTGATGAGAGGGGTGGGCTATGGGACAGAACCCGAGCTGGGGCATTACACATGGCCTCTCCCTCCACCAGTGGGACGGGGGCACATAGTTTCCTCTAGGAAGCTCAATTTTCCCTCAAAGCCGCGACCCCGGGCGGCCCAGGGCCACGCCTCGCCGAGCTCTTGCCTCGCCGAGCCCGTCCCCCACCCGGCCGGGCCCAGGCCGCCGCCGCCCGCTCTTCCTTCCCGGCCGCTCCCCGCGGGCCGCGGGAGACAGCGATAGAAGGGCTGGCGCACTCACAGCCGTCCGCGTCCTCCTGCAGGTCCTCCTGAAGCAGCGAGAGGTCTGCGCCGAGGGGAGAGAAGAAAGGCCCGGTCAGCGCCTCAGGGATACGGCGCGCCGCCCCCGCCGCCCGCCCTCCCGGCCCCGCGGCGCCTCCCCGCGCTGGGACCCCGCGTCGACCTCGGCTCGGCGGCGGACGGGCAAGCGCGTGGAGGCGCCACTGCCGCCGCGCCACCCAGAGAACAGGGGGCCACGTACCCGCCATCTTGTGGTCGCCCCCTCCTCCGCGGTCTCCCGGGTATCCCGGGCTACATGGAGCGGCGCGAGACGGGGAGCCGGTGGACGCGCGCGGGAGGGGCGGCGAGGAGGAGGGACAGGCCGGCGGGGGCGCGCGCGCGCACGGGGCGGGCCGAGGGCCCGGGACTGGGCCGCGGGCGGAGCGGCTTCCGGAGGCTGGGGACGGGTGGGCGCTGCCGGCCTCGCCCGGGACTGGGCCGCGGACGGAGCGGCTCCCGGACGCTGGGGGCGGGCAGGCGCCTCGGGCCCCTGGCCTCGCCTCTCCTCGCCTGGCCGCTCAGTGCGGCTCCAGGCGGCCGGCGCTCCCTCCTCCCGCCTCCCTTGCTCCCGGCCCGGCGGTGCGCGCTCACACGCTCGGCCGAAGGCGCGCAAGCTGCCGCCGGCCCGGGACCCTGCGGCGTGTGTCCGGAACCAGGGCCGGGCGGGGCCTCCCGCTGCCCGGCCCGCTTTATTGGGTCACCGGCCTCGCCCACCGCCTCGTAGGCCTCAGCCCTTGGCGGACGTGCCCTTCACCGCCCCGCGCCCCCTCCCCAGGGCTGCACGTACGTCCGCGGCGATCCGAGGCCCGGAGGAGGCCGAGGGTCCCTCCCTTCGGGTGGAGGAAGCGCCGCCTCCCAGCGCGCCGGGGGCCCTTGCGAAGTGGCTGGTAACAAAGCCCAGGGCCCGGCTGCCTGGCCGTGGAGTGACAAAGTCATCCTTGTTCAGCCGGCTTTCTCACCCTGCGCGTTTAAGTTTTAGACACAGATCATTACCCCCATGTCCTCCTAATCTGAGCTGACAAAACGGAAATCCTCCAGCAAGAGCGTTGCCACCAGGCCTGGGTTCAGATCCTGATTCTGCCATTTAATTAGTAGGCGTGTGACCCATTTGTAAAACGAAGGATAGTAACTGTCGCTTGGGATTAATGAAGAATGTAGGGAACCTAGCACGGTGCTTGATATTTAGGAGTTGCTCAGTGAAGGGTGCCTATGATTAGCTTTTTTTTTTTTCTTTAAATAGTTTAATTTGGGCAGCACTTGTACTCAACTGAAATCACAGATTTTATTATTTCCCCTTTTTTACATGTGTTCAGTGTGTAGCTCAAGCTCTCAAGTGCAAAGTGGAGGCTAAACCTAGGTTTTCTGATTCCATTTCCCACTGCCCTATCATCATGACTAATCAATCTATCTCATATTCTATCCAAGGCCTCCAAAATGGTAATCTCTTGAAGTGGAGAACAAAACAAGGGTTTGTTTAATTGATGCCTCTTTGGTGGTCTGGACTCTTGGGGAGGAGAGAGAATTCTAAATAGTTAATGAGCTTGTTTTCTTTCAGTGATATGAAATTCATTAACTCTGTGTAATCAAATGGGTTCTACATAGCTATTCCCAAAACTTCAGATTTTGTAACATGGAACACATTGTATAATATGTATTAAATTTCTGAGAGTAACAAAAATTGAAATATAACCTGTAACTCTGGGTATGTGTCTAATTTCCTCCAATATAGAATAATTAAAACGAAAAGCTAAATTGTCATATTTCCTTTCCTTGCAGAATGCCCTTATGTGAATTCTGGTGACACTAACTCTCGAAATGACAAGGTGTGAGATACTCACAAACTAGCAACAGAAACCAATCCCGGTTGACTCAATCTGTAAGAGTATTTGCCCTGCTGTGATACTTGTCGTGTTGACACCTACCACTTTAGCAATTATAGGTAGAAGGAGGAGGGAAGAGAATTTTGACTTTTTACAATAACAACACAAAATTCAGCCACTGGACATACAGAGACAAACCCATCTGGATGATTTACTCACTATAATTCTCAGTGATTGTGATAAATTGAGGTTATGTACCAAATGATAGCCTAGGGTATGAAATGATTAATTCTGCCTTTGGTCACTAAGTTCTTCAGTAAATTTTATCTCAATATTCTCTGGGAGGCAGCAAAGGAGGAGGGTCTGTGTAACTTTGCCCATATTGTTCAAGAGCTACTATGTATTTGGTTATCACCTTACCTGCATTATACATTACAGCAGATCCCTTTAGGCAGTATCATTTTTAGACATTTCAGTGAGAGTATCTTCACAGTTCAGCACAAGTACATAGTTTTTACATTTGATTTTTCTTACTACTCCTTTCTCCAAGATAAGATGAATGGTTTTTAAACCAGTATTTATAAAATGCACTGCTTCATCCTTATAAAAAAATGACATCTAAAACTATAGCAACTATTATTCTGTGTACCCTTATTCAATTTCACTTACTGTGGCCTGTGGATACCAGAAGCTGTGTGTTGTCTAGTAGTCAGAGCACAACACAAAGTCTGAGTTTGTAACCTGCTCTGCCACTCAAATCTGTAAAATAAAGCAAGTGTCACAAGTCACTTTTTAAAAAAGTATTATCCAACTATGTGGCTACTAAGGCCTGAATGTTTCAGAATAAGTCCCCTTTCAAATGACAGTGAAAATTTTCATTAGCAGCCAAGGAATCTTGGAAATTGATGAATTTGGCTCTTCAAACAAAGACAAACATAAATAGTATTTTCTTGGGGAAAATATTGCAAATAAACAAAAAAACTTACCTGGCATTGCTTGATGCTATCCCATTTATTATTTTTTATATTAATATTGAAACCCTTTACTTTTTTCTTTAGAATGATCATTCCTGAAGCTGAAAGTACATAAAAGGCAGAGTATCAGTTACTGTTTTGAAGATTAAAACAGCGTATCAATCTGAAAATGGAGAAATACATGATAAAAATGTTTATTAAACATTTTTAACATTTATTTTCATTCATCTTGATGGTTTTTTGTTTGTTTGTATGCCCGGTTGATGAGATATTCCTCACAGACTGCCATTTTCAAATAAAAAGAAAATATATTTTCCTTTTTATTTGACTGATCGCCAACCTCTTACCTAAAGCTTCCTATATGTAGTTTAGTAAATTGTATACAGGTAAATATTTGTGTGAAATTGTTCTTATCTTTCCTTTCTATGCTTCTTCTATTTCCTTTCAAAGCTCCATGTCAAAATGACATTCAAAAATGTGAAATCTTAGCCTTTCCTAGAGCTTTCATAATTTGGTTTTGTTTTTCAAAAACACTGGATCTCTTTATTCACATCACCTAAAGATACATTTTCTCACACAATCCTTGAGAGAGACATGAAGGGAGGAAGCAGGGAAAATGGAGGGAGGAAGGGAGGAAGGAAAGGAGAGGGAAAAAAAGCTACAGAGCTGAGCCCCATCCAAAGGTATCTCTATTCAGGCTGTTCTTTCTCAATTTACAGAAGTTGAAGGTGGCCCATAGAATGCAACAGAACATAAGCTCTGTGCCAGGATCAGCCATGGCTGCAAGTTTCTTAGCATAGGCTTGTTCTGACCAGAATAGTGCATCCCATTAGAACCACCACTGTAAATTGAGTATAAAGGAAAATAAACCCTCTTTCTTATCCACCATGTTAAATACTCCAGTGCTTTGCACTGTGCTCCAGATTAGCAGAGAGCCAAAGGGATTCTCCACTAAGCAATTTTGTAGTTACCCCAGCAGAGGTAAGGCAGCTTATATAATTTGTTCGAAGAATTTTAATTTCCTTAGAAAAACTAAGAAGTGAAAATCATGAGCATTAAGTGAATTAAAATGACTGTTAATTTTCTTTATACCTTTCTTTTAAAATGTAGAAAGCATTAGTTGCAATCACATTCAAAGCAGTGTGAAGGAATCTATCCCAATGCCCAGCAGAGTACATGCTGAAGAAATGCTTATTATTTTGAATCAGAATGGATGATGAGTCAAGTTAAACCAGGAAAAAATTATAAGCAAACCACACATTCAAACCCAGATAAACTCAGTAATTAAACTATGCCTTAATTCTAAGTTTCTTTCACACGAATGCTTCCCTATGGGTCTATGACTTAGAAGAAATTGCTTCTGTTCTAATTTCATCTTTCTGTGTATCTCTTTTTTTAGTATATGTGCTGCTGAAGCGAGCACTGTGTATCTCTTGTAACAAAATTGTTGTGTTCTGGTCCTTGATCCTTCATTTGGTAAGAAAAATATTAGCACAATGACACAATTCCTACATAAGATAGCTAATACATTTTTTAACTTTTAATTTTGAAATAATTAAAGATTCACAGGAAGTTGCAAAAAAAATGTACAGGGAGTTCCTGTGTACACTTCTTCACCCAGTATCTCCCAATGGTAATATGGTCTATTTTGAAACATTTTGACACCTATGTACCAGGCATTATGCTAAACACTTTTGTGTACTTTCTGATTTAATCCATAAAACAGCTCTGTAAAGTAGGTATTGATATTTCCATTTTAAAAAAGGAAACCAAAGCACGAAGATGTTAAGTATTTTGACAAAAGTCAGAGTGAATGGGGAGGGAAAGGGGAGGAGTGAAAGAAGGAAGGGGACAAAGAGGAAAAGAAAATCTTTACCTGAGTTAATTTGATGGATAATTATTTTGCATTTTAAAACAAAGCTCTCTTCTATAAGCGAGGTAAACTTTGCCTTTCCCAAGGAAAAATTTGAATACCCTTTGTTTTATTCCTTTTTATCATATTTTCTCTTCAACCCTTCTTCCCTCAGCTGCAAGTTTAGGAGTCTCAGTCTTTCTCTGCACCTCCAAACTACTTGGGTAGAAAACACTGGTGAAGGTCCCCAAGACTGAAACTTGAGAGAAAATCCGAATGCCAATCATTCAACAATCCCCTCATCTGCCTCAGCTCACACCTCTGCAGGCTATGTAGTGACATCAGTAGACCCGGGCTTGGCATCCTGGCTTTTCCACTCCATGTCTATAGATTTAGAGCAATTGCCTCACATCTTTCTAATTTGGTTTCCATGTTTGTGAAATGGAAATAAAAAAAAATAGAAGTTGCCATTCTCACCCGTTGCTTTGATGATTGAAGGAGTTAACACCTGTGAAGTGCTGACCCTTTAAAGTGGCTGGCACATGGTAAAAAACAATTTCAACAGAACATTTTAAATAATCATCCATTCTGAGCATCCAAAATTATAGCTATAAATAGTAACATTAGTAGGTCTACCTGACTTCCAATTAACTTGCCCTTTGATTGCTTTCTATTTTTAGTTGTCACTGCTCTTCAGGAAATAGAAATGACAGTCTCCCAAATATAATGGCACTTCAGATGGACTGGGATCCCAATGCTAACAGAGCTCTCATTTCTATATTTCTGCTGTTTTAAAAATAAATAATGTGTATATTAGGGATATAATGGCACTTGACTGCAGTCTTGGTGCTCAGCCCAAATCTGCTATTTAGTTTCAACATTGATTTTTAGCCTTCAGAAGACCAAACAGTCCAAAGCTTGCTTCATTGTCATTTCTAGCATTCCTGAGATGCTGCTGCTCAGTAATCATATATATGTTCACAGGTTCCCATAGCATGTAACCAGTGTGACAATCTCAATAAGCAGAAATAACCATGACATGGATTTGTTATTATTATCTGAAGATACCATTTCAAATATAATTAAGCATTCTAAATTAACTTAGAGAAAAATCTCGTTATATGTTTCCTATGTCGAAATTCTATCAATTAAAGTTCTACATAAATTTATAATTGCCAGAATAAATGCTGCAATATTAATGAATATTATTAAAGCTGTTCTTTAAAAGTGAGTGTTTTAGGTAGTTAATTTTAGAAAGAATATTATATATTTTGGAGTCAACAAGTTTGTATAAAAATTTAATTATTAACATAAGGTAATTAAATGGTGATTATATCATGATTCCATTCTTTTTAGAATTGTTTATTACACAGTAGTCACAATTCTACCATTAAAAAAACAATAATCTGGTGCTAACCAGAAAAGAAAAAGAAGTGAAAGACATCCAAATTGGAAAGGAAGAAGTAAAACTGTCATTATTTACAGATGACGTGATATAGAGAACCCTAAAGAGTTCACTAAAAAACTATTAGACCTGATAAAAGAATTCAGTAAAGCAGCAGAATACAAAATTAATACTCAAAAATTAGTTGCATTTTTATATACCAATAATAAACAACTAGAAAAAGAAGTTAAGAAAACAATTCCATTTACAATTGCATTTTGAAAAATACCTCGGAATAAATTTAACCAAGGAAATAAAAGATCTGTGCTTAGAAAATTATGAGATTGAGGAAAGAAATTGAAGAAGATATAAATAAATGGAAACATATACTATATTATGGATAGAAAGGGTTAACTTAATTAAAATGTCCTTAGTACCCAAAGCAATCTATAGATTCAATGCAATCCCTATTAAAATACCAATGGCATTTTTCACAGAACTAGAACAAATAATCCTAAAATTGATATGGAACCACAAAAGACCCTGAGTAGTCAAAGCAATGTTGAGAAAGAAGAACAAATTGGAAGGCATGCTGATATCAAACTATACTGCAAGGCCATAGTAATCAAAACATCATGGTACTGGCATAAAAACAGACACATAGATTAATGAAACTGAATGGAGAGCCAAGAAATAAAACTGCACCTATAATCTATGACCAAAAAGACAAGAATGTACAATAGGGTAAAGACTGTCTCTTTAATAAATGGTGCTGGGAAAATTGGACAGATACATGCAAAAAATGAAACCAAGCCACTGTTTTGTACCATACACAAGAATAAACTCAAAATATATTAAAAACTTAAATATAAGACCCGAAACCATGAAACTCCTGAAAGAAAACTCTCTGACATTGCTTTTAGTAATTTTTTTTTTTTTTGGATATGTCTCCTCAGGCAAGAAAAACAAAAGAAAAAATAAACTTATAGGACTGCTTCAAACTAAAATGTTTTTTGCACAGCAGAAGAAATGAACAAAATGAAAAAAACAAAATACTGAATGGGAGAAGATTTGCCAATACACCTGATACACCTGATAAGGGGTTAATATCCAAAATGCATAAAGAACTCATACAACTTAACACCAGAAAGACAAACAATTTGCTTATAAAATGGCCAGAGGGTCTAAATGACATTTTTCCAAAGAGGACATACAGATGGTCAATAGACTTATGAAAAGATGCTCAATTTCACCAATCATCAGAGATATGCAAATAAAAACCACAATGAGATATATCACCTTACACTTGTCAGGATGGCTATCATCAATAAATCAACAAAAAAATGTTGGTGAGGATGTGGAGAAAGGGGGAAGGAACCCTTGTGCACTGTTGGCAGGATTGCAAATTGGTGCAGCCACTATAAAAGACAGTACAGAATTTCCTCAAAACATTAAAAATAGAACTACCTCATGACCCAGCAATCCCACGTCTGGGTCTCTGTCTGAAGAAATCCAAAACACTAATTTGAAAAGATATATGCATCGCTATGTTCATTGCAGCATTATTTACAATAACCTCGAGATGGAAACAACTTAAGTGTCCATTAATAGATGTTTGGATAAAGAAGTGATGCATATATACAATGGACTATTACTCAACCATAAAGAAGAATAAAATCTTACCATCTGCAACAATATGGATGGACCTAGAGGTATTATGCTAAGTGAAATAAGTCAGACAGAGAAAGACAAATACCATATGATTTCACTTATATGTGGAATCCAAAAATAAAAATAAATGAACAAACAAAACAGAAACAACCTTAGATACAGAGAACAAACTGATGTTTGCCAGGTGGAAGGGGAATGAATTGGAAGACTGGATGAAAAAAGTGAATGGATTAAAAAGTACAAATTGGCAGTCACAAAATAGTCATGGGAATATAAAGTGCAGTATAGGGAATATAGTCAGTAATATTATAATAACTATGTATGGCATCAGGGGGGTACTAGACTTATTGAGGGAATCACGTTGTAAGTTATCTAAATGTCTAAGTACTATGCTGTATACCTGAAACTAAATTGATGTTGAATGTCAACTCTAATTGAAAAATACTAAAATAAAACAAACAAGGAGAAAAATAAACCACACACACACACACACACACACACACACAAAGAATTACTCTCAGGTATTTGTCTTGAACTATTGCGTGTTTCTTATTGAGATGGGAAAAGCTGGAGGAGGGCAAAAGGGATGTAATAGAACAAAAATTTAATTCTGGATATGTTAAATCTGACATATCTGTGAGATACCGAGCTAGAGATGGTTGAATGGGAAGTTTGTTGGATCAAAGGAAGGTCTAAGGAGGAGGTAGAAAAATGAAAGTTAAGTAAGGTCTGTAGTGACCACAGAGTATTGAACACTAATAGCACAGCAGATGTCTCCTGATTCCCAGTCCTGTGTCTTTGCAACCTCATGCAAATGCCTAGTCAATGACATTATGATATCATATGATTAGATATAAAGGGGTACTTCCGTGAGTCTAACTGAAAATAAATGTACCTCTGTAGCAAATAAAAAGACATAGATTGGTAAAGAGTAAGTAACACAGTGTCAAGAGCACACATAAGATCCAGAAGGTTTGAAATTTACTATTTGCCCCGCCACTTACTGGTTTAATTGTGCTTCACAAAAAAGTGAACTCATAGTGTCAGATGATCTCTGAGATACCTATTAGTTTAAAATTTTGACAACTCCCCAGCAATTGCTCTTCTGGGTACATAGCCTAATAATATTCCTGTACATGTGCAGAAGGAGATACGTATATGGATCCTCACTAAAAATACTGTTTAAAACAGCAAAAATAAGGAACTTAAACATCCACCAAAAGAAATAAATAAAATCTACTATATGTGACAGAATGCTATTCAACGGCTTAAAATATGAACTAGATCTATGTGCATATGTAAAGATTACAAATGTAGAATGTAAAAATGCTAACAGTAGCTAGGAAGGATGCAATTCTGGTTTATTATTGGAAAGGGGAAGGAAACAAGACTAGGGCTGGGCTACAAAGAATGCTTCAAGTTAATGTTTTATGTGAAATTATATTTGAACTACATGTAACAGGGGTAAAAGGAGTTTGTTCTATTATTATTTGTATATTTATGTTAACTTTATGACTCAAAAATGTAATCTGTAACAACTGCATTTGATTTTAACTTTTAAAAAATACCCTTTAAGCTAAGAATCTTTAAAAAAGAAAATCCTATTTGAAAACTCTTTATATCTCATGAGAATGACATTAAAACCATAATGTCAACTTTGCCATTTTAATTTCACATGGAGAAAATAAGTCCTAAACAAAATACAATAATTCCATAGTGAATTATCTTTAATCAGAATAAATACACTGAAGTGTATAAACAGTAGGGAAAAAAATATTAGAGAGAAAAAGTAAGTATCTCAAACATATTTTGTTCCTTCTAAAAAACTTAAAAATAGGTGTCACAAGAATACTTAAAGGAGAAAATTCCTTATATATTTGAGCCCATAGAAACTCAACATTAAAATTAAGAGAACAAAATTTTGCCACATTTTTAAGCTGGTTATTAAGAAACAAAAGAATCAGAAAGAATGTTTGACCCTCTCCCTTTCCTGCCAAGAGATTCCGTTGGGAAGACCTGCTCCAGGAAGAACATTCCAGCGTGTTCCCCTTAGCCTAATTCGAATTAAGTATGGTAGATGGGAGCAGGGTCCTGTTAGCTAGATTACCCACTGTGCCCCATTGTTTCCGGGCTGCCTAATAAGAATTTGCCTGCCATGTGAGTTCAGCTCTTCTTTAAATACCTGTAAATTGCCTATTTCCTTTGAAATCTCAGGCCTCTGCCCTCTTTTTCCTTTGTCCACAATGATATATGAACCTCAACCACCAATGCATTTTGGGGTTTCATATCTTATGACACCCCCTCACCCCTTCATGTAATAAACTTTGGACATTTTCCCCCGTTAATCTGTCTTTGTTGGGAGTTCCCTGATGGTGTAGTGGCTTAAGGCTTCGGCGTTGGTACTGTCAGTGCTGCGGCCTAGGTTCGATTCCCAGTCAGGGAGCTACCCACATACCAAAAAGCAAAAAAAAAAAAAAAAAAAAAATCTGTCTCTGTCAATTTGATGATTAGCCCAGCTAGAATATAGAACGTGGGAGGAAAAGTTATATTTAGCCACCCACAAAATAAAAACCTTGTCAAAATGTTTGCTATGGTCTGCAACCATTTTTTGGTAATTGAAGACGTAGGTATTTTTCAGGTTTTTCTATGTGCATAATTATTTCCAGGAGATACGGTACTAAAATTTTCCCAAATTATATTCTGACATGCATAAAAGATCAGTGCCATTCATTGTTTGATGTGCTGGTGACAATTTAGTTTCATGAATGTGCAGCAGAGCAACTACAAAAGTGATTTCGCAGATGACAACATTGACAAATTTTGTTCCTACACTATAATGTCAAACTTTAAAATATTGGTTACTAAAATATTTAAGGGTAAAATTATAATCCTAATTAAAATTTGACAACATGACATTTATTTCTGTACTCCAGAAGGTTAATCTGTGATGTTCTGCTTCTCCTTCTGCCTCAGAGTGAATTTGGAGCTCTCCCAACTTTGGCTAAATATTCTTTTTTTTTTTTTTTTGCTTTTTCTTTTTGGTATGTGGGTAGCTCCCTGGCTGGGAACCCAGGCCACAGCACTGACAGCGCCAGCGCTGAAGCCTTAAGCCACTACACCATCAGGGAACTCCTAAATATTCTTTTTAAGATTTGGTAAGTTGGTGTTTGGTAATGATATTTAGTGCACTGCTCAAATTTACATCATGAATAAATATGCTATGTATATGCATATTTACATGCACATCACATGAGTTATCCAGTTCCTTTATTTTTTCCTCAACATCTCCAAAATCAATGTGGGCTGGTAAGGGACACTACACTAAGGCTGTGATAAGATGAAAATATTTTGATATACATATATTAAAGAAATATAAGAAATGAGTTCCCTTGAATGATAGTAACATTATTTTATACGTTTAACAGACAGAGGACTTGAATAGACAGTGCTCCTAAGAAGATATACAAATGGCCAACAAACACTTGAAAAGATGCTCAATGTGACTGACTATTACGGAAATACAAATCAAAACCATACTGAGGTACCACTTCTCATTCATTAGGATGGCTATGATTAAAAAAGAGAAAGAAAATAACAAGCATTGACAAAGATGTGGAGAAATTTTAACTTATTTTGTTCAAAACGGGGAAAAGCACATCATTTCCCGTGTTTTGGCTGTTGAAAGGCAGGGCTCCCCATCTCTCTTATGCTATCTCTGGGAATAAACTTAGATCTGTGAGGGCTGCCTCCTTTGCACTCTTTATGAAAGCACTTTGCTTCCCTAGTTAGGCCATAAAAGTCTTAATTGGTTTGAGTCAGTATTAAAATCCTGCTGTTGCTGGCCAGATGATGGATATTTTAAATTGGAAAAACTTCTAAACTGAAAATTTTCAGAGAGCTCTAATATTGGTATAATAACTGGCAATTAAGACACCTTAAAAAGATGGAAGGACAGAAATTAGAACAGAAATAAAATTCCACTCAACCCTTCCTATTTACCTTCAGATATTTGCAGATATTTTAAGAAATTAGGACATTGGAAGTACAATTGCCCTGCACTTAAAAAAGTAAGTACAAAGAAAAATAACTTGTCTTAAGACTTTTGAATTTGCTATTTAGCATCTTTGTCAATGCTTGTTATTTTCTTTCTCTTTTTTAATCATAGCCATCCTAATGAATGGGAAGTGGTACCTCAGTATGGTTTTGATTTGTATTTCCGTAATAGTCAGTCACATTGAGCATCTTTTCAAGTGTTTGTTGGCCATTTGTATATCTTCTTAGGAGCACTGTCTATTCAAGTCCTCTGTCTGTTAAACGTATAAAATAATTTTACTGTCATTCAAGGGAACTCATTTCTTATAGTTCTTTAATATATGTATATCAAAATATTTACATCTTATCACAGCCTTAGTGTAGTGTCCCTTATCAGCCCACATTGATTTTGGAGATGTTCATGAAAAAAATAAAGAAACTGGATAACTCATGTGATGTGCATGTAAATATGCATATACATAGCATATTTATTCATGATGTATGTTTGTACAGTGCTGCCAACATAAGCTCACGGTGGCCAGTTTGCTGACTTAATTGTTAGCTTTGGGGGATGACGACAGCTCTAATGGCTGGTCCAGAAAAAGACTGGACTAGGCGCTGGCGTCAGTGCATAGCTTCCCAAGGGGAGTACTTCGAAGGTGACTGTAGTGATACTCAGTAATGAGGTATGTAGCACTTTTTCTAGGATGAGTTCACGAAATTAGTTGTCTGAACTTGTATATGAGAATTTTCAAACATATAATGAAAACAAACCCAGACGCTTTTCAGGATTACATGATATGGGAAAATATTTGATATTAAAGCTAGTTTAACTTTGGTTTAATTAAATAGACAATACTTTTATAGCTATTAACAATAAATAATATATTTTTTGTTTGTGTTTACAAAAATAACTTCATGTTATCTCTATCACAAAAATGTCAAGAAAATGCCTTGGGTAATGAGTCCGAGAGCTCATAGGGTTAAGAACTAATAAACAGATGTAACTTGAAAATGTTTTTGATAAAACTTGGGTAATAATTATTATATGATACATATATGCTTAAATATAGTTTCCCAAATTCTTTTGGTAACTTGAAACTTTAGAGTTTTACTAAGTTTAATGATAAAAATTATTTAATATCTTCATATTTAACAACACAAAATTCTGAAACATTGTTAGATTAATATGTTTACTTGTTTTTGACTTCTTATTACAGAGAAGGTAAAAGATAAATTTGGATCTCTTAATATGTCTTGTACTTTATTAAAATATATGTTTCTTAAAAATTGTAGAGCCTATGAAAGAGCCTATTCTTCGAGTTTATGAAATTTATTCATAAATTTGCCAATCTACAGAATAGTAATTGCTTACTTTTTAGTTGTCACTAGAAACTGAAGTTTCTAAGAGTCAAGAATTCTAAGATGGAAAGAAACTGTATATTTTTGGTAATAGAATTTTAAGGTATAGAGATACATTTTTGAAGGAAATGAAACGAAAATGGTTTGTTCTAAAGTTGGTTATTTCTAAATGAGGAAGAGGCAAACTAAAAGGGATGAGGAAAGTTGTAGAAGGTTTGTGAAGAGAAATCTTAAGAAAGGAAATTTTATATATGGTTAAACTGATAAAATTGGGATAAAACTAAGTGAATGAATTTAGGTTTCAAAGGTAAGCTCATGCAAAACCAAAGTTTGGTTCTTTTTCAGTCCATTAAAAGTCAAAGTTTTTCTGTATTTTACTCCAGATAAGATTATGAAAAGTTGTCTACCTAGAAAGTCAAGATTTTATGTTTTATTAAAATAGTTCTGTGTTTTATGTAGATTGAATTAATCAGGCACTTGATTACTCAAAAAATCTCAATGCTAAGAACTAAAGTTTTGCCAATCTGTATTTTTATTTCATACCTTCTTTGTCCCTTTGGATCAATGAATAACAATATTGTTTCATAATGATATATAATCTTTTTGGTTATGTATATTTGACAACTTTCCTAGAGTTTAAATTTTAGAGACATTTTTATTAACCTGAAAATGGCTTTATGATATTCCAATGGACTCCTGGAATACCTCAAAGATTTGCTCTCTCTTTCTCCTCATGAAAGAGAAATTTTAAACTAATTAGGCCTATTTGATACGCTAAGATTACAAGGGAAGCTTCGTCAAGTAAAGAAATAATAATTGTTGTATTTGTACACACACATATTATTATTAAAATGGGTGTTTTGGAGATTATATAAAAATCTCTAAGAGTCTACAAAGTCCTGATACAGTATTCATTTATAACTCTTGTTATCTTAAAATGTTATAGAAAAACATATTTCTTTGCCAATTGCATTATAATCAGATCTATAACCATGTCAAGTTTTTTTTTTCTTATTTATAGATTGTCATTGTTTTCCTCTGATGCTTTTGCAAATATGTTTCATCTTCAGAAAGATCCATGGAGAGGACTAACTTATTTTATAATATCTGTTTCTGAGAATAAATTTTCAAATCATACTTTAATCTGGATGAAAACTTATAGAATTCTAAAGAATAACTGGATTCATGAAATGCTGTGAAGTGATCAAAACAAATAAGAATTAATTATATGGGACTGAATGAACTGAGATGATTATAATTTTTATAACTTTTTGTTAGAAATATTGCTGATATTTAAAAATCTTTTGTTTTCCGGATATAAGAAAAACTTGTTTTACTTAGAGCAATTTGGTAAATTACAACTTTGTAAGCATTACTGAAGCATCCAATTCTGATCCTTCCAGAATTTGAAAACTCTTAATAAGTATTATTATTTTCCTGGCAATAGAATTGTTTGCATAAATTCAATAAGAATATATTTTCTTTCTAACAGGACACAATTGGAGACTGGTTTTATTAACCAAGACTTTGGAATGTCATGTTTGAAAGAGACATGCATAGACTCTGAGGTCACCAGAAAGGCTTTAAGTAATTGAAATTGACTTTGGAAGGCAATAAAAGCCCCTTGGAAAAACAGCTTGCTTACTTTGCTTACATGGTTCACAGCAGTCTCTGTGGGGCAGCACCTGCAAAAGCTCGCAGGAGTCCTCCTTTGTGAAAGCTGGTCACCTAGCAGCGGTCTCAGTTTGCTGTGTCCACTCTACGTGAGGGGAATAGAATTAGGGGGAGAGGGCTCAACATTGCTTCAGCTTCTGCAAGTGATGGGGTTTATGAACATAAGACATCAAAGATGAAGTAACCTATCCCACAACCACCCATTTGCAGGCACTCAGAATCTAGCACCCAGCTCCCCACCTTCTGTGACCAAGCCCTAAGTCAGCTCAAACATAGTCTCTGGAGACCAGTGAGACTACCAGTATTGGTCACCTCAGTCTGCAGCTTAATCATAAGAGTCTGCTGAAACTCAGAATAACTGTCCATCAAGAGCAGTCAATGAGCCAAGAAGTATGGTTGTCCCCATTGGACAGAGGAGGAAACTTAAGCTGAGAGACCATACAACTAGCCTAAGGTCTTCTTGGCTGTACTACTTAGGTCCTAACATGCGGCCAGAATTAGTAAGTCCTCCAGGAGAGCATTGCCTGGTTGGCTGAATGTCACATCCTCCTGCCTCTTCCAACAAGACACTGAAAACACCAACCGTTCGGGTTCCCTCAAAAGCACAAACTTGGGAGTTCCCTGGTGGTGTAGTGGCTTAAGGCTTCGGCGCTGGTGCTGTCAGCGCTGCGGCCTGGGTTCGATTCCCAGCCAGGGAGCTACCCACATACCAAAAAGAAAAAAAAAAAAAGCACAAACTTGAATGTCAACAGAGACCTGTAGCTAAGTCAAAAAGATAAGCAGTTTTTCAGCTCAGTCACCTGACATTTTTGAACAGGGGAGAGTAAAGTAACTGAGGACTCCAAGCTGGATTCAGATGAGCAAGTAGGACAAGAACAAGACAGGCCTTCAAGGCCATCGTGAAAGTAGCCAAATGCCACATCTCGATAATATCAGATAAGACAGTGTGATGTGTGGGAATGGGGGTCTGACTGAAAGGAGCAAAACTGAGCTGCCAGAAATGATATAGGCCCGGTTTCCAAACACAGGTCCCATTTACTATGTCACTTGTCAACTTTACTTTACTCCGGTGTAAAATGGGAATGGTACTATTATTAGGGTTGCTGTGATAAATGACTTGATTTATGAAAAGAGTTACTTGGAACCTGACTCATGGTAAATCCTTAACAAATGTTAGTTTTTGTATTCGTTTGCTTCTGTTTCCTTTGTCTCCCCAGTAACGGTGCCCCTGTCAAAATGCTACCCAGGACAACAGGGGTTGCGACTTGGTCAGTAAGACCACTTGTTGGGTCAATGCTCCACTTCCTCATTAGCTACTACGAGGCGCTGCCTACAAAGCACATTTCATAAATATGCCTGCCTGAGTCTAGAACTGCCAAATACCCATTAAAATGATCCTTTAAAAATTTTACAGTTTATAGAGACCCTTTATGTTCTATTATTAATCAAAACAGTCTCATGAAATCAAAGGACGGGTGCTAGCTCCAATTTAATGGTGATGGGGTAGAAACTTAGGTTAGGCCAGGTGGGCAGTCTGTGGCGGAGACTGAAATCCAAACCTTCTGACTCAGTCAGAAGTTTTGAAGCCGATACTTATTTTAAAATAGATACAAACATGTTAAAGTATTATAGGTACATAGGCAACATGAAAGAAAAAGGAACTTGCACAAATTTGAATTTTAAGTAATTGTCATCATCTCTAATTTACTTTCAATCTGTATGAAGTCATTTGTACATATATATTTTTAACGTGATTATTTTTTCACTTTTGTTTCACAAAAATACTTCCGCGTAAGCTAATTTAAAGAGACTTAGTGGGATTCACAGAGGGCCTGAGTTCTCTGCATGCCTACAGGCGTGCCTCTAGGGAAATAGCTCAGCGGTATGAGGTTCCCTATAAACACACTTGGGTTAATCTATGACCACTGACCCGCAGTCACAGCCCACTGTAAAGAGCCTACTAGGACAGCACACCTGGAGTTTGTCTGCAGGTCTGTTGCTTCTGTTTGCTATTTCCTCCGCCTCCCCAGTAAGGGTGTCCGTCCCACAGGCTACCCAGGACAGGGTGGGTTGCAACCTGGTCAGTAAGACCAACGTTGGGTCGATGCTCCACTTCCTCATTAGCTACTACTAGGCACTAGCTGCAAAGGACATGTCTGTACTCGGCACGGGTCGCTGCTCCTGGGCCTGTGTTTCCGCATCCCGCCCTGCGTCTGCTGGCCGCTCGGCCCTGACTATTCCATCGCGTCCGTCTCCGACCAGAGGACCAGCGCAGGAATGTCTGAATGATTTCTGTACCATATTTATTTAAAGTGAATTAGTTGATTAAAGAGAGGATGTTTAAGGACATAATGTCTTTCTACAAGTATTATATTGAGAAAATTACATACTAATCCATCTCCTTTAGTTTACCATAAATTCAGTTGACCCCCCTAGGGTTAGAGAGCTGAGTTGCCTGCTGTGTGTGTTGCGTAATTCTATCAGTGCTTCTCAAATTGCAGCCTGTGAATTCCCTGGAGGGCTTTACAAAGCACAGATTGCTTGGCCCCACCCCAAGGTTTCTGATTTAGGGACCTGAGAATTTGCATTTCTGATGTATGTTGATGCTGCTGGTCTGGAGGCCACACTTTGAGGACCACTGACATGGACAAAGGTTGTAGTGGAAGTGTGTACAAATCTCACAATATGCATTACATAACAACTGCTTTTCAAAATTTCAAATTTCCTCGTCTTAAATGGAACGTGTTTTAACCTTGCAATGAGAAAGTTTAGAAAATAGAAGGGGTAGCATCTTGAGAGAGATATTAAAATTTTCATGTAATAACACTGTATGAGTATTTCTACACAAGATACCTTTATATTGATAGAAAAGGGAGCAATAAACTTAGAGGCCCACGTTCTGAATTCCTTAAGGCCCTGCTAAGCAGCCCATGGATTGGAGAAGGCTGCTGAGAGGCTGCCAGCTCTGATCAGGGCAACTTGACTAGTCCCTTCCCCTTCCCTAGCTATTAATAGCAGCGCAGCATGATATTAAGAATGCAGAGTAGATGAAAAAGGACCATAATACAATTCTAAAAAGCATTTCTATCTTTGGGAATGCCCAGGTGACAACTAGGATATGTCTTTTCTGACCCCTTTGCCTTCCCGGCAGGGGACGAATAAAGAAATCTCTGCTTTTACAAAATCAAAAAACAACAACATGGATCTTTTTGGTAAGGTTCAAGTGTGAGAGACACAGAGTCTGAACCGAATCAGTCAAACTTGTAAGTTCTTATGGGAGGAAAAAATTCCCCAGAAGGTTCCCAGTTTGTTTATCTTATCTTTGCTAAAAAGCCTTTCCTTAGAGTCCTGCAAATGAAGGAATGTGGCTGAGTTATTTGCTATTTAAGTAAAAGAAGTAATCTACTTATCTGTCCATTTATAATAAACACAGAACACATCAAATGTGGGGGAGAAAAAAGAGCTGGGACCCAACCTTATCTCTGTCACCTATTAGTTATGGATTCTAACTTTACTCACGTATTCATTAACTTGGGGAACATGTATTAAGGGCCCACAATTTGCCAGGTGCATGGCTCACAAAAAGGACATAATTTTTTTCTTTTGTAAAATAGGGATCATGGGAGTTCCCCGGTGGTGTAGTGGCTTAAGGCTTCGGCACTGGCGCTGTCAGCGCTGCGGCCTGGGTTCGATTCCCAGTCAGGGAGATACCCACATACCAAAAAAAAGCAAAAAAATAAAAAATAAAATAGGAATCATGCTAACCCACCTCCTTGTTGCTGGGGACCACGTACTCCAGAACCTCCAGTGACTCTGTGGTTCTGTGGGTCCTCTGCTTCCTCCTGAAGACTAGCCACCCCATGAGAACCACTCCCGGGGCGCTTAGCTTATCCTATGTGGTGTCCGGTGATGGTGGTTGTGACCTCCCTCACTCAGTGGAAACTTCCAAACGTTAGGTGTTTTGGGAGCCAAATGAAAAACAAAGTACTGAAAGTACCTGGAAACTGCTTCCTCAGCTATAAGGCACTAAACATATGAAGCCGTTTTAAAGAACTTCGTGCACCTAGGACATGCTCCATGGAATGCTAGGCAAGAAATGCATATTAACTTATTGATCTTTACCTTGCTTTTTGCAATGAATCAGCTTGGCGTTATGGGTGCTAAAAAACAAATTACTGCTTTTTCTCCCACCTTCTAAGTTCTTCTAGCTAGAGTAATAATCAAATGAACAGAGATAGATTAATAGGAGAAAAATCAAACGTTTAATACACGCACATGGGAAACTCATGTTAGCATGAAAATTCCAAAGACGGTGAGGCAATATTGGGTACAGAAGATATTTTGGACAAAGGAGAGGGGGAGGGAGATGGGATATTGGATTTCAGAAGTGAGAATCGGTGACTTACAGGTAGTTGAGGAGCAGCTGAACACACATGGCAGGAAAATTCTTGCTGGCAGCTCAGCTAACAGGCCCCTGCTATTTACCATACTTAAGTGAAATTAGGCTAAGGGGAACATCGTAAGATTTCCTTCCTGAAGCAGCTTCTTCTGTCTGAATCTCTTGGGCAGGAAAGGAAGGTGGTGTGAAAAGTTCTTTCTGAGTCTTATTTCTTAACAAACAGCTTAAAATCAATATTCCAAAAAGCAGCTTCAGGGTGGCAAATTTGGGGTTGCTTTCAGCATTATTATAAAAATTGAAGCCCTCTTTGCAGACTCCACGAAGCCCCTAACAAAGTACCTTACATTTAGTGGGAGCTCAGCTGTTCATTTAATTGAAACAAGCAACCTCAAATTTAATCCTTTTAAGCAGTTATTGTCAAAAGAAGTTGTTTTTAAGAAGTACCTAATAATTTTCTCTACTGTGGCATATCCCCCTCCATATTTGAAACAAATCAAAAAAGTCTCTTAAATTAAGCATGGAATGAACATCTTCCATCTCATACTGAAGTAAAATTACATTTTATTTCCATAGAAATGAAAGTATTTGTAGAGGTACAACTAAGGAAAAAGATGTGAAAGACTAAATTCTTAAATTCCATAAATTATATCTATTTAGTAAATTCTTTTGTAAAGAGTGGTCAACTCAGCTCACTGGAGAAAAGTTTTAGTAAAGCCAGACCATAGGTTTAATCCTTACATAGTAAGTCCTCAAAGTCATTGACAGGTTCTTGGAAAAATGGGACTTTAAGCAAAACCATGCAGAATGAAAAATGAAATTTTACCATAGGCTAATTGATATAAACAAGAATTAAGTTATTATAGCATATTTTTGGTCACAAAAAATCACCAAACTTCTAAATAAAAACCCAAAACACCCCTAATATTAAACATTGAAATAAATGTGAGCTATACACACATTTAAGAAAGACCAGTACAAACAAGTATGATTTTTCTTTTCCAACCTGCTCATTCCAGTTCAGGGTCATGGGTGGCCCGAGCCTCGGCCAGCAGCTCAGGGTGCAAGGGGGAACCCACCCTGGACAGGACACCCTTCCATTGCAAAGCACACTCACACCCACATCCTACCCTCACTCAGACTGGGACAATGTAGACACACCAGTTCACCTAACTGCGCATCTCTGGGATGTGGGAGGAAACCAGGAAACCTGGAGAAAACCCACACAGACATGGGGAGAACATGCAAACTCCACACAGACAGTGGTCCTGGCTGGAAATCAAAATTTTTTCTCATCAATGTTGTAACAAAATGACATCTGAGCTATGCAGTAGCCACAGATGCTTCTTCACCCCAAGCAGCTGTCTGTCACTGGCCAGGCCAAAACTCAAGCCTGCAGCAGTACAGATCAACATGATTGTTTGGAAAAAGGACCAAAGTTCCTCTTGCTTGCAGATTAGTAGCAATTTCTTTTCATTCTCACAAATGGATTCGCATAAGCCTTATTTCTTTATTACATAAAGTGATTAAAACATAAGTAGTCTTCAAATAGTTACTAGGTTATCCAGCCTGTGGATAATGCAGCAAGAGGGAGAGAGTTGTTTTGATGCGAGTCTGCATAAGCATGAGAGCCTGTCATAGCGTGCCCCGGTCTTCATTAACAATGTATTTCCTGGTTTCTCAACTTCCCAAAACAGTCACTGACAAATCTAAATGGATAACTATGATGGGAAATATTTCTCTCAGAAAAATCAAGGTGATATAGTAGAGCAACAACATGTTTAACCTGAATATGTAATCAAGTTTTAACATTTAACTTCCAGGGAAGAGAGGAACAAGTTAAATAGCATCTCAAGAAAACGGTGTATTTGAGAAAGTGGGAGATTGAACAGGACAGCAAGTCACTTCAACAAGTCATTATCAAGATTAAAAGCAGGGATGGGGCACTGTTCTAGATTAAAAGAAAAAATTGCTAAACCACCAAATGTTTGGAATAACCTCAATTGGAGTTTGATTTGAATAAAGCAGCTATTAAAGACAATTTTGGTGCAACTGGAGAAGTTTGAACATAGGCTGAGTATTTGCTGATGAGAGGGGAATTACTGCTAATTAGGTTTGGTGTGATAATGCTACTATAATTATATAAGACAATGTCCTTATTTTTTAAAGGTACGATACAATCACATGTCTATAATAGAATACTTTCCAAAAAAAGAAAATAAAAATATACAAATGTGCTAAATGTAATCACTAAAACTAGGTAATGGGTAGCTTACATTATATTCTTCTTTGTACTTTTCTAATGTTTAAAATTTTTCAAAATAGAAGGTTAAAAATATATTAGATTTCAAATTTATTTTTGAAGACTTTTCTATTTTTTTATTTATTAGCTGTATGAACCTGAACCAGTCACTTAAAGCCTCTGATTCTTCACTTGTAAATTGGTGAAGATAACAATAAATTCAGATTTTTATGAAGATTTAATAATATGCATGTGAAAATACTCATTAATGGGCAAAGCTCACAAGTTTTGCTCCTTTATTGTTTATATACGGTTTTTTAAAGTCTTGAAATAAATTGGATTCCAAGGAGGTTCATCATCTCTCAAAGTGATGTAGGTACTTGTATTAATCAGGATTCTCCAGAGAAACAAAACCAATAGGATGCATATAGTCTGAAAAAATCCAGTTATTGTCAGCTGGATACTTTCCGGACAGCACATGCGCACATGAGTACGTGGGCGCGTGCACACCTGCCCCCCACCTAAATGTGTATATATACCTAAATGTATATATATACCTAAATGTATATAAATATATATACACATGATAGCTTCTCAATTTTATCTGAGCATATATAAGGATGCATATGTATATGCATATATACATATTGAAAGACAGACAAAGACAGAGAATGAGACAGAAAGAGAGATTTAGTTTAAGAAATTGGTGATTGTAGAGCCTGGAATGTCCAAAATCTGCAGAATTGGCAGGCTGAAGACCCAAAGAAGAGATGATGCTGCAGTTCGAATTCAAAAGCAGTCTGCTGGCAGAATTCCCTCCTCTCTTGGAGACCTCAGTCTTTATTCTGTTAAGACCTTCCACCGATTAAATGAGGTCCACCCACATTTTGGAGGGCAATCTGCTTTACTCATCTATCGATTTAAATGTTAATCTCATCTTTAAAATATCTTTACAGCAACATCTAGAATAATGTTGGGCCAAACATCTGGGAACTGTGGCCTAGGCAAGTTGACTCATAAAATTGACCAATACGACATTTAATAAATAATCGATTAATGAGGTATCTAGTGTTTTGTAGAATTCTGTGCAGTTGAACAAAAGTGACTTTCTATTGGTGCCATTCTGAGTCATTCAATGTCAAAGCTTTCCAACAAGCAAAAAATGCTTAGAGGTAGAAAAAAATACACCTATTTTTAATTGGTGTCTTTCCTATAACTTCCTATCTAAAATTTACCCTCAAACAAAATATAGTAAATTTCTTATTTTCCATGATTAATAATGTAAGACCCTTAGGAACAAGGGTCTTCCTGTCTATTTACTGCTATAGGGTTGGTGACTAGGGTGGTGCCTGGCAGAGTTTGGGCACTCAGAAAATATTAATGAGCAAATCCATGATGATGGAACTAAGCAGATATCAAAAATGCAATTATTAAACTGTGATCAAGATATCACATGTAGGGGTTCTCTGGTGGTGTAGTGGCTAGGCTTCAGCGCTCTCAATACTGTGGCCTGGGTTTGACTCCCAGCCAGGGACGCCCCCCACCAAAAAAAAAGCTATCACATGTGTATATTCTATGATAAAGTTTAGATCAGTCCAACATGCATGGAAGAAATTCCATTTCAATTTAATCTGAAACATTTAACTTCTTGCCTGGACATTTGGAGATCAGGTTTAACTGAAGCAGCAATTGTTAGGTAAAATATGAAGATCATGCTCAAATACATTCTGTGAAGAATCTTTCATATGGATGGAATGACATGCCAGACATTGAAATAATTTAACTGTTTCTTGTGAGAGTCCTCAGTGGAGCCAGCCCTGGAGCTTATTAGTGTGGGCTACTGTATGGGGTGTGGGACTGTCTTTCCCAAAATATCTCCCTGACTATTAAAATAGCATTTGGGGTGTATTCCTTTGAATCTTGAGGGAATTTTAATTTTGTAGCATTCTCAATCAAAAAGTAAATATCTTACAAAGGATAATATGTTAAAATTGTCATTTTAGTGTTTCGGCAGGAATTAACTCAATCTAATAACTCATCAGTTAGTAGATCCCTCATGTTTCTTTGCCATAGTGATGACTTTTTCCAATTTTCCCATAATCAATTCTGTCCTTATAATGGAGGAATCAAATCCCATGAAAGCCAGAGAGTTTATATTTAGCATACTTCTCTTTTTCCTTCTTATACATTCAGTTAGATTTACATTAGAAATTATTTAATTGTTTCCACATTTATAAAAGGAAGAGCAATATTCCGAGCTCCTGATGCTCAGGAGGAGTCATGGTTGTGGAATGCTGTTGGATGACTTTCCGCTGACATGCTCTCTGTGGTTGCTAGGGTACTCACCCATATGTTTATACTCTTATATAAAATGGCCTAAGGGATGAAGAATGAACACAAGTACTCCAGGGATTTGGTGATTATTTTCACAAACCTGTTAGATTTTTTTTTTCATCAGTCCCTCCAAAGTCAAAACCATATATTTAACAGAAAACATGACCAAGAAATATTTATATAAATTCAGAGTTGTATTGATGGATTGTGATAGGATGTTATCATTTGAGCAAATATTACACTGGGAAATGTAATGTTAAAAAATAAGTACGCCAAAAACCTATAGGAATAGTTTAATGCTCCCCAATTGCACATTAAGAACTATTATGAATATATCTAACTCATAATAGCTGTCATTCAAGTTATACAGCAGGTGATACTCAAAATAGCTCAAGATTTGCACAAAGATGATACATAGAAACTTGCATTTTGACTAGAAAAACTCCTGTTTGATTCCCTTGCTCAAATAAAATTTTGCAATATTTATTAGTTTTATATCACTCAAGATAGAAATAAATGGTTTAACAGTGATAAAGTCATGTTCTCTGAGAAAAGGATTTCCATGCCCCAATTCAGTTTTTATTTGGTAACAGAACCATTGGAAATGAATGGATAGAAATGAGTGCCTTACCTTTGATACACCCAGAAGCAGTACAATAACCTGTTTTCTGGAACAGCTCCTAACCACACATCTCCTACCTAGAGTTATGGTAAAAGTTAAATGGAAAAATGTTTTGAAATTTCCAGCAAAATGCCTGGCATATTTTCAACACTCTCCAAATATTAGTTTCTGTGTTTATCCTAAGGAATTTTAAATTTGTACATGGAAGATTTGAAAAGTAAAGTGATTATATATGAGTACATTGTAAGTCAACAAGTCAATAGGATTTTCTTTAACAACTTAAAATAACTTCAGAGTAGAACACTAGACTTTCTTATAATATATTCATACTTACACAAAGCCATTGTATTTGAAGAAATCTGCCCTTTGCCCGTCTCTTCTCACATTTCCTTTTATGCTAAATTTTTGATGTAGCTCTGTTATGATGGATGTATAATCTCTTAAAAACTTACTCTGTGTGTCCTAACAATTGACTTCACTAAAATAAAAGTTTTAAACCTTATTGGTCAACGTGGTTTTGCCTCCTGTAATAAAGATACAGAGCTGGCTATCAGTGCCCTCTCTCTCACAAATGACTATTGTTTCTCACTGACCAGCCCACAACCTGTGCTTCCAGAATTCAGGCCCAACAATGTCAGAACTGTACTTACTGGTAGTTACCGAGGTAATTTCAAGATGCCCATCTTTTAGAATGTTAAAAAAATGAAAGTTCCTAATATGAGATTCTTTCAAATAATGGATAAAAAAAAGTAGGCAAGATACCACCATCTCAATTTCTGTAAAATAAAACCTAGGCACTATCATAGATGATAGACTGGCACCAACATGCTGTAACTTGGGACATCAAAAACAAGCCATTTATATCATCCACAAAAGAATATTCACTATTGTCTCTTTAAAATGTGTGAAACTATTTGGTATTCACAGTTACCTTATTTAATTTGCCCTCTGTATTAAATTTTTCCTTTGACCTATTGCACTTGCTTATGCATCTTCGTCTCTTTTAAACCCTGGTTGATAATGGTTCTTTGCACAAGTGTATCAGTTTTTTTGCTGCTCCAGTTTCATAAATAACTGAAGACTGCAAAAGTCCACTGAGCTTGGGCACCAAGGACAATTAAATTGCTGGATATCTCTTGTGCCATGCCCTTCCGGCCAGGAGAACATAAATGCTTGGCACTAAGTATGCTACAGTAAAGTTCAGTCTGTTAGGAGCAGTACTGAAGGCCATTTGGCTATGCCGTGTATTGCTGTCCTATGAAATCTCAAAGTCTAGGGCAAATAATATGAATGAGCAACATTGTGGCTTCTCCATCTCTTATCAGAAAGTCAAACTTGCAGTGACTCAGAACTGGCAATGAGCAATGAGTGAGCTGGAGAAGCAGAAAGGGCTGTTGGGATTGAAGGGGAAGCCCCTGCACCCGTTTTCAGTCTCCTCCTGGCACCTCCAAATTGTGACTTGTACTAATGCAAAGGAAGAAGTGATTCTGGGGCTGTCCATCACTTTTTTTTAAATTCATTTTTATTGTTAGACTTATTGGGGTGACATCTGTTAGCAAGGATTACATAGGTTTCAGGCATACAATTCTATGGTGCATTGTCAGCTTGTTGTATACTAAGTTCACCACCTAAGGTGACTTTGTCCATCACTTCTTTATACCCTAGGACCAAAAATCCTTCCAGGCTAAAATCTCAATTAAAAAAAAAAACAACATACATATATAATCCCAAATTTGGAATATCACTTTAGATAGGAAGGGATAGAAATAACCATTTACTGCGTGTCTACCTATCTATGCACATCACATTTAGTGCTCCCAATTATACTATGAGGAAGCACTGTCTCCAATGATAGAAGATCGATGAGAAAATTGAAACTTAGATTAAATAGACTGCCCAATGTTGCAGAAGCATGCACGAGTCAAAAGTAAGATTCTCACCCAAATCCAATTATGAAGCTTTAACAGCTTTAACCTCTGGGAGTATGACTAAGGTAAGGGAAAAGGCAGACCTCAAGGGGACAGAGTTTAGGTGGGGCTCCAGTTCCCTCACCCATCGTCTTTTATCTTGTTTCCTCTTTTCCCCTCTCTGGCATTTTCAGTGTTCAAGCAGGATCTTTAACTATCCACACAAGTTTTCTGGGCCTGATTTCCTCATCTATAAACTGAGGCAACAAAATGGTGGCACTGGCCCAAGTGTAGGTAGATGGGAGGGGGGCCCGTGCATAGCTTTGATATGAACAAATTATGTGCTAACATTCTTTTTATGGCAATGATTCAGGGTTTTTTGTTTTGATTGGACTTCATAGAGACACTCCCATGGGTCACTAATTGAACCCCTGGAACGCGGTATAATACAACTTGAACTGGGTAGTTGTTTGTTTATCCAGCTCTTACCTTGTTCTTAAAAATGTTATCAAATTTCTCTCTTTAACAAGTGCCATTTTGTTTCAGACCACTTTAAAGCAAAAGAATGTTCTGGTAATGGCTTAGAAACAGTGATTCAGGCCTGCAGTCATGAACCCTGTGCAACCTTATCTTGGCATTATAACTATTCCCAAGTGTCCTTGTTCAAATAGTAGTGAGAGGAGCCTCAGGCAAAGACCAGGACTCCCTGTATTGTTTAAGATTAACAAGGCATGAAAAAGAAATTAATTCTGCCAACTCCCTACCATGCCTGTGGGGATGGAAATTCAGGTGTTCATTCACTACAAGAAATGTATCAATTCCCTATAAGAAAAAATTTCAATCTAAGATAATGAAATAGACCAACATAAGTGCTCTTTTTGTTTTTTAGTTTTTTGATATTGGATTTTACTTTTTCACTTTCAATTTCACTTTGAAAATTAAAAGTTACTCTTTTATTCATAGCAGTTTAAGGGGTTCCAAGGCAACCTTGCTCCAGACCCAATAGTAAATATATTTAAATAAAATGGGAATATTCTCAGTTATGCTGATCAGTATTAAATTTCTGGTGGCTCATTTTTTCTGAAAGTGAGTGAATGACAAATACATCAAGGCCTATTTATGTTTAACATATGTGATCCTACATACTCTAAAGTACCAACCAATATTTACTAAGCTCTACTCTGTACAAGCCCCAATGCTCATTACTGTGGAGTATACAAAAAAATGGAGGTTCTAATTCCTTTTAAAAGAAGGTTAACTTCTTGGGAAAAGGAGTGAACAAACCAAGAGCTGTCATAGGGAATATGTAATATAATTAGCTGATAGAGGAGAATTGTAATTTAGAAGTTCAGAAGGGAGATGGATCCCTAACAAATTTCATTCACTCAATCACCAATTCATTCATTCACTCAACCAATGAGTATTTATGGACTCTTGTGCATAAGTGCTAAGGAGATTTCAAGATGAGTAAGAAAGGGGCCTTTCCCTTGGACTTATAGTAGCTAAACTGAGTTATGTACATAAATAACTGCAATGCAAGGAAGAAGGTGATACGTGCCACAAGACAGTAGAGATAAACATGCTGGAATTTTAGAACACAAAAGGATAACTCAGCCTGGAGCCAATCTAGGAAGGTACATAAAGCAGATATTTAGACTGAGTCTTAAAGAATGGGCGGAATTTATGCATGTGGAGTTGATTAAAATCACTCTGTCAGTGGTGCATAGATAATGTTTTCCAAGTTGACCATTGGTATTTGGAAAATATTTTGCATAGAAACAATATTCTATCTGGCATTTGGTGTCCCTAGTCTCTCTATAAAAGCTCAGTTAACCCATAGTGTTACCTGAGGAATATTACAAATATATTTTTTCAGTTACACATAGATATTATATTAAGGTTCCTATGGGAAAACTCAGGCTCTTCACATGCTGAAGCTAGGCACACTACTTCCTGCCGCCCCATCTCAGGATCAGGGCTCCCCCCTCAGCTTCTTTCCTGGCAGGAGGCCCCTCAGCTCTCAAGCCAACACACAAGGATACTGAAGGCTTCTGTGATGGTGGAGATTTGCAAGGGAGGATCAAGGTTATGGAGCACTTACATAACTTTGGGGGCTCTATTTAAGAAAAAGAATTTTAAAATCACTTGCTTTTGTCCATTTTATGAAAATATAAGTCTGTGTGAACATATTGGTAGGGCACCTCCCAGGGTCTTTCACGAGTCTCAACAAGTGAGGTGCCCTGTAGTTTAAGTTTCATGAATTTTCTGAAAAATCGAACTCTGAGATTTGAAAGGCTTGGAGACCAGGAACCTGTTTATTCTCTGTTCTTCACTAAAATATGATGAAGTGTTTTGTATTGAGGAAAAGGATTAGAGTTCCAGTAGCCAACTGTTTGCTGCCCCTGAGGTAGATGATAAAGGGTGATGATGAGGGCGAGGGGAGGAAGGCTGGGGGCTGGAGGAGGCCTAGTCTAGTCGATCATAACACAGGTACATGAGCCAGACAGACCTGGCTGGTAGTCCAGAATGCTCCAGAGTTGATCCTGGACGAGTGACTCTATCTTTTTGATCCCGAGGTTTCTCATTTGTAAAAAGGGGGACACTGTCATTATCGCTTATAACAGTGCCAAGTTCAGAGGACAGCTTCAGTGAAACAACATGTCTAAAATACCTAGCCCAATCCCTGGCTCACCGACAAATGTTTAACAATGTTGGAGGGACGAGTCATTGGGAAATTGTGATGTACCTATTTCAGATAGCTTCGCAAACCCCCACCTTCCTGCCTCTAAATCTAGTTCCCTTATCTCTACACCTGAAATGAGGAAGGGACTGCAAGGAATGTTGCCAGAGATGTCACCAGAACATAAAACATTCTGGAGACGGTGGCTGTACATATGCCTAAATTCTCTGTGAAATGTAAAATCCAATGCACCGGGGAGTTAGTGTTCACATGACTTTGGCTGTCAGAGATGATTCACAGATTTCCCAGCCGCTAGCTAATTACTGTATTTTCAAAGGATGAAGTTAAGTCAGACAGGCTGCTGGGAGGGCAGGGACTGGAGAAGCAGGTTGGGCAAGAGAGCTGAAACAATTTAGCACGGCTATTAAAAACTGGTCAGGTAGAGTTCTTACTTTTTAGAGACAAATACTGAAATACTTACAGATGAAGTAATATGATGTCTGTGTTCAGATGGAGTCCGAGCTTTTCCAAGATTTGTGCCTGAGAAGCCACAAGCCCAAAGAACACACCAGTGGCTATGTGTGGGACATAGGTTTATTGAGACTTACTGATGGGGAGAGTCTGTGGTAGTAGTGGCTGGCTGGAGTAGTGATCTGCATGAAGGCAGAGGAAAATCAAGGTTATATAGGTACAGGAAAACAGAGCATTCTGTGGGAGAAATCATCTGGCAGGCTCTGTAGGGCCTACTCTCATGCACACAGCATCCCAGGAAGCCGGGCGACCTTGACTGCCCGCCAGTGTGCAGAACTGGCTGTCTGATAAGCATCGTTCCCATGGCGCTGGGAGACCTTGACAGCCTGCTAGCTTATCTGCCTGTGGGCCAGGTCCCTGCAGTCTGGGACTTGCTTTCCCTGGGGCAAATAAAATTGGCTATCTCTCCTTTTTGGTATATGGCTGAAAATTTTCCAGTAAAAAGTTTAAAATGACTGAATAAATAAAATCACTTATTCTATAATGGGGCAAGTATCAAAATGTGTCATTTGGTGTGGGACCACACTCCCTGCCAGCAAGGCCAACCTGATTCCTGTCTCCCTAACACACCTCACCCCGTCCTACCTCTGTGCCTCCAGAATGGCTATGGACCCAGCAAGAATGTGTCAGAGGCATCTTGGCTAACAAGAAAGTCCCTTCCTGTAAAGTACCTGTGCCCTGTGCCTGCTGTCATTACCTTCTTCCTAGTTTCTGGGCCTGTCCCGAGCTTCATGACTGCTGTATGATCTGCTTCCCAGTCTCACCTGCTGGGCCAGCTGCCTTGCTGAGATCTCCAGTACCCATATGTTTCCAACCTTCTGTGCTCTCTTTTAAATTTGGAAGCAGGTTCAATCATACCTGGTGCTTATTTTTCTCCGCTTTCTCTCAATTTGGGCACCTCACCCTGTCTCCGTCATCAATTGGTGCTCATAGTTTATAGTGACAAAGAAGGGTGAAACAATTGTGTTCTTTCAACTTATGTTGACAGCCAAACTCATGTGAACACCAACTCATTTCCTTGTAGTTTTATTCTGGAATTTTCAACCTGGTATTTCTTTAGCTTTAAATCTGTCAATTTTCAGCCATCTTAATGAAATCACTATAGTAAGTCTCTGGAGCATTAGAATATACACCATCTACTAGGTTCTTACTACTGCTGGTACAAATGACCCCAGAATCGGAGGCTTAAAACAACGTGCATTTATTCTCTTATGGTTCTGGAGGTCAGAGTCTGAAATGGGTCTGAGTTAAAATTAAGGTGTTAACGGGTCTGTGTTCATCAGGAGGCTTTAGGGACGAATCTGTTTCCTCGCCTTTTCCAGCTTTTAGAGGCCACCCCCATTCACTGGCTCATGTCCCCTTCCTCCACCTTCAAAGCCAGCAGCACAGCATCTTCGACATTCCTGACGCCGAGTCCTTCCTGCCTCCTTCTATGTCAACCCTTTCACTTCGTTATTGACTTCAAGTTAGTTTTCAAAATGTGTCAAAAAGCCACAAAAATAGAAAGTGGTATTTTGACTATTTTACGCATTTAATAACAATATTTTGAGCTGCTTTGTATATAAATGACATTATTTTGATTGAAGTTTTTGTTATATGGTTATAAATTTACCATTATATTGAATTTTAGCAAAAAAAAAAAAAAAAAAGACTCCAAACACACTAAGTAGCATCGGTTAGATGTAAGTATGATAAATTAGAGTCTAATGGCATTGATGACGTAAAAATGTATTACGAAATGTTACACAACATGGCATACAAAACATCTTTGTTGTTGATAGTGCAAGCCACAGGAAAACATATCAAAAAAGTCTTGTAAACAGAGAAAAGTCCTTGAAACAGTTTCACACTGAGTAACAACCCTACAATAATTACAGTATTTATATTTTTAAGTAAATACGGTTAAGGTGGTACATTTTATTAAAATAAATGATTGCATTAAAGTATAAAATTTTCCTGTTCATAATCATGTTTGAAAAAAACACAAATATAGAAAAACATCTGTTTTTCTGAGCTCGTGAGGTAAACTCGAGTGCCTAAATTAGTGGATGGGAATCTTCATTTGGATATATCTGAATGTCATAGATTACATTGGGCCCACCTGGGTAATCCACAGTCACCTCCTTGAGGCCAGCTGATTAGCCATCTTAATCCATCTGTAACCTTAATTCCCCCTTTGCCATATAACCTAAAATAAACACAGTTTCCAGGGATTGGGATGCAAACATCTTTGGGGGGGGCAGGTTGGTGGGCATTATTCTGCCTACCATATTCCATATTAGAGATTAAATGTCACTTTAAGGAGATTCAAGGCAAAAGTTATGCCAAGAATGGAGTGACCGAGATACTGTTCAGTTAAATTTGTTTAAACAAATTGGTGATTGAACCATTCATGCTCCCAACACCATTGATTTCCAACTCAGCTTTTCCATAGGCTCCAGATTTCCAGGAAGGGCACCTTGTGATTTCGAGCGAACTTCCTGATTCTTGTAATGCTGCCTTTTAGATAACAGAGTAAGTGACATACACTTATTAATTGCTGTTGGCACAGCACACCTCTGAACTTGTTCTCAGCTCAGCCCCAGGGCACTAACTGTGCTGCATGAGGGCGTGTGTCCCAGGGACATGATCTCAGTGTCCAACATTGTAATGGGTACAGGAAACCCACAGGCAGAGAAGAGAATTCTGAACTGGAAGGGAAGCTAGAGATGATATATGTTTTTCCAGCTTATCTTATAAATGAAGAAAATGAGACCTCAGGATGCTAGGTGACTTTAAAATGACATATAGGTAGTGGCAGAGGCCAGAACCAGAATCACATCTTTGAAGGGCCAGACAGAACCTACCCTGTTTCATTTTGTTTTTTCCTCAGATCACCGCTGGTAACATCTAGAATTCTTCGTAGAAGGATAGTTGCTTTTAACAAGGAGATCAATGTCACTTTTGTGTTACAAGATTAGAGCTCCCTGATAAGAGAAGGATGATTATCCTTTATTCCAAAAGTATAATCAAGATAAGATGTGGTAAAATGAAGCAAAGGAAAGTAAACTGGGAAGGTAACTATTAAGCCTATATTCAAAATAAGCTATTTTCACATGCCCAGGCCAATCTTAGGGTGTTGGTACATCCTCCTAAGAGTTCTCCCAGGTGTGGCAGTAGGGCCAAAAAGGGGTACATTTCTCTCCCAAATCCTGGTGTGAGGTGGGGACCCTCGAGACCAGCTGTACCCCAGTATTTGTGGTGCCAACCACTGGCCCAAGGAAACAATGACACACAGATTATCTAAGTACTTCTCACCATGCCCTTGCTCATCTATATTCATTCATTCATCCATTCATTCATTTATTCATTCATGCATGTATCCATTCATTCATTCCTTCTTGGTCAATAACCATGCAGTAAATAACTGCTTTAAGAGTCAGTGAAGTAGAGATGGAAGAGAATGACAAGATGAATAATCCTGCAGGCGTTGACAGAGCCTACTGCCCAGTCAAGCTGTTCACAGTATTAAACTTTCATACAACTGAGTTTTGTCCTACAATCCATGAAGGTAAACATAGTCTTGGAAGTACTCCAGTTAGAAATGTCTGAGTGTGCAGGAGGCAGAATGTCCTCCCTAGTGCTATCCTGAAAGGAGGCAGACACTGGGACAAGTACCCTGAAAGGATGGATCTAGCCGACCAGGGCATAGGCAGGAATGTTGGTCAGATTTTTAGACTAAAGTATGATTTTTTTTTCATGTGGCTTAGGACTATTTCAGCATCTTTTGGAAACAATTGTTACAACTCAAAGGATCACTTATAACCTGTGCATTTTGGTCTTTGGCATAAGTAGATTCTACCAATCTTCAGGCAAGGAATCGATAAATATTTGTTTATTGCTGTATTGGGCCCTGAGATTCAAATGTGCAGGGTGCTCCCTTATTTAACAATTACACTTGTAAATTAACATGACTCTAACAAAAGGGAAAAATGGTACACTTATTTTGTGACATTTTTGAAGTAATAATTCATGATACAATTTTTCTTTTTAAATCATGTATCAATTGTACTTCCTATCAGGACTGGCATTTAAATTCAACAGCGTTGTGTCAGTTGGTTCTCCCATGATCAGACATCTCACTAAACTGTGTTATGCAGAAGAGAAATATATTTCGTGCATAAAGAATATTGAGACGATTTATATGTTTTTAATGCATAAAAGTGATGTCTAGTTGAACAATGAATCATTCTTTGTTGAATAATACAAAATGAATTTTGACAAATAGGTGTCAGCTTTAAAAAATACATAGGCTGTGTAATTCAGTTCTACATCATTTGACCTTGTATTCTAATTCATTGACACATAACATGAACTGTCATGACAGGGATTGATTTATTACTTTATTTTTCTTCCTAGTTCCTTTTTTGCCTTTTCTTTTTTATAGTACTCCTGAGAAAGGTGTAAGGAGTTATTCTGAAAAACACAGTTCTTTATGTGTATCTGATCAACTGCAAAATAATTTAGAATTTTAAATAAAGTAAATTTGAGGGTTCTTATAAACCTCACCATGGAGTCCAGAGAGTGAATTACTGCCATGGAGACATTTGTAAGTCCACCACTCCTGAATTTATGATTATCACATGTTGAGGTGTTGGCATGAATCAGATACAGTATGCAGAGCATTTTACGTTCTTCATAGAAAGGCTAGTGATAAATGAAATGAATATTAAACAGACTTCAATGCACTAGAAGTTTCCTCATCTTTGGTACACCAAAAGGAAGTCCACGGCTCCCAGACTTCACCCCAATTCCTGATTCAGTTTGGAGTAGAGGCTAAGTGATCTCTATTTTAAATACCTGTAAGCTTCTCAGGAGACTTTGAGAAGCAGCTCAGTGTGAGAATCTCCCAAACAGGAGTTTCTGAGCAGTTAATCATCACAAATGGTGTCTCAGTTCGGTCTTAGTTAAGTCAGAGTTTTTATTGATCTTTCAGGGGTTTACTTTGATGTTTAAAATTAATTTCAATTAATTAAAAGTCATAAATACCTAGTTCTCTCTTAAGCATTAACATTCAATTTACATATCTTACTATATTAATTTGACATTTTAGCTGTCGCCTTTAGAGGGGCCTCTACAAATTAAATTCTCTTAGATATTTTAAACTGTTCATATATAATATACTTGATTTTAAAAAGTATCTCAAGCTTTAATGAAACAAAACTTTCTCAAGTTCTTAAATAGCTAATAAAAATTTAAAAATTAACTCTTTCACTGCATTAATTGACTTCAAGTTTTTTTAAATGTGTCAAAAAGCCACAAAAATAAGAAGTTGATATTTTGACTATTTTATATATTTAAAAATAACATTTTGAGCTGCTTTGTATTTAAATGACATTAGTTTTATTTAAAATTCTTGTTATATGGTAAAAAATTTACCATTATATTGAATTTTAGCAAAACATACTCAAAACATAGTAAGTGGCATAATTTGATTTAAGTATAGATAAGTTAGAATCTAGTGGCATTGATGACGTAGAAAACTTATTACAAAATGTTGCACATAATGGCATACAAAACACCTTCGTTGTTGATAGTGCAAGTCATAGGAAAACACATTTAAAGTTCTTATAAATGGAGAAAAGTCCTTGAAACAGTTGCACACTGAATAACAATTTTACAATAATTACAGTAGGGTAAATTTAAATGCCTCAGTCAGCAGATGGAAATATTCATTTGGCTATATCCAAACATTGCAGCAAAAGGGTTAAACTTACATTCTCTTCAGTATTCTAATAGTATAAAAGTACAGTGAGATCTCAACTAAATAATCACAAATCAAATAGTTACACATTTTAAATTTGAGTCACTATGCATGTGTGTGTGTGTGTGTGTGTGTGTGTGTGTGTGTACTTAAAGTTTTTATCAAGAGCTCTTAGGTGACAGTTCTTGTTTGGTCATTGCTGAAAATGGTGATATGGAGACTTAGAATCCAGGGTTTGGATACACTATCTCATAGTGGGGCTATAGGTCTGATCTAGGCACATGGTAATATGTGGGGTTATTAATTTTTCAAATTACACATATTTTATTATTTTATTTTGAAATAATTGTAGACATCCAGAAGTGGTATTGTGATTTTAAGCTAGAGCTCTTTAACAGGGTCTTACCTCTGAAGGCATAGCTAGGGATTGAGATGGGAGAAAGCATAAAAAGGGGAGAAAGGGCACAGACACTAAGGTCTCACCTGGTAAATGTACCTTTTCAGAGAGGATAATCAAATATCAGATATCCCTAATAAGGAGAACAGGCAGCTGATTCTCAAATAACCAAGGTCTGAAAAGTCGTTCCCTACTTGGATTTGGTGAAAGAGGATTATAAGTTTAGGAATTCACCTGATAGTGCTCTTAGATTAGTTAGGATAAAGGCTAAGCTGCTGTAACGAAGAGCCCTAAACTAGATGGCTCATCAAAAATAGGGGTTTATTTCACTCTGACTTAACAGCCCTGAGGGAAATGGACCAGATTGGTGGGGAGGCTCTGCTCCACATGGTCATTCTGTGACCCAGGTACCTTCATAATATTGCTCCACCATCCTTCAGGGCTTCTTAACCTCTCTCTGTTCTTTACTATTAGTCAGTGTTATCTATTCTTAACATTTATATGAATGAAATCATATAATGTATTCACTTTTTAAAAAGATTTTGCTTTTAGAGCAGTTTCAGGTTTACAACAAAATTAAGAGGGAGATACAGATATATCTCCTCTACCCACATATATATGTAGCCTCCCCCATTATCAATATCTCTCTCCAGAATGATACATTTTTTACTAAGGATGAACCTACATTGACACATAATAAAAATTACCCCAAATCCATAGTTTTACTTGAGTGTTCTCTCTCAGTGTTGTGGATTTGAACAAATATATAATGACATGTATCAATCATTATAATTTCATACAGCCCATTTTCATTGCCCTAAAAATCCTCTGTGCTCTGCTTATTCATCTCTCCCTCTGATCCCAGAACAATTTTTACTGAGATATAATTGACATAGGGCATTTTATTAGCTTCAGGTGTACAACATGATAATTCAATATTTGTATATATTGTGAAATGATCACCACAATAGATCTAGTTATCATGTGCAGGCTTTTATGTTGGCTTCTTTCACTTAATGTATCTGAGAGAGCCATTCAAGTTTCTGGTAATCCCTTTCCTTTGTAGTGTAGTATTGCATTTTATAAATAAAAACAATTGATTTATCTATTCTCCTGTTTATGAACATATGAATTATTTCCTATTCTTGCTTATTATATTATAAATAAAGCTACTATAATATTCTTAGATATATCTTTGTTATCCATAAGTACTCATTTTTCTTGGGTATAAATGTATGGGTCAGATTGCTAGGTCATAGGGTAAACATATGTTTAGCTTTAGTAGGTTTTGTCAAACTATTTTTCAAAGTGTTAAATGAGATTATACTCTTACTAGCAAGTAGTGTATAAAAGTTTCATTTGCTCCACATTCTTGCAAATATTAGGGATTATTAGTCTTTTAACCTGAACTACTCTAGTGGCTGTTTTGTGTGCGTTTCATGCACTTGAAAATACTTTTCTGAGAAGGGATTCATATGTTATTACCAGACTCTCAAAGAAGTTAATGGCACAAGATGTTCTGAGACTCTAGCATTACATCACAGTCTTGGTCAAACTATGACCTGGTCAAAAGCTTGGTCAAAGTTGGGAACTTTGGTTTTTCACCTCAAGGTTAGTACCAAAAAAAAAAAGCAGAAGTTCAAGACAAGCAATTTCCTTTCACGCAATGAGGAGGAAGTTGCTCATTGCTTAATCACTTAATAATTTAGTTACTTGGCTACACCTAGCTTCCTGTGTATCTGGGAAATGTAGTCTGTACCTGGGCAGCCATGTGGTTAGCCTAAACTCTATTAATATGGAAATAGGTGTGATTGACTACTAGCAGTCTCTACCACAGATGCTAATGACAGTCCTGGCAATGTTTTGGTGGGGTAAACTTTCATAGCTGCATAAATGGGCTCTCACCCAGGGTGACAAATAGCTGAATCACCTAGCTGCTCTGTCCTGCCTTTCAGGAGTATGAGTATATTGCTGGGGTCTGAGACAGTTTCCTGGGGAAACCAGGTGGTGGTTTCAGGCTCTCATCATGAGCTTGAAGGAGAGCAAATCCATGAGCTTCTCCAACAATGGATATATAAGACATGATATTTTAGATGTATCAATAAGTAACTGCATGACCCAAAGGCGAGTAGGGTAGTTTTACTGGGCTTTGGAAAAGAATCCTGAAGTTGTTAGTGTACTGGTGGCTTGAGTCATGCCTTTATCAAATACCTTACATAGCACTTTACTCTTCAACATGTTCCAAAAACATGTTGAAACTTTTCAAGAAAATTGTCATAGTGTCTCAACCAAGGCCTCTTGGGTGATCTATATGTGTGGCTTTTACCCACTTCTTGGATTGCTTGCAGTGGCTGGCTACTCAAAGACCTGTGGGCCAGTGTCAGCTACCTCAGTTTCTTCACTCCACACACTTAGCCAACAGTTATAGAGGAGAGCAAATAATGAGATGGGAAGAAGTGAGAATATGTCTTTCAGTGGAAATATATAGATGGTATCAAAATTATGTGATTAGATTATTCAGGAATCAGGAAAGGGTAATTTGACCTGGCTCCTATCAATGAAGAATTGGTAGAAGAGGCTTTGTCATGTAATTCAGCATTGTCATGTAATTCAATGTCAAAGAGGAACTAATACTCTTTTTTTCCTAGTAAACTCACACATGCCAGCAGAGGTTGGGAGTCCATGTGAAAACTGAAAGAGAGCAATGATAAAGAGATTAAATATTGCAGTATGAGCTATGTGTAATTTAAATACACACACACACACACACACACACACACACACACACACCTGGAAACAACCAAAGAAAAGCAAAAAGCTAAACTACATTGGAAAGTGGAGAATCACCCCAAATGCCTCCTTCTCACCCCATCTAATCTCAGGCTCCTATGTTTGTACCTCCCCTCTACTCAACACCAACTGTACTCCTAAACGAGGGAGCTGGGAAAATTTCTAAGATACCAGAGAAGTTTTGGAATCTGCTAACATCTGTTGGGCAGGAAGAATATAGTGCTACCAAGAAATGGGGGAGGCAGAATTTTGGGAGAAGAAAAGGAATTAAAAGGACAAATGGCACTGAGGGGGGAAAACGTGGGGTTCACAGAAAGAGAATGTGTTGACTTGGTGACTTTCTATTTAGGAAAACTGGGCAGTGAGGCATGGCCCTCTAGAGTGAACAAAGAAATGCATTAGTGAGAACAGTTTCATCATTCTCTCTCTAAGGCCTCATATCCTGTACCACGTGGATTTTAATGCTGGGGACTTTGTGTTGCTTGAGTCTTGTGTGATGGGTATGAATGTAATTCAGACTCCCATTCCCCACACCTTCCAACCCAGGAGTACTCAGGACATGGTCTGTGGTTGCACAGGTGTGCACAGTTCATTAAGGGGCCTTTGTGGAAAATCAAGCTTCCTGAGTATTATGGCTCCTTACTTGGTTACAGGAGTTGTTTAGACCACACCCAAGCTTTGAACATGTGAATTCCATTCAGATCTGTTCCAAAATCCTAGTTTGGGAACAATTATAAATAGGTTCTAATAAACACAAGAAAAAAACACACAAGTGAGAACATACTTATTGGCTAAAACTCTGCAGACAAATCTGAATCAAAACTTCTTGGTTGGTATGAAATACACTGGAATCTTTTGAAATAAGCCTCATGTCTGCTTGGCAAAACATGAATGCTGACCATCTATTAGAAGGACCTATTATTCTCACTTGGCAATACACACAAAAGGTACTCTTACAGGACAATAGCATTCTGACCTTTATAACTCCTTTGCCTCATCATTTAGAATATTTAGTTTAATTAAGAAGTGTAATTGTGAATGTTTTGTTGGCAATTTGTCAATAAACATGAACATCTGTATTTATTTATTTATTTATTTATTTAGTTAGTTAGTTAGTTTGTTTGTTTTTAATGTGGGAAGTTCCCTGGCTGGGAAGTGAACCCAGGCCACAGTGTTGACAGTGTTGAAGCCTTAGCCACTACACCACCAGGGAACTCCAAACATCTGTATTTAATTTAAAGTTCCATTTGGTATTTGGGAGCAAAGTTACCAGTTCATTAATGTAGGGTAAGTTTCTTGGAAGGTAAAGGAGGGTCAGTGTTGGGATTTAGTCCTTTTCTTAAACATGATAATATGCTGTCCTGTGCTGAAGGACAGCAGAGAGGGTACAAAACTCTTCATCGACTTGGCAAGAACACTTCAGAAGCCCATGCACAAGGAGAAAATTGTTGATAGCAGAAGAAATCATTTCCAAGTGCTGGTTCATCAGTACTCTTACAACTGCAGATATGGTTAGAACACAGTCTCCATTTAAAATATAACAGAGGCATTACAAGTGAAAGGAGGGAGAGAAGCCCAGTGAACAAATGGCATTTACTCATTTACTTCAAATCCTTCACTAAAATTAAGTTCATTAGAATTAGATATTAAGAATAGAATGGGAAACATAGGAAGACTGGAAGAAAATAGAACTGAATGTTAAACCTCTGGTGTGTGTACGTGAGGAGTTCTTTTAAGGTTAGAAGAAATTACATAGAAAAAAGGTAGATGTGATTGTATGATATTTTGAAATGCATTATCTACGAGTTACAAAAAAAAAAAGGCCAAAAAGGAGAAAAAGATTGGGGAAGACAGGTCAATGAGAAACAAGTTAGGTTTCTTGGTGACAGGCTCTAATGAAGCTTTGTGTACAAGAAATTTTTGGCTGTATGTGCCTGTCAGTGGACGACTGGGTCAAGAAAAAATTATATATATATATATATATATATATATATATATATATATATATATATATATATATAATATCTATACATGTATACTATAGAATATTATTTAGCATTAAAAGAAGGAAATCCTATCATTTGTAACAACATGGATAAACCTGGAGGGCATTATACCAAGTGAAATAAGCCAGACAGAGAAAGACAAATACTACATGGTAACACTTGTATGAGGAATCTAAAACAAATGAACAAACAAAAGAAACAAAAGAAAACCAAAACAAAGAAAAATGTCAAACCCATAGAAACAGAGAGTACAAAAAGTGGAATGTGGTTTGCACAGGCTGGGGGATGGGGGAAATAAGAGAGGTTGGTAAAAGGGTATAAACTTTCAGATATAAGATGAATAAAGTCTAAAGATCTAATATATATAATAGTGACTATAGTTGGTAACACTGCATTGTATAATTGAAATTTGCTGGGAAAGTAGAATTTAAATGTTCTCTCTCTCTCTCACACACAAAACGACCAGGAAGGAAGGAAGGAAGGAAGGAAGGAAGGAAGGAAGGAAGGAAGGAAGAAAGAAAGAAAGAAAGAAAGAAAAAAGAAAGAAAAAAGAAAGAAAAAAGGGGAAACGTGTGAAGTGATGGCTATGTTAAGAACTTGATGAAGGAATCCTTTCACAATGTATACATTTATCAAATCATCATATGTCTTACAATTTTATTTATCAATTTTACCTCAATAAATCTGGGGGGGAGGGAAAAGTTTATTAGGGAGCTAGAAACAACACCCACGAGGGAGTGAGGGTGGAAGGCCAGGACAGAGGGAGAAGATGAGCAGGGGTGCAGCATAAGCTGAGGCCTCAGATGGCCCTTCAGAATTGTCTCAAATTAAGGCAAAGGGCCGGTCTCCACTGGATTCATCTTTGGGTGCCCCAACAGAGGAAGCTTAACCCCAGGGGAGGTTCCATTCGCTGAAAATCAGAGAGGAAAGTACTGGCAAAATGTCAGCAGGTAAACCACTTGCCTAATTATGGGGGAATGAGAGCTCCCATCTTCAAGGGGGTTCTGGGAGGCACATCATAGTATTAACTATAAAGAGCTATGGGGAGTTCCCTGGTGGTGTAGTGGCTTAAGGCTTCGGTGCTAGCACTGTTAGCGCTGCGGCCTGGGTTCGATTCCCAGCCAGGGAGCTACCCACATACCAAAAAACAAAACAAAACAAAAAAAAACCAAAAATAAAATAAAATAAAATAAAATAAAATAAAATAAAATAAAATAAAGAGCTAGACACTCAAGGACTCACAAAGTTAGTAGAAAAAACTCCAGTACACAAATTAACAAAGGATATGAATAGACAATCCATAATTCATACATGGGAAGATGTCCAACCTCACTAGTAATCCAAGAAGTACTAGTCAAACTAAATTATAAAGAAAATTTTTGCCAATTGAGATGTACAAACTATCCTAGGCAGTTCTAGAGAACCTGTGGTGCTATCTGTATACATTACTAGTGGGGAGTGTAAATTGTTTTAACCTTTTTGGAAAGCAACTTGAAATTCTGTACCAAATCCCTAAAAATGCTCCTACTTCTTTGACCCACTAATTTTCACCTCAGAAAAGTTACCCTAGAGAGATATAACCCACTATTTGAAAAGATTATATGCATGAAAGTATTTGTTATAGAATTTTTAAATTGTGAAAAAGATGATATAACTTCGATGTCCAATAATAGACATAGAATTTAAGTATAATTATGAAGCTAGGCAGCTATAGAAAAAAGTTTTAAATATATTGTTTTAAAAGATAATAAAGTTCTATATATACATATTTACAACTATAATTCTAGATTCCAAGAAAAGAGACCAGAGGCAAGTAGAAATGTGATGAAATTATTCTAAAATTCATGGGAAAAATAGATGAAAACATTAGTGACAATTTTGAAAAAAAATTTCAGAACTACTTTAAAACACATTATAGAGTGTTCTGGTGATCTATTGCTATATAATAAATTGCCCTAAATTTACAGCTTAAATAACAATAATTATTTTACTATAATCTCTCATGAATCTGGAAGCTGACTGGGCTCAGCTAAGTCATTCTTACTTGGGGTTCTGCATGGCGTTGCAGTCAGATGGTGACTGGGGCTGCAATGTCTGAAGAACTGCTTGCTGCCAGGTCTGGTAGGTACTTGGTCTGGGAAGACAAATTGTTGAGGCCAGAACTGTGGAGCTCTTGATCATTTCTCTCTTTCTCCATGTGGTCTCCAACATGGTGGTTTTAGGGTAGCGGCACTTCTAAAGTATGGCTTAGGCCAGTGTCTCTAGATAGCTTGGAAGAATCTTCATGGCCTTCTCTAATCTACTCTCAAAAGTCACTGAGAGTCACTTCCATAATATTCCTTGAGGTAATCACAAGGGTCTGCCCACTTTCAAGGGGAGGAAACATAGCTTCTATATCTTAATGGAAGAATGCTAAGCTTCTAGAAGACTATGTGGGATGAGAAATATTGCAACCATTTTTTTGCAAAATACAATCTGCCACATAATAATGCAATAATTAAATAGAATTGTAGTGATGTTAGAACAAAACACCCTATTGATAGCACAAGATTGGAAGCTAAACAACTGGATTTATTGTAAATTTTATTTTAACTTACAAATTTTAATATATGATTAAAAAATCATTTCAAGTCAATAGGGAAAAATTAATTATGTGGTGACAACTGATGAATTAAACAATTAAATGTAAAAAATAGATAGAAAAATCTGAAAAAATGCAAAATATTGAGAGGGTGGGATACTTTCAAAGCTTAAGGTTGTAATAGAAATCCCAAAGGAAATGATTTTTAAATGATTACATAATTATAATAAACTAAGTTTCAAAAAATCTCATTTTCCAAATAGAAAGGAAATAAATTGTAAATTTAGAGATACATTCTAAATAAACATGAAAGAAAAAAGCTTAATATTCTCTCATATATAAGGAGTTTGTCCAAATGAATGGGCTAATGGGAAATGACCAGAAGAGACAATTCACAATAAAGGGAATACAAAAAAATTTATTTAAAAGAAAGTGTGATAAAATGCATAATGTGTACATAAGTTATATAACATGAAATTTGCCATTTCAACCATTTTAAGTGTATAGTGCAATGGCATTAAATAAAACATTTTACATAAAGTTCTTATTAATTTCACCTTAGTTCCTATAAAAAATAAAAGGATATATGCATAAAAATTTATACAACTTATAGTTATATAAACTGTATGCCTACAGAGTAAGAGTCAACAAAAAGGATAGAATACAGACTCAGTGTCTGGAGATGTGAGTTCTAATCTAAATTTGGTAAGTACTTAGGGTGTGAAAATTTGGTTACTTCACATCAAGATTGTGGTTTCTTTTTCTTTCCTTTTTTTAAATACCAGTCTTTATTTGTAAACAGGGTGATGGTCATATCCTTTAGTATACATTTCTTTTTGGTTTAAATCAGATGTCTTCTGGACTATAGATCCAGATATATTTTTTGTAGTGGACTTATTTTTTTTAATACTATGCTTCTATTTTTTTAATTGATATATAATTAATATATAACATTATATCAGATTCAGGAATACAATGTGGTGATTTGATATATGTATACATAATAAAATGCTCACCACAATAAGTCTAGATAATGTCCATCACCACATGTAGATACTAATTTTTTTCCTTGTGATGAGAACTTGGAAGATGTACTCTCCAAGCAACTTTCAAATATACAATACAGTATTATTAACTATAGTCACCATGCTAAATATTGCATCTCCAGAAGTTATATATTTTATAACTGGAAGTTTGTATCTTTTGATGCCCTCACCCATTTCACTCACCTACTCTTGATAAAAGTCAGAACCAGATCCAGCCAACCCAAAAACAGGAGAGCCCCAGGATGGTCATCTCTTTAAGGAGAGCCTGAAGCAATAGGGAAACGACTCACCTGGGACTGCTCTTATTGCCCCTGCTAGGAGCTACTGACAGACATGCAGCAAGGAGTAGGGACTCACCCTCCCTAATGCACTGGACCTGCTGGAAGATTGAGAAATTGTCACTCTAAACTCCATTTTGGGGCTTTCTTTTTCTTTTTTCCCTTCTGGGTTGCAGAACAGAAACATCAAAGACTGGTTGTGCTGAACATATATGCTCTGAAGTCTGCTGGAAGCAAGGCTCCTCTTTCAAAGAAAACTAAACTGCCTCTCTGGAATTAGGCAGTAGATCCTTAATGATCACTTGTCTAAATAGTCCAAGTGAAGTTTGCAACAGGAAGACCACCATGTTGGTTGCACTGAATTAGAAGATGAAAGGGCTACAGGGCTTTTTTAGGTTTTTGTTTCTTTGTTTGTTTTTTTAATGTCCAAGGGCATCATAATTTTGGCTGAAAAGCTAGACCCTAAGTAAGGTTTGGGCTTCCTCACTCAGGAAATAACCCAACAAGCGAAGGGTGAGCAACAACCAGGGTAAAATAGGCTATACTATGGATGAGGAAAGCCATAAATATCAGCTGTATTTGTTTGCGAGGTGACCTATAACAGTGGAAACATTGTCTTCCTGTTTGGGAGGCCAGAAGTCTGTGACCAAGGTTTTAGCAAGTCTGTGTGCACTCTGAAGGTGCTAGGGGAGGATCTTCTCCAGGTCTCTCTTCTTGGCTTATAGATGACAGTCTTCTCTCCTCTCTCTTCACACAGTCTTCCTTTTGTGCATATCTGTCTTTTTGTTCAAATTTCCTCTTTTTTAATAAGGACACCAATTATGTTGGATTAGGGTCCACCCTAATGTACTCATTTTAATTTGATTACCTCTGTAAAGACACTACTTCCAAATCAGGTTGCATTCTGAGATACTGGGAATTAGGACTTCAATATATCTTTTTGAGGAGATACAATTCAACCCATGACAACATCCGTGTTTTATTGCTTATTGCCAGAGTGAACCACTCTTTTCCCTTTTAAAAAGGGATCATAATTTTTCCTTTTTAATTTTATTTTTCTTCTACTTGACTTTGGATGTGATATTGTTGCCTGAATGTACCAGTGTCTCCAAGTTGCAGGACACTGAAACAGGATCTCAGTAGAACTAGAGAAGCCTGGATCTTGCCTGTGACCCTGGCCCTGGGGAATGTGGCTCCGCAGGCAGGGGCTGAATTGAACTTGGCGTTACGTCTCCTCAGGGAAAGAGTAGTGGAGGTGAGTTTAGCTGTGTTAGACAGAAGCATCTCTAAATGTATGGGGGAAGGGGTGTGTATGTAAAAATATATGTAAATTAGAAAGCTGCTTCTCAAGGTCTTCTTCTCATGGCAAAGTCTGAACTAAGTCATTTTATATAAACGGGGCTCATCACTTTGTTTCTTATGTAATGTTAAATGTGGAATGGAGAGACCTAATATACAGTGAAGAATTAAACCAAAGAGAGGTCTGGCCTTTGTATTCTGCTACTGGGAGGTGATCTCTAGACCCCAGAATGTCCTGCCTGATAAGAGTGTCTTTGTTTCACTGGAAGCTTTGACCATTGGACAGTGCAGCAACATGGTTCATGATCAGGGCTTAGGGCTTTATGGTATTAGTTCTGCCTTTGGAAGGGATTGGAAATGAAAGATATTAGCCTGACCTCCAGGAGGGGCTAAAGACCAAAGGCTAGCCATATGTACAGTGTGTGATTAAGCTCCAGCAAAAATCTTGGACACCAAAGGCTTTGTTGAGCTTCCCTGGTTAGCAGTACTCCAAGCATATGCTGGAAGGAGTTAATGCCATCCATAAAAAACGTGAAGAGGATGACCAGACAGAAGTTTCGTGTTTGGACCCTACTTGATTTTGCCCCAGTGTGTTGCTACCATGACTGATTTTAATGTGTTTCTTTTCTCTGTAAAAAAACATAACCATCAGTATTATAAAAACTGAGGGTGGTTTTGGGACCCACCCCCCCAAACTTGCAATTTATGTTAGAAGTAAGGGCAATCTCTTGTGAAGACTGTTTTCTCTCTCTAACTGTATAGTGGGCTAAATTCCTGTACCCAACTTCTCTGAGACCAGGTTGCTGAGTCTCATTAAGAGCTGACTCTCTAGGGAGAAAGTCCATGAATGCTAGCTGCTGAGGTGCTCAGAGCTTTCTTGACTCCTCCTCTTTTTTGGTTAATTCTTCCTTTGATTCTGTAATAACCTGTATCTCTAATAAATTATGTGCTTTTTTATTCCTTAGGCTTTCTTGAATTGAGTTCTTTTATTTCTAACCGCAAGAATTCTTAACTACTTATAGAAGAAGTAGTGGGTGCTATGAAACCAGATGGTGGGGGATTTGACCAACAGATGTTCTCAAGTAATTCCTCTAAAAAGTAAATAAAGGTCAACTTAGGTGAAAAGGGAATAGGAAACAGAGAACAGGAAGTGAGATAGCCCTAAGTTTGATAAAGCAATTCATTATTTCTAAAATTGAGACATAAGGGAAGGGGTCAAGCACTTTATCACAACTCATTTAATACATTTAATACAACTCATCAGATGAGTTATGTTTCAGAATAAACAAATAGTTGATGGGAGTTGGAGTTCTTTATGAAAGGATCAAAATTAATGATTGTGGTGTGAGCGTGGATACAGAATTAGAAAGTCACCATATGCCTTCTTTAATAAAATAATAGAGGCAGGCAATAAAGAATGGTCTTAAAGCCAGTAGGTGAGTGAACAGTGGTGGGGAACGTTCTACTGGATGGTCCTGTTGACCACATGTGAACCACTGATAAATCAACCTCGATATCACAAAGAGTCAGACAGCCAAACCTGAGAGCACTTCCTCATGAGATACAATAGGAAAGGTACAGCCCCACCTTTGAAGTATTTTTATCCCAAATACTGAACCTGAACGTCAACAAACTTCTGGATGTAATCATCAGTATACAGGAAATTTGGGGCATATTAAATGACCAATAAGGAGTCAATCAATCAAAATTAGATTGTGGGAAATTCTACAGAAAAATCGTCTCAACATCTTCAACAAATAAATGGCAGGAATAAAAAGGAAAGGAAAGGTAAATTATTAAAGACTACAGGAGCCTTGAGACTTATCAGTCAAAAGCATAGTCTACACCTAGTCTGAATCTTGATTTGAACAAACCGATTGTAAAAAGATATTTGTAAGACAATGAGAGAAATTCAAATGATAACTCTGTATTTGATAATATTAAAGTAATTTAAAAAAAGAGAACATAATAGACTGTGGTTATGTTTTTCTTTTTGTGAAGAAGAATTTTCATCTCTTAGAGATGCATATGAAAGTATTTCTGATGAAATGCTGTTTTCTGGAGTGGCTATAATACATTTGAGTTGTGAGGGAAAGGGAGGAGTCATATAGATAAAGTAAGATTGGTCAAATGTTTATAATTGCTAATCTGGATGTCAGGAGGTCTTTTTATTTTGCATTAAAATCTACTTTTGTGTATGTTTGAATATTTTCACAATAAAAATGACACTGAGGAAACTGGGTAACATATCTTACATCCCATACTGGAGTAAATACTCATAAGACTTAATTGTAAAAACTGAACCCCAAAAGCACTGGAAGAAACTATGGGGAAATTGTTTTTGTAATGTCAAATTGTGGCAGGGTTTTCTGAGAATGGTTAACTTTAGTCTTCTAAAGCAACAGTATTCCATTTGTCAATACTTTATTAATGCTTTGTTCCTATCATAAATGATATTTGATGGTAGTTTACTTTTCTGTGCTGTTTTGTCAGGTTTTCCTATAAGGGTTAGAATGATTTCTGATGTTTTCTATCTTTTTTGAAGCTCAGGATTAAAGTATTATTTTTGGAGATATTAATAGTTCTCCAATAACTTGCTGATTTTATTCCAGTGGTATCCAATGAGTTGTTGAGTGTTTTTTGTTTTCCTGTCTTTTTTAGGATTATGGTGAAATAATGAGTTTTTATATATTCAATGTGTCTCAATATTCCCTTCAAGTTGGTTTGTTTGACATTAACATTGATGTCTATGATAGAAGATATTTGAGGGTTTCTAATCAAAGATATTTTTCCTGCCCCAGACCTGTAAACAGCCAGTTTTCCAAGAAGCTTTGGTTCCTTTTACTGGAAAATGGTCTTTAGAAACCACAATGGAAGCCAAATATACTCATTGCTACTGTGTTGTCATTGCTTCAAGGCCTTTTCAGTTTAGAGCTAGAAAAAGCATATTAATTTTTTTCAAAAAGGAAAAATGCATTATGAGTTCACACTTATCTTTTAGTTCAAATTAAATATCTCATGGTTTTTACTTAACTTTCTGATTTTAGTTTTGTATCTTTTCCTCCTACATTGAATAGCTTTATTATTAATAAAATTAATATAATTACTGTATATATAAATAAAAATTTAAAACTATATATTTGTGTGTGTGTGTGTGTGTGTGTGTGTGTGTGTGTGTAGTGTGTACAGTATGTAGTGATGGCTTAATAATAATATGTTAACTTGGCTAAACAGAACTACATTTTCCAGTATTCTCTTCCTAGTAGATCTCTGCTTAGTGTTAGACATGAGAAATTTGTGAGAGATTTTTGAAGTAGCCATGCTTATTCTCTGAAAGTCAGCATAGGTTAGGGCCCTGAAGGAGCTCCAGCATATTTTTTGACTCTGTTGGCTCACCCATTGGTGTGTGTAGCATCTGGGTGCAGAGTCCTCTAGTTCCTGCGGGATCTCCTCCTTTAACTTCTCCAATCCTGAACTGGGGTGAGGAGAAGAGGGTGGAGGGTGGGGAGAAGTCCCCGCTCGCCCCATTTCCTTCCTTCCTGTGACTGTAGGCTTAATACCAGTTACAAAATAAAGAGCCAATTAGATAGAGACTGCTTAACCGGCTCCCAAAACTGTGTAAGGTCAAATCTCTATACACACATCCTTTAATCTACATCCTGAGTCTAGTTGTTCTGTTTCTCTGATCCATTTGAAACTAGAATAATACATATGCACATACATCATACATGTGAATACTTACATGTATATGCATGCAAGTATATCATACTATGTGTGTGAAATAATTTCAAAATAATAATACTAACATTATTGCTATCAATATAAATTTAGTTTAAGATGTTTGGGATTATTTTTGTCCCCAACATTATGCATTGGACAAAAAAAAATCTTTCCTCCATGATTTGAAATGCCACTTGTCTCTTATACTAAATTTTCACACTTTAAATCTAAGTCTGAACTTCATAATGTTCCAGTCCACTAATCTCTCTGTTCACACAATTTTAATATCTGATATGACTACCCTCTTCTTATGTATATAGTTTTACCTTTTGACTTTTCCTGGCTATTATTGTTTGTTTATATTTCCTACGAATTTAGAATTAGTTTACTTTTAAATAATCCTGTTATTATTTTTATTAGTTATATCAATTTTGACCATTTATGTTTCCTTACAAAATTATTCCATACATATTAAAAATTTGTTCCCACAAATCTCACATATTAACTGTGTGTATTCCCTTTTTTTTCCTAAAGGAATGGCATTGAATTACCTCTTCTTTTCTTACTTACATCTGCCCACTAATTGTCTATTTCTTTCAGAGCTATTGGATTTGTCTATCAAATGTATTGTTTTGTGTGTTCTAATTCTTGCTTTTGACTTCATAATTTCTTTCCTTTGTTCTACTTAGAAAAAAAGAAAAGAAAAAGTGATTGCTATGGGAAATATTCATTTTCATTTTAAAGGAAAAGCATTTTTAAAATTCATTTACTGAATAATTTTTAATGTCTGCTATGTTCTGAATTAGATACTAGACCAGAGGAAAATAAAAACATCCCTCTTATAGGGAAATGGAAATATTGTAGCATATAAATACTATCAGATTCTAGGTATATTTTAATGAAACCTTAAAACCTAATTGGCAGGCCCTGCCTTTTCTGTGGCTCCATTCATCATCACCTGGATAATTTCCCTAGTTATGTCCTATCTGTCTTTAATAATAACAGACTTCTTAGAATTATAGTTAATAATTTATAGGCATTGTCCTGAGATGTCTTCGTCATAGCTCTCTCACATGGGTGTCTTCAGATCTGTACCACATCTAAAACCATGACTTTGTGAGCTAAGAGGCCTTAGGGTTAAGCCACAAGTTTCTTTAGCTACCAAGGAAAGGTGATTAGGTATAATTACAGAACCATCTCACCCAATGGCACTCTCCGACTTCTACATAAATTTCAGGCTATGTTAGTGCATAGTTATTTAAGCAATTTAACCATTTCTCTTCTGTGTTGTAAATGGATGTCACCCAGAAATAAAACTTCCTACTGGAGCAGTTCATAGGGCAGTAAAAGATGTTCTTTTCACCTCTAAGTTTCTGTAGCATGGATGCTTCCTTTCTACTGCTTCATACAAACATTGTGGACCTACAAGGGTGTATTAGCTTAAAGTCACTATCATCTAATGTTCAATGTTAGAAACCACCCAGAGAGGTTAGTCCAATCCCTTCGCAACCTAAAGAAGCAGGTGAACTGCCCAAGGACATGGGGAGTTCAGGGAGGAGGGGTGGTTTCAACCCCAGCTCTCCTAGCCTCTCCTTTTCCCATAATGTCTAATTTCCTCATTTGCAAAATCAGGGCAATCATAGCAATGGTAGATACTGTTATTGTGAGTACAGGTAACCCCTGTATAATATGGCACTTCTATAACGCAGTTTCACTCTAACACGGTTCAAGAATTGGACAAAACCCTCATACAACATGGCATCCTAGAACACGGTTTGAGAATTCGAGAAATCCCCGAACAACACAAAGCATAATACAAGCTTTTTTTTTCTTATTTTATTTTATTTTATTTTTGTATGTGGGTAGTTCCCTGGCTGGGAGTCGAACCCAGGCTGCAGCATTGACAGCGCCAGTGCCGAAGCCTTAAGCCACTAAACCACCAGGGAACTCCCAATACAAGCTTTTAAGAGTAAAAAATATCTCACTTGAAGTGAGGGAAATCCCTGAATAACACAAAGCATAATAAAATATTTTAAGATCAAAAGATATTTTTAAGAGCAGATCATATATATTAATATGTTATACTTTTGGTGAAAATTGTTTTAATAAAGATATTTCTCTTAATTATAACAATATAATGGTATATTTTAAAAACTTTTTGTAACCTAACTCCCTTTTTTGTATGAGTTCTTTGTTTTGTACAACATGGATTTACATAACATGGCTCTTTAGGAACCTAACAACGTGTTATATGGGGGTTACCTATATTAAAGGAAATAACATATAAAGTGCTCAGTGCAGTAACTGGTATATCCTGTTTAGTAAGCATGGGCTTAAAATTTTATAACATTTAACAGATATCTGGATGCATGAAATCTGCAACACTTCAAAGGCTATGGTGCTCCTGGGTTCCTAGAATTAGATGGCAAAGAAAATAAAGTAGTCTTGCACTGCAGAAGTTTAGACATCATGCTTTTATCTCATGACCTAGTGGGCTGACTGCAGCAATTTTGCCTAAGAAATGTGTGGATGAGGTAGCAATCTGGCTGAAATCAGAGTAATATTTAATAGTAAATCCAGTTTTTAATTGGATATATCTTCTTGCACATCATTTAAGATAGCATAGATTTTATTCAATTTTTATATTATTAAGGAAAAAGCCTATTTTCCATACAAAAACAATGTCACTTTGTGGGTTAACCACTGAGGAGATGCTCTGAAGATTGTAGGGTACTTAAAGCCCTCCCCATGCACCAGTTTGCTTCTACTACTGGTCATCATCTTTGTGATTTCTTTTAAAACAATTAAAAGCATCAAATTTATTTTTAAACAAAATCTTAAATAAATTAAGCCATGGTCTATTATTTTATTTTTTATACTTCCCTCATCCTCCAAATCAGGTCAGTGAGAGAATTTTAATATCAAGGTGATAGGATTTTTACTGTGGGGTAGTTACTGGCTACCTTTCACTATTCATTGGACAGACAGCATTTGAAATTCCCTGATTGGATCAAGATAAGGGCAATTTTTGTGGCCAGGGAGTTTTCCTTCATTAAAAATAACAGATAAGGTCAAGATCTATCAAAAATATGTGGGAAAAATAAATTTCATGTGAATAAAGTAATGTTTGATGCTATTATAGAAATGACTACAGGTCCTGTACTGACGTAGTGCAAAGTGGAAGATTTGAAATAGCTTTTGACCTCTGCTCCTTAAACTGGTTACTAGGCATGGCTCACTCTATTGATGTTTGACTATTCTCTCTTTCCACATAAATGAATCTCCACAAGAGTTTGCAATCGATTTATGGCATTAACAAACTGTGCCGGTGGTTCTCAACCTGTGGGTCGCGACCCCTTTGGAGGTCGAACGACCCTTTCACAGGGGTCGCCTAAGACCATCGGAAAACACATATCAGATATTTACATTATGATTCACAACAGTAGCAAAATTAAAGTTATGAAGTAGCAACCAAAATAATTTTATGGGGGTCACCACAACATGAGGAACTGTATTAAAGGGTCGCGGCATTAGGAAGGTTGAGAACCACTACTCTGTGCTCATGTTACGTGGATAATTGATCTTGATTGCTTGTATTTGGGGAGGAGGCAGGGGGAGTGGGCAGTAGATTTGGCAGATATAACACTGAATAGAAAATCTGTGTCTCCTCACAATTCTATTTGCAAACTACTTCTATATCTCAATAGTGCTTCACTTATGACACTGCTGGTCACCAAATGTGTGGATGTTTTTCCCACACCAAGTAATTCCCTGACACCAGCTGGGTGTTCTACAATTTAAAGAAATTCTGACACTCTCCATCTGGACATAGCATCAGATTCCACAGGTGAAGAGCTCAGTCCCACAAGACTCCTTTCCCTTTGGATGCTAGTAAGCCTAGGTTGTAGCCTGTGCTTCTGACCTACCAGCTATAAATCAGAGGTTCCCATGACCCTCTCCTCAGGTTTGATCATTTTCTAGAATGGTTCACAAAACTCAGGGAAACACTGTACTTACTATTGCCAATTTATTACAATGTTTCAAAAAATACAAATGAACTTTCAGGTGGAAGAAAAGCACAGGGCAATGAATGGAGTAAGGGCGCAGAGCTTCCATGCACACACCACGCTCCCAGCACCTCCTGTTCATCAGCCCAGAAGCTCTGAGGAACCCTGCCCCTTTCTTTTTTTTGGAGGCTTCATTACAAAGGCGTGCTTGATTGAATCATTGGCAGCTGGGGATTAAGTCAACCTCCACCCCCCACCCCCATCTCTTTTCCCAGGAAGTCATGGGGTGGTGGGGTTGAAAGTTCCAACCCTCTAATCACGTGGCTGGTTCTTCTGCAACCAGCCCCATCCTGTCCATGGGTATCTAGGGGCTTTCTCAAGATCATCTCATTAATAAAGTCAGGTGTAGTTCAAAGAGGCTTGTTGTGAATAACAGAACTCTCTGTTCACCTTTATGGCTCTTATCACTTAGGAAATTTGAAGAGTTTTAGAGGTTCTGTGCTAGGAAGAGGGACAAAAACCAAATGTGTTTCTTATTGTAAGTCACAGTTTTTATATGTGTATGGCATGAAAAAGGTGGCCAGTTTCATTCTTTTGCAGATGGATATCCAGTTGTCTCAGGACCATTTGTAGAAAAGACTATTCTTTCCCCATTGACTTATCTTAGCACCCTTGCTGAAAATCAATTGAACATGATAAATGTGAGAGTTTATTTCTTGACTCTGAATTCTAGTTCATTGATGTATATGTCTATTCAGTGCTAGTGGACACCATCTTAATTTCGGTTAGCATTGTAGTTAAGTTTTAAAATTAGGAAGTGAGATCACTTCTAAATTGTCTTTTTTCCCCCCAAGTCTGGGATCTTTTGATTTTCCATATGAATTTTAGAATCACCCTGTTCATTTTTGCAAACAAGCCAGTTGGGATTTTGATAGAGATTGTGTTGAATGTATAGATCAAATTTAAAAAATAATTTCTCTTTTTTTATTTTCTTTATTTGATGAAACACTGTCATCATACTTTTCTTCTTTGAGTGTGGTTTCCTTTAAATATATTTAGAATGTCTGTTATGGCATTTTTGTCAAGTCTGACATCTGGCCCTTCTTATAAGTAGTTTCTATTGTATGCTTCCCCTGCCCCCCCCCCCTCCATGTATGATTTATACTTCACTGTTTCTGTGCATGTATTGTAATTTTTTATTGGAAAAATGAAATTTTCAGACATTGCAACAACTCAGATAACCAAGTCCTCCCTATGCCTTTCCACCCCCAGGCTTATTGCTGTTTGCTTATTTATTTGTCTAGTGGATTGGATGTGCTATTTAAGTGAAGTTTATTTCTCCCACAGTGTGAAACTTCTCATACTTCAGGGAGTGTGCAGCTTTGGGCATGTGCACAGCAATCCTGGGATGGCCGGTTTCAGTGGAGCTCATTTGTTTTGTCTCTTTCCTTGATCTTTCTGTTTAGCTGTCATTTCTGTTGGAATCACAACAAGTGTTACGCTCATTTTACTGACTGCCAGTTGATTGCTCTATTGTTTTCGACAGCACCCTTAAAAAAAAACAAACAAAAAAGGTTAATTGCTCCACTGTCCCATCAAATGAAATCCTGGCCTCATCTCTCCTTCCACAACTCAGGGAGACTACCAGTCTTGGCCTGTGCTCCCTGCTCTGCACCGCAGTCTGGAAACAGTCTCAAGGCAATCAGATGGGACAATCACAGGGCTCACTCATTTGGTTGTTTCTCATATCATCAGGGTCAGTGTTCTTTGTTGCCTAAATCTAGTGTTTTGAAAACTTTTTTTTTTTCATTTTTTTTGGAGAGGGTATTTCAAGCAGTAACATAAATCTTTGGTCCTTGCTATTCCATCTTGGCCAGAAGTGCAAGTCTAGAACCCCCTTTGTAATTTCTGCATTTCTCTCTGAATCCAGTAAGTACAGTCGTATTAGATCTACATGTTAATAAGAAAATAAAAAAGCATACATAGTAAAGATCTTTTACGTACAAGTAAGAAAAGCATCTGGACACACACATTATTTACAGATATTAAAAATCAATTGCAAGTAGCTGCTTTAGGTAAACTCTAACCTCTCCCAGTTCGCTGTACTTTGTGGAAAGATTTCCACAGCCAATGGAAGGAAAGAGATTTGGTGATCACCTGCATTCAGGAAGTGCACGCAGACCTGTCTCCAATTGCCTCTTCATTTGTAGTGTGTTTTCTCTCTTTTGTTTTCCTTCTTTTCTTCCCTTTCTCCTTCTCTCTAAAATGGCAGTAGCTGGAGCTGGCTTCTAAGCAAAACTGAAGACGAGTTCAAGTGTTTATGTTAGTGGCAAAAAATTTGATTTTACTTAAAGAGTATCTCTTTAAGTAAAATAATGATATGAAAGAATAACATAATCAGTATTTCAAAATGTTCCTATTTCAAAACCCAAACAAAAGTCTTTGGCTACTCAACTTTCAGAGTTCTGTTCCTACCAGATGTTGGAAAACACTGAGACCAAACCAGCCCCTCAGAAATGTGTTCCTAACCACAACCCTGTGTAGGCAGACAACAGGATTTATGTCAGTTCCTGGAAAAGAAAGGCTTAGGAACCACATTTAACTATTTCATCTTCTTTGTTCATTTGTTCTTGGTTTGTTTCTCTTCTTCAGAAGCAGCGAAGGCCGAGTGTCAGACATAGTAGTTCTCTTCCCACCTCTGTTCTGATTGTGAACCTGGATTTTCAGCGGTCTGCTCTGGAGTTCCTGGAGGCCATTCTCTGGCTACTGGACGGTACAGTCCTGGTGCTTTAACTAACAGGAATGACATCAACAGTTAGAATCTAAAATGGCATAGCAAATTTACCCTTCTCAACTAAGGCCAGAAGAATTGGGTCTCCCTAGGTTCTTTCCATAATGACCTGATTCAAACTGAGACAGAAGCTGTTGGGCAGGCAAACTGTTCCCCTACATGTGGTGTTTTGAGACTCCCCTCTTATTGTTCCCAGTTCTTGGTGCCTTCTGCTGTAAGTGTCCCACTCTAGAGGATACCCTCTCTCAGCACAACCAAGTTGCAGTGCAGGGAAAGTCGAGGTCCCACCTCTCAGTTTGGGTGTGGCTATGATTGTAGTAGGTAAGATTCAGAGACGCTGTGCTAGCCAGGTCCTGCTGTGTGGACAAGACAGGCAAAGAAGCCCAGCTCGTAGATAGAAAGGAGAATGAAGCAGATATGCTCACAGAAGCCAAAACGAGGGTCCGGATGACTTTGCTCTTCCAAGTTCAGTCTTTCTGGAGTCCCATATGCATTCCCTATCTTCACATTAGGAGGTATTCCTAAAGCTGTTCAATCATTATTCCTCCTAGTTACCAGGTTTTCTGGTCTAAGCTAGCTCCCAAGTTTGTTCCTATTACGGGACAAAGAGTTTCTCCCTCATCTGTTTCACTTCAGTGTGATCCTGGGTTATTTAAAAAAAAAATCCATGCTAATTGCTTGGGGTATATTAATGATGTAGTAATTTTTATATTTTCAAAGTTATGTGTTAGAGAAGTGCTGTCTAATAGAAATAGATGCACTTCATATGTAATTTAAAATTATCTAATAGTTCATTTGAAAAACAAGAACGAAATAGGTTAAATTCATTTTAATAATACATTTTATTTAACTCACTATATCTAATATATTATCATTTCAACATGCAATCAATAAAAAATTAATGCGATACTTTGAATTCTTTTTTTCATACTAAATCTTCAGAATCTTGTGTATTTCACACCTATAACACACCTCACTGTGGACTATCAACATTTCATGTGCTCAATGGCTACATGTGGTTAGTGGCTATTGGGCAGCACAGTTCTGGTGGCTTTGTCTAATGGAAATGACTTTAACAGTGGGCATCTAAAATGACGTCACAAACTGATAGACATTGTTTTAGGAGAACAATGGTAACCTAATGAGAGGGGAATTATCCAAAACTAAGAAGCTAACAGGATAGCAATGAGAGTACTCATTATTGGTTCCAAAAAATCAGTTGTATGTCTATTATCTAGAAATATGCTAGGAGCTGAAGTTATAAAATTAAAAACATTTTTTACACTCATGGAGATTACCGTCTTAAAGGACCGAACTATTTATCAGAATCACACCAAAAAATATGCTAAGTGTTATGGAGGAAAAGTAGTCAGAATGATGAGGCCAGATCCTGGAACTTGATCTACTTTGGAGTTTCAGCAAGCTTTCTTGGTGTGAGGATGTTTGAGCTAAGATTTGAAAGATGTGTAAGTGCTTAATGGTGAAAAGGAGGGGGAAACATCCCAGGAAAAGAAAGAGCATGTGCAAAGGGGTCAGGAAGCATGGGGCATTCAGGAATCTGAAAGAAGCGCTGTGGGACTGAAGTGCAGATGAGAGAGAGCAGTGTGGGGCTAAATATGTAGACCAGGGCCAGACCATGCCTAGCATGTTAGACCAGGTTACACATGTTGGTCTTTATCCCAACAGCAAGAGAAAACCATCATTGGGTTTTAAGCAAGGGAGATGATATAATCAGGTTTCAGTTTTGAAAATCCATTGTGATTACAGTGTAGGGAGTGTTCTGAGAGGGTAAGAAGTGTCTGTGGGGAGATCAGATGCTAATGTAGTAATCTCAGCAGGAGATGATGGTGACAGTGGTGGCAGTAGAAATGAAAACAGATGACTTTGAGATATGTCAGGAAGGTAAGAGAGCCGGATCTTTGTCAAGGGGCATCGGGATATTTCCAATGATTGTAGTAGAACAAGCATAAAGAAGATCAGACTTGGAGAGAGGTTCATGTAGAATTTTAGGGGCCCAACAAACATCCAAGGTGGAAATGTCAGGTAGTTAGATATGAGAATCTGGAGCTCAGAGGAAAGGTCAAAACTGAGGATTATTTTGAAGTCACCTGTGTACACTACATACTCTGGCCCCCCTGACCTTTAACTTCCTCAGAGACATTATGCTCGAGTGCCTTTGCGTATTTACTTCATTTGCCCAATCCTTCTCCCTCTCCCCACTGTTTAGTGACCTCCTACTTTTCCTTTCGATTCCAGGTCAATTGTCACTTCCTCAGGGCTACATTTCCTGACCCCTATGCCTATAATAAACCCTTGGAGCATCACACACTTCACTGTTGCTGCACTTGGAACAATTGCCAATTGTAGTTTTAAATTTATCTGGATCCTTATTAGATTAACAACTGCCTCTGTCCCTAGAGTGTAAGAACAGAACCAAGTCTTTTCTATTCGATAGATTTTATTTTTTTAAGAGCAGTTTTATGTTCACAGAAGAATTAAGCGGAAAGTACAGAAGTCCCACATGCCCCTCCCCCCACCACGCACAACCTCCCCCATTATCAACATCGTACATCTGAGTACATAAGTTACAACTGATGAATTAATGCCCAATGTTTTAGGAGAACAATGGTAACCTAATGAGAGGGGAATTATCCAAAACTAAGAAGCTAACAGGATAGCAATGAGAGTACTCATTATTGGTTCCAAAAATATCAGTTGTCTATTATCTAGAAATACGCTGGGAGCTGAAGTTACAAAACTATTTATCAGAATCACACCAAAAAATATGCTAAGTGTTATGGAGGACAAGCAGTCAGAATGATGAGACCAGATCCTGGTTCGTGATTTACATTAGGGTTCAATTTTGGTGTTGTATATTTTTTGGATTTTGATAGATGTATACTGACATATACCTACAATTATAGTATCATTTAGAATAGTTTCCTTGACTTAAAAATACCATGTGTTCCTCCTGTTCATTCCTCCCCGCCCCAACCCCAGCAACCACTGATCATTTCAATGTTTCCCTCATAGTTTTGCCTGGAATCATAGTTTTGCTGGAATCATACAGTATGTAACCTTTTCAGATTGGCTTCTTTTACTTAGTAGTATGCATTTAAGTTTCCTCCATGACTTTTTTATGATTTAATAGATAATTTCTTTTTATTGCTCAATAATATTCCATAGTCTAGATGTACTAGAGTTTATTTATCCGTTCCCCTACTGAAAGACATCTTGGTTGCTTCCAAGTTTTCATGATTATGAATAAAGCTACTTTCATGTGCAGATTTTGTGTGGACATAAGTTTTCAACACCTTTGGGTAAATACCGAGCAGCACAATTGCTGGATCATAGATTAAGAGTGTATTTAGTTTTGCAAGAAACTGCCAAACTGTCTTCTGAAGTGACTGTACCCTTTTGCATTCCCACTAGCAATGAATGAGAGTTCATGTTGCTCCATATCCTAGCCAGCATTTGGCATTGACAGTGTTTTGGATTTTAGAGGTTCTCATGGGTGTGCCCTGGTATCTCATTGTTGTTTTAATTTGCAATTTCCTGATAATGTGTGGTGTTGAGAATCTTTTCATATACCTATTTGCTATCTGTATATCTTCTTTGGTGAGGTGTCTGTTAAGGTCTTTTACCCATTTTTTAATTGGGTTGTTCATATTCATATTGTTGAATGCTACGTGTTCTTTGCATATTCAAAGTCTGTTTTTGTACATCATTGTGTACCCAGTGCCTACGATTGTACTTAGTAGGAGTTGAGTACATGTGTACTAAGTGAATGAAGAAGAGAAAGCAAAATGGCAGATAATTCAAGCTGTGGATAAAAATTAGTTATTGAAATAGCGACTGCAAGAGTGAGGTGAGAAGAGAATATCTAGGACCAAGATTTTGAGAATTTCCTTCATGTAATAGCTGAAAAGAAGAGACTATCCAAATGACCACAGGACATAAGGAAAGAGGCTCAACTTCATTAGCCATCAGAGAAATGTATATTAAAACCACAGTAAAATGTACTGCACACCCACCATAGTGACTAACATTCCTAAAAAGGATGTGGAGCAGTTGGAATGCTCATGCTCTACTTTATACAACCAATTTAAAAACTGTTTGGTGGCAGCAACTAAAGCTAAATGCATTCAAATTTTATGACCTAGCAATTTCACAATTAGGTATATATCCAACACACTGATACATAGCACTTTATGGTTCTATTTATGCAAAATTCAAAAGCAGGCAAAATGAATCTGTTGCATTAAAAGTCAGGATAGTCATTACCTTTGGAAAGAGGTAGTGACTTGGGTGAAGACCAAGCTAAGGATGACTCTAACTTTGTGGTATTTCCTGATCTGGGTGTTGGTTATACAAGTTTGCTCAATTTGTGATGATTCACTGAATTGTTCACTTAATGGTTTGTGAATTTTTCTACTTGCATGATTATATCATAATTAAAATTTTATTTAAAAAGAAAAAGATAAATCTGTTTGGAGTCCTTAAAAGAAAATAGTAAAGCTCTTTTTCTATCCCTTCAGTTTCCAAAAGAGTATTAATCTATGGACTTTTGTAAGAGCAAAGGAAACTGTTTATAAAAACTGGTCACACACACTTTAAATGTTGGTGTTTTAACTTGGAACCTAATGCTGTTGTCAAAAAGAAACTTAATTCATGGTCATAGAATGATGAAAATATTGTAGAAATGGTGTAGGATATTCAATGGGTCATGAGAAAAAACACTTGGGCCTCAAAATTATGTTCTAGTTCTTATCAAGGTAAACTTTTTTAGCTAAGAATTATAATATAGAAATGAAATTATTTATTTGCCTGGATGCTGATTCTGGTTTTTGTAATTCTATTATTGATGAATATTAAAGTCATGAGTAGCTCTCCGCTAAGCTTAGGTAATTGCTTAGACATGCCGTGATAGTTTCCACCACTGAAACAGCAGTGCATGTGAAAAACTGTCCATAACGCTGGTTAGTTTCTCATAAGCTCTGTCTTCACTCCCTGGATGGAGGCCACTAGATGACTGTTAGTGTCTTGATTTGTAGAATTAGGGTGAAACAATCAATTCTATACTAAGAAGAAGTTAATGAGTAGAGTAACAATAACACCAGAATTATAGTCAGAAGCAATTGTCTGTATCCTAGTCTTACTACTTACTGTGTGACTACAGACAATTCCTAATTATACTCTCTGAACCTCAGTATCCTCACCTATAACATGGGGATCTTTCACTGACTTGGTGTGGGGAATAATGACCTTACATAGAAGGTGTGATAAAAAAATATGGTGAATGTTTAAAAAAAATTATTACAGTGAAAGATGCATTGCCATTCATCCCCCTCAAAATACTCTCCCTTGCTTCCAATACACTTATGCCATCGTGCTTGTTACTTTCTGAAGCAGTTCTGGAAGTCCTCTTTTGTGAGTGTCTTTAATTGTGCTGTTGTGGCTGCCTCCATGTCCTGAATCCATTCAAAATGTTTACCTTTCATGGTCATTTTGACTTTGGGGAAGAGCCAGAAGTCTCATGGTGCCAGATCCAGTAAGTAAGGTGGCTGTGGACACACCGTAATGTTTTTATTTGACAGAAATTGCCAGAAGCAATGTGTGACACGGAGCATTGTTGTGACAGAGGATGCCCACTTGCGCATTTCTCAGACACTTATGAAAGAGGACTTCCAGAACTGCTTTAGAAAGTGGCAAGAATGATGGAATAAGTGTTTCAAAGTGAAGGGGAGTATTTTGAGGGAGATTAATGGCAATTTGTCTTTTCCTGTTATAATTCTTTTTAACATTCACCATATTTTTTAACCACGCTTCATATTTGAAAGCATTTAGCATGTGGCATGAGCTCAATAGCATCCTCCTTGTTCCTTTCATGATAACTGAGAAGTGAGAAAAAAATGTGTTAAAATTGTTTTTCAGTAAACAAACTTTTTGTTCATAGATTTGTTGAATACGTAACATATTTAGTGAAGTAATCTAGTGAAAAATGCTTCAGCCTCACAGGCGTTGGTTCAAATCCTGCCTGTCATTTGCTAAATATTTGATCTTAAATAAATTGTTTAAGGTATCTGAAATTTAGTTTTCTCATCACAAAACAGCAAAATGTTCCCAGTTACCCCATGTGCTATTGTAAGGGTTAAGAATGATGTATATCCTAGACGACCAGGGGTCTTTGCAAGTGAAACCCACCCTCACTTAGACAAAACCACGAGGAGAAATTTACTGGCTCTTAACTACCAAATTTAGGCAAAAAGCAATGATCCGGTCTTGGGGATAACTATCTCTTGGATTTCTCTTCTTTTAAAACAGATACAAAACAAAAATAAGATCCAATCTAGGTTCTCCAGGTTTAACATCTTAATTACAAATGCTGTCTCCTTTGAGCGTTTTCATGGCCACTTAACCCTACTACCCAAAGGTAAAGGTTGTGACCCTGTGTCACGCTGTTTTCTCCCACCGCGGGTATTGGCGTGGTCACCACAGCCCTTTTCCACCTGTCTGAAATGGGAGAGGTTGAAGCAGCCTTGAGATTTCTTGGACTGACTTGGATACAGCAATTCCTTGTTGCCGAAGGGTAAGTTCTTTCTCCAAAGTTCCATTGCTGAGTGACTAAGCGATAAGGGGTACCTTTGGGGAGGGTCTTCGTATCTTAGACTGGCCCTCCATCTCAATGCACCATCATGCTTTCTTCCTTATGCAGTTAAATCCCTGTCAATCTGTTCATTTTTCTTTATGCACATGAGAACAAAATATATACATACATTTTTATAAATGCATAGTGAATAGTTTTTCTGTAGACTCATTAAAATCCTTGAAACTCTTATTAATCTTTATTAACTCTTATTACTCCTTGAAACATATCATGGTATTTAAAATCACAAGCTTTGGGTCTGGGAAAAATGTGACTGTCATCATGGTTTCAACACTGAGATGCTGATATTTCAAGTTAACCTCTAATTTAGGCTTGATTTCCCTAAAGAATTAGCTCATAATTCTGTCTAATTTGCGCCAAAAGTTCAATTAGGTATTAATAATTCCAATTTATGCAGTGACATCTCCCTGTATATATACTTGCCTATTATTTTTATTATTTATTTGTATGTTTATTCTGTCCATGACTATATTCTTTCAGAGAAGCAGATATCCCACAGTCCTATAAGAAATTAATGATATGTTAAAGAACAAAGCAAGATGTATTAGTCAGCTCAGATTGCCATAACAAAATACCCCAGGCTGGATGGCTTGAACAATAGAAATTTATTTTCTCACAGTTCTGGACACTGAAAGTCAGATTACAGTTCAGTTGATTCAGATTCTGGTGAGGGCTCTCTTCCTGGTTTACAGATGGCCACGTGCTTACTGCATCCTATCTAGCCTTTCCTCAGTGTGTGCTCATGGAGAGAGAGAGAGAGAGAGAGAGAGAGAGAGAGAGAGAGAGAGAGAGAGAAGCTCCCTGGTATCTCTTCTATGATAACTGAAATTCAGAATGTAATAGAGGGAATTACGTACAGACTAGATGGAGCAGAGGATCAAATCAGAGAATTGGAAGACATGATAGCAGAAAACATTCAATCAGAACAGCACAAAGAAAAAAAGAATAAAAAAATGAGGATAATTTAAGGGAATTCTGGGACAGCATGAAGTGCAACAACATTTGCATCATAGGAGTACCAGAAGGAGAAGAGAGACAACAAGGAATTGAGAACCCATTTGAAGAAATAATGACTAAAAACTTTTCAAACTTGATGAAGAAAATAGACATAGGAAGCCCAGGATGCACAGAGCGTCCCAAACAAGATAAACCCAAAGAGGCCCAAATCAAGACGCATTACAATTAAAATGACAAAGGTTAAAGACAAGAAGAGAATCCTAAAAGCAGCAAGAGACAAGCAAGTAGTAACTTACAAGGAACTCCCATAAGACTGTCAGCTGATTTCTCAACAGAAACTTTGCAGGCCAGAAGGGAGTGCAGAAAATACTCAATGTGATGAAAAAATAAGGACAGATAACTAACAGAGCTCTACCTAGCAAGGCTATTATTAAAAATTGAAGGACAAATAAAAAACTTTGCAGACAAGAAAAAGCTAAAGGAGTTCATCGCAACAAAACCAGTGTTACAAGGAATGTTAGAGGGACTACTTTAAGATGGGAAAAAAAAAGCAAAATTAGGAATAATAAAATGGCAATAAATACATATAAAATTACCTTCAATTTAAATGGATTAAAAGCTCCAATAAAAAGACATGGAGCGTATGGCACTGAGTGGAGTGTCAAACAGAGGAAGACAGATGCAAGTTGACTTTGCTTACAGGTGAAATCCAAAAAAGAAAATAAGCCAGTGGAACAGGAACATAGATATAGAAAATATTTGATTTGTTGCCAGATGGGAGGAAGGTTGGAGGATGGGATGAAATAAGGGAGGAGATTGGGAAGTTCAGTTTGGAGGTTACAAAGTAATAGTTATGGGGATAGAGGGTATAACATGGGAATATAGTCAGTAATGTTGCAGTAACTATGTGTGGCGTCAGATGGGTACTAGATGTGTTAGGGTGATGGGAGGAGGGCTGAGGGGTGGGAGAAGAAGGGGAAGACATCAAGTACAAATTCATAGTCACAGAGAGGTAAAATGCAGCATAGTGCATATAGTCAACAACATTGTAATAACTATGTATGGTGTCAGATGGGTACCAGATGTATTGGAATGTGGATTTTTGTATGTTATATAAATGTCTCATCACTATGTTATACACCTGAAACCAATATAATATTGGATGTCAAATGTAAATGAAAAATTTAAAAAAAAATTGATTGGAATGGAATATACTAAAAACCATCGAATTGTATACTTAAAAAAAAATACAAAGCTGACATAAAAAAAAAACCCCAAAAACCAGTTACAGATATGGAATTAGTACTACCTGTGTATAACGTACAAATTTGGGCAATAAAGTGTGCATTATACTTGGCAAAATATGGTACACATTTAGGCTGTATGATATAGCCTATTGTTCCCAAGCTGTTACACAAACCTGTACAACGTATTACTGCATTGAATACAGTAGATAATTATACACAATGGTAAGTATTTATATATCTAAACATATTTAAATATAGAAAAGGTATAGGACATAGTATCAAGTGGACATTGCACCCATTGTGGGGAGAACATCATAAATTATATTGATGCCTACCAACTGTATTGTATACCTGAGAATAATATAAATGTTGAATGTCAACTATCATATATATATATGGGATATATGGGATGTAGCGTACAGTACAGGGAATATACCCTATGGTATTGTAATAGCTACGTAAGGTATCCAGTTGGGGTTATCGCTATATAAGGGCTGTAAATGTCTAAGCATTATGTTCTCTTGTACACATGAAACTAAGAAAAATATAAAATAAATAAATAAATAAACAAAAAAGAAAAGAAATGGTATACTTGCATAGGGCGCCTTCCTTGGATGGCGCTTGCAGGACCAGAATTTGTTCAGGGTGAGTCAGTGAGTGAGTGATGGGGGAATGTGAAGGCCCAGGACATTACTGTGTACTGTAGACTTTATAAACACTGTACACTTTAGGCCACACTAAACTTAGTAAAAGATTTTTCTTTGTTCAGTAATAAATTAACCTTAGTTTACTATAACTTGTAACTTTATAAACTTTTTAATCTTTTAACTTTTTCAACTCTTTTGTAATAAAAGCTTCAAACACAAACACATTATCCAGCTAGCTGTACAAAAACATTTTCTTTCTTTATATCCTTATTCTATAAGCTTTTTCTTTTAAAAATATTTTCATTTTTACCTTTTAAATCTTTTTGTTAAAAACTAGGATGCAAACACACACATTGGCCACTGCCTATACAGGGTCAGGATAATCAAATCACTGTCTTGCACCTCCACATCTTGTCCCACTGGAAGGTCTGCAGGGGCAACACCATGTATGCAGCTGCCATCTATGATAACAATGCTTTCTCCTGGAATATCCCCTGAAGGACCACTTGAGGAGGTGTCATTCTTTTCAGAAATATGTTCATGGTATTTTGCTTCATTTCACACCCTGCAATCACAGATTTGCCTGTGAGCAGAGAAAGCACCTTGAACACTCCTCCCTACTAATGAGATCTTTTGGTGATGCTGCTGCTGCTGGTCCATGGACCATGCTTCAAGAACCATCGATTTAGAGATGCAGAGATTGGGGTTTAGGCAAAGGTGCAGAGGCAAGAAAGTAGAATAGGTTTATGCAGATAAGATGGACTGGCAGGATTTTGTGAAATAGTGAATGCCACATGGAAGAGCTCAGACTTTATTTGGGTATGCAATGTGGAGCAGTACAAGATTTTTGAGCCAAAGAATAGAATTTGAAGACTATCACCAAAAAAAAAAAGAAATGAAGTGCTGTTACATGCTGCAATATTGATGAACTTTGAAAACATTCTGCTACATGAAAGAAGCCAGTCATGATTATACTAAATGTTACTAATGCTAAATTTGATAAGTTTCTTCTACTGTAATTAAAAAAAGGTATTTTTAAAAATAAAATTAGGTTATATCACCAGCAAATACTTTGGCTATAATGCTAAGAAATAAAAGTTGGGAGAGGAGAGGGGGAAGCTTAATATAAGGTGATGGAAAGAAAAGTCACATTAGGTGGTGAACTATTATACAAGTTGACAACGCACTGTAGAATTGTATGCCTGAAACCTATGTAATCCTTGCTAACGGATGTCACCCCAATAAGTCTAACAATAAAAATGGATTTAAAAAAATAAAAAAAATATATAAAAAAGTTGGAAAATAGTATATATAGAATAATTATAACTATTCCGAGAAGCAACTTTACATGTCGAAAAACAATCAGAAATAATTTACTGGTAGCTCTGTGTGCACACATGTGTGTATGTGAGTGTGTGTGTTTTAAACGGTGAAAATATGATTTCCCCATGTCAAAGTTTTTCTTAATTTTCAATCTATAACCAGAGTTTTATCACTTATGCAATTTTGAGAAAGGTTTTAAAAGAGGAGGTAAAGGGGAGCACTAACTCTAGTATAACTTCACTGAGAATTACTGAGCATTGTCTTGAAAGGCAACATTGAGCTTGAATTTTGGGACAGTTTTGTGTTTCAGACACTGGAACTGGAGACCTCAGAATGAACTGAGAGACTCACAGTGATGCCAGATGAGGAAGTAAGCCTTCCCACAAGCAGAAGTGGTAACTGTCCGCCACCCACCCAAGAGCACCATGGTGTTACCTAGAGATCTCTTCGTCAGTGTCCAGCCTCTCCTCTTTTATTTCCCTTTGGTTTTTCTCCATTATTCTGCTGTTATTTTGCCCCAGGGATTTCATGCATTCATCTATTCTTTTTCTCAGCAAAAATTTATTGAACGTCTACTCTGTGCTCCGGGGCAGCTCCTGGATCTGTGTAATTTTATGTTGTAAGTACATAGTCTTGCTCTTCTGGCCAGCTGGGTCCTGATTTAACACACCAGACTTTTATATTGTTTCTTTCTTTCATTTTCTAAAGACAATTGTTTTCTGTTGCTGGTCTGAGCTGCGATCCTCTTTCTCAATTCCCTTGGATGGTGTGGAAGCAACGCCTTTTTCATTTCACTTCCTTGGATTGTGCCCCAAGCCAGGCTAGATATTGCAATCCAAACAAAGTTCTGAACATCCTAATGATGCGTGGCCAATGAAACCTTCCCCAAGTAGGAGCACATCCCCATGCAGTAGCTCTGCTATTTTTTCCTAAAAGATCATCTTCAGCTTGGACTCATCTCTGCTCCTCCACCAGCTTCTCTCTAGTTCTGTCACTTTTAAGTCACTAGCTTAAATCTTATAGACCCTGTCTTTGCTGCTGTGGATCTGGATCTATTATCTCCAATTTTTATTTTTATTTTGTGATCATTATTTCCCTCTCCTTACAATATTGATGTGGCCCAAACCCACGTTCATGTTCGTGAATTCTCATATTGTGGCCACAGCCTCCGGTTTGGAGAACGGTCTACTTCTTCAAAGGGTCACAGTCAGAGGTGAACTCAGATTGGAGGCTTCCTGATGCCTCCTTGTTGACCTTTTGCATCTTGTGACCTTTTGCATCTTTAGCTCTTGGCCTTGTGTCTGGTACACAGTGGGTGCCTGATTAATACTTGGGGAAATGGATTCAGGACCAGTAATGTATGCACATTGGATGGCAAATACAGGACAAGGAAAATGTTAGCTGAATATTGTACTAGTCAGGGTTCTCCAGAGAAACAGAACCACTGGGATGTGTATATATAATAGTATAGAGAGGTTAGTTTTAAGGAATTGTCTTATGTGATTGTGGGGGCTGGCAAGTTCTAAATCTGTCAGGCAGGCTGGTAGGCAGGAGACTCGGAAAAGAGTTACAGTTCAAGTCTGAAGGCTTACTGCTGGCAGAATTTCCTCTTCCTTTGGGGAGATCAGTCTTTTTCTAGTAAGACCTTCAACTGATTGGGCAAGGCTCACCTACATTTCAAAGGATAATTGTCTTTACTCACAGTCTATTGATTTAAGTGTTAATCTCATCTAAAAATGCCTTCACAGAAACATCTAGAGTAATGTTTGACCAAATATCTGAGAACCATGGCCAAGTTGATACATAAAATTAACCACCACAAGTATTAGTCAGTTTTATTGTGTAGGTAAGAACCACAGATAAGAACTCTAGGGCCTTAAGAATAATATCGTTGTGTGGAAAATGTGTGTTTCATAGACGTGATCTCATATGTTCTATAAATATGTATTACTTTCACTCTTTGGGAGAGACTCCCGAGGCATGCAAAGAATATATTCCAGAACGTTCAGGATACGGTCCTGGACACCTAGGAGCTCCCAGTCAATAAGGAGCAAAAGTATCTGTACAAATTGTGCCAGCCAGCACTGACTCTCTCCTCTTTGCAGCTCCTCTCAATTGTCTCCATCCAGCTCTGATATTTTATTTCCCACTCCATCGCTCATTTCTGCAAACTAAAAACCAAGTCAAGTTAAAGGCGTTATGTGGTAATGAAAGTGCTCACTGAACAGTTACGGTGTCTGGGCTTGAATCCTGGCTGTGACCCATAAAGGCAAAGCTTTACAGAGACCTCCACGCCTCAGTTTCAAGAACAATAGCACCTTCTTCAAGGCAGGAGGACAGTGACAAAACTGATATAAGACACTTGGCAGGGTGGCACCTGGTACCCAGCTAGCAATCAACACTCAGCGTTCGCTCTCATCGTTAAGAGTAATCCTCCCTTCCGGATTTCAAATCCAAAAGAGGAAAGCATGACCAGTTATTTAGACCTAAACCTTCTAGCTTCTGTTTTTTCTCCTCCTTCTCTATATGCAAGCGCTGTATGTTATATATTCGGCAATGGGCAGAGGGCTTTCACATTCTTTCTCCCCCATCCCTTCCCTCAGAACCTAAAAATAAGCTTGACGAGAGTATAAATTTGCTTATGGAGAGTAAAAAAGAAAATAAACAAGTATTTCATCAGGGAAGGGCTGTGTGAAGGCACCCCATGACAGAATGACTGTGAGGATATTAACATGCAGAGAAAGACTGTGATTCAACAAAGGTCAAACCAGTTGACAGTCTGACCAGCCTGAACATCCCCCTTTATACCCCACTCACAGCAGCACGAGGGTTTGGGTTTTATGACTTCCCTAATTTCATAGGGGGAAAATTGTGTCTTGATGCTTTAATCTGTATCTTTACTTGGTGAAATTGAAACTTTCTTCATATATTTGTTTCCTACTTGTGAAATGCCTGATTGTGTCTGCTCATTTAAAAGAAAATAGTTTTTTTTTAAAAACTGTTTTAGGTTCACAGAAAAGAGAGGGATATGATTTCTAGAGCTAGTGTTACTGGGCTAAGGATCTGGCTGCCTGCCGCTTGTAAGTCAGTAATTGAGAGACAAGGTTGGTGGAAAGGAAAGTAGGTTTATTTAAAATGCCAGCATTTTAGGAGAATGGTGGGACTCCTGTCCCCAAAGGCCATCTCTCTGTTCTGAGGACAGCCGGCAGGTTATATATAAGTACATAGGAAGAAGCAGAACAAGGGAAAAGGTGAGTTAGTCATGCGATTTGTCCAGGAGAATGTCTCTTGGAGTCCAGCTGGTTCTGCACTGGTTATCTCAAACCAGGTCTTAGGGTTGATACATAAGTCATCTGACAGAGAATCTCAGTCCAAAACTGCAGCCCGGTTGCCAGTGTCCTGATGGCTGGGGTGACTTAGTTTCTTGCAAGTTAGCGTTCTGCTGATTAACTAGATTAACATGGTGTGCATGTAGCCTTGGGGAAAACGGCCAGTAGGCTAGCAGGAGGAAAACGAAAAGTTTTAAGCTAAGTTCCATTGTTGAATTGAACTGAACTTAGAGTGTTAAATCTTGAAAATATAAAAAGGGTGTCACCCTTACACTAGGATTTAAAACTAAATATAATAGAAATTGCAAGGACTCCTGGTTTTACTATGATAGGATGGTTTTGAAGAAAAGATTCAGTTCAGTAGAAGAATGTAACATTCGAGTATGTGTGTGTGTTTGAGATGAGAGAAAGAGAGAGAGAGAGAGAGAGAGAGAGATAGAGAGAGAGAGAAATTAGAGGAGATTGTGAAGCACCAAAAGGAGGAAGGGGCCTCCTCAGGGGGCTGGGAAACTAAGCAATCCTTTTTTATTTTCTGTTTCTTTTTTAAAACCTAATATATCATTCAGCTGAAGTTATAATTTGCATATTTGAACCTTCCATGTGAACTGAGTGTGAACTGAAGGTGGTGAGAATTGATAAGTAATTCAGATGCTTATACTAATAGCTGTATGTAAAGTATTGGTGCTCTTTTCTAAATCTAAAGTCTTTCCACATCCAGAGCTGAAAAACAGGAAAGAAATGAGTTTGTGTAGAAGTTATACTTTCTTTTTAAGGGAGAGTTGCAGCCCAGAAGCAGTTTTACAGGCTTAGGAAAGGAAATAGGGTGACCAACTGGTGCTTTTTACCCGAAACTGGGGTTTCCCAGTATGCAGAACATGCAGTGTTAAAACGTGAACAGTGCCATGCAAACTGGGATGGTTAATCATCTGGATTTACTAGTGACACGCACTCACAAAAACCTAATTCAATCCTCCCCCAAAATAATGCCACAGCCTTTTTATATCCGCCTTTGACTGTGAAATGGCAGGTCTAAGAAATTCAGGAACTTCGCTTAAATACACACAAACTAGGGACGAAGGAACCTAGAGTCAAACTTAGTTCTGATGTCAAAGTGCTCTTTGGACCCTACCACACTTAAGGTTATCTGTTGTACTGATGATTCTCTCTCATCCATTCGCTCAAACATTTTCAGAATGCTGCATGTGTACTGTGCTAAGGATTGGATTATTGATGATTTATAACAGGCTCTGTCATATTGTTAAATCAAGCAAGTCAATGAGAGTAATAGTTGAATAATAATCACAATAACGGAAATGAATTTATTGTAATTGGAACCTTAAGGCAACTCATTTAACCCTTAAACTAGGTGCAGCAGGTCCTCGAATAAAGCTGTTTTGTTCAATCTTTTGTTATAACTTTGATGAAAAAAGATTGATTCCTGGCCAGAGCCACTGTCTGTATGGAGTTTTCATGTTCTTCCCATGGCTATGTGGGTTTTCTCTGGGTACTTGGATTTCCTTCCACATCCCAAAGATGTACATGTGAGGTGAACTGGTGTGTCTACATTGTCCCAGTCTGAGTGAGTGTTGGGGCGTGGGGGTAAGTGGCCCTCTGATGGACGGGTGTCCTGTTTAGGGCAGGTTTCAGCTACCTATGACCCTAAACTGGAATAAGCAGGTTGAAAAAGAATGATCTTACTTGCTTTTAATAATAAAGCAAATAAATGTAGCTTACATTTATTTCAATATTTAATATTGAAAATGTTTTGAGTATTTTGAAATTTGGTGATGATTTTGTGAACAGAAATATGCTGTAGGAACTTAACTCCTGTTTCTAGCATTTTTTAATTAAAATTTTTTTTTCTTTCTTTTGCGTGTGTGTGTGTGTGTGTGTGTGTGTGTGTGTGTTTCTATCATTTAGCCTATGGCAAACTTGGTTTCATTGTAGATCATTCGTTTAAAATCTCAGTTTCCAGAACCTAGTGTGGAAGTTCAGTGAGGACTTTCTAAAATCGTCGGAGAGGCACTTAGAGTTAGGGAATAGTTAGCACTAGGCTCTTCCTAGTCAAGGGCAGTCTGGGGAATTCAGGCAGAATAGAGATCTCCCTCTCTCTTTCAGGCACGCACACACACTCACCTCCTGGTTGACTAGGTTCAAATTCTAGCTATCTTGATCATCCTCCTCCCTTACTTGGGGGCTGGGTTTGATTGCATTCAAGGTTTGCTGACTCTGGAAGTTATATTCATTTTCTTAATTAGAAGAGCAAGAAAAATTAAGCAAATATATTATACTAAGCTTCAGACATTTAACTGAATGTTATTATTGCCTGTGTATGAGTTTGCCTGTTTCCATTGTAGGCTCTGTGCCAGCAGGGGTCTGCTATTTCATTCCGTCCAATAGCTAGCACATGGGCAGCATCTACTTGCTGAATAGGTGTGTAAACAATTAAAAACAAAAATTCCTGAAGATAGGAGAATTATTTGCAGCATCTAAAATCAGTTTTCCAATTTGAGAACAAATAATGTTAAAGTACAAAATAATGTTAAATACAACCACTTTTAAGAAAGAATTGTATCTTAAACTCTATAGTATTACTTGAAGCAGTTTTGCAGTGAAATGTATATGATTAGCCAGGAAGATAAACCTACTGATGGCCTAAGAAATGAAACTGACTTAGGCTGACCTCGGTGTGCATCACCGTAATTTTGTTTCCTAGTTTTACAAGTAACTGATGACAATGAATAAGACTGACTGGGTTACATATTGTTTATAGCTTTTAAGAGGTGGTGTCCCAGTTGAATTCATTCATTTACATTTAGTGGGAGATGTTAATACATACATCAATTTCTTCTTTTAACTCAATCCTTTCAGCTTCACCAGGGATTGGAAAGACTAGAGGCTGGTGGGCAGGAGTGTCCATGAAGAGACCAGTTAGATGAGGAGGAGGGCATGGTTGACACTCAGGAAGGTATATCTGGAAAATCTAAAATTTATCCTCTGACAGCAATCCTTTGACGAGCTAACGGATGCTTCCTCTTGTTTTAAGTGAGAGACATCTGATTGTTCTCGCATACGTCTGAGTACCCCCATTCTGGTGGAGGATGTGAGGAAGGTGGCTCTCCACCCTTCTCTGTTCCCATCCATCCGTTTTGAACATTGACAACTCACCCACTTCTCTGGCTGCTGCTCCTGAGTTTCTAAGAGATGTCGTTGTTCTTTCTACATGAAGATGAAGACAACTGAAGTGGCTAGTGGAGGACAGTCATTCACAAAGGGATTTGTATCCACTTATCTCCCATGCTGTCAGCCATGCCGCCTCATTCCTAGGTGCCTGAGGACCATCTCCTCCCCACAGACAGAGGCTCCTTCTGTTCTCAGGTGTCCCTAGTGACAAGAGAAAGAATTCTGAGCAGTTCTAAATTACAGTGGGCTGGAGAGTGGGAGAAAGAGACAGACAGAACAGTTAGCCTGCTAATAATAGCTGGGGGCCAGTTAACAAGACCGCTCACATTTCTGAGTGCATGTTGCAACTTTGAGTTAACTTCTGGGTGGTTATGCCTCAATTACCTAAAAGAGAATAACCAGGTCCCATGCAACTCCAAGAGCCTCCACTTCCTATTTACATATGAACTTTCCGGACTGTTGCCCACAACCAATCCAAAGGAGCAAACCCATCTTCCTTATGGGCTCTGAGCCTGTCCCCCACCTAGTCCTGCTTCACCTTCTCTCATTCCCTTTATTGATAGCCAGTGCACATTCTTTCAAAACAACCTGTATTTTTCTTCACCCTTCGTGATGTATGAACAAAGCCTGCCAACCTCAGGACAGCAGAATGTTGCTTTTCCACCTAGTGTTGCTGTTGGCAGTTTAAACTTCTTGCCCTAGAAATTTGCCTGGTGTTTTTCAGTTTTTCTTGCTAGCAATGGCCAATAAAACCCCGTCTTTCAAAAAGACAGCTATGGAAGTTAAGTTCATTGTTTTAAGTTAGCAACTCGGAATTCCTCAGGCTGCTTTCTCTTTCTCCCAATCCGTGGGTGAATTGTGGAGCCCTCTCACCTCTGCTTTCCTGAATCTCCAGATCCTTCTCTTAACCAGTATGACCTAAATTCAGCTCCTCAAAATGTGTATGTTAGAAAGTGTATGGAATTTAGGGAAGAGAGGAAAGAAGGAAGGAAGGAAGGAAGGAAGGAAGGAAGGGAGAAAGGAAGTTGTTCAGAAAATGAGAAATATTAAAAGGCTATTTAACTGATACTGCAGACACTAAAGTTCCATTAAAAAGCTATAATTATTAAAAACGAGATTTATAAACATTTCAATTTTTAAGTGGCCCTTGGGCAGACCAGATGACCCACCTCTGGTCTACTGAGATGAGCCTGCAGTCCTGGGAATAGTATGGTTTATATTGTTTAGCATGCAGACCCAATTTTGTGTCATGTTATTCTCATGGAAACTTATTTACTACAAACTTCTCTGTAAATCTACTTAGTATACACATTTCATTTGCTATCAAAGTGACATACACCATTGTACACCATTAAAAATACTGTAATTTGCTTATTCATTCCCCACATGATAAGAGATTTCAGTTGGTTCACCCCTTTAATGTTGCAATTAATGCAACTATCTTCCCTTTATCTCAGTAGAGTTGACTTTTTATTTCTTTAAAGTATTTGTTTCTTTGGGTGTATGTTCGAGCATAAACAGGCAGGCTTTATTATTGCTTACTGTTTTTGTGTCTGTTTCTACATTATTGTCCAAAACAGGATTTCTTGGATCAAAAACATGATCACTTATATGGCTGTTATTGGCTTTTGGTAGATTTTAAAGAAAGATTGAGTTGGTTTTTCCAGGCACTTCGCAGCCATTTGGAGACTTTCACTAAATACTCCTTGATGAATTAGTCTTTTCTTTGAAAAGAAATTCCCATACAGAACCTTCCCAGATGAAATCCCAGGATGAGGAGTGTACCATGGATGGCCCTGGACCCTGGAGGCATACTCACATCATGAAGATGACTCTGCGGTCTCCCAGACTTAGACATCCACAAAACTATAGGCTTGTTTAACTAGCGTATGGGGGCAAAGATCCTGTTAGAAAAGAGTTCCAGGTAGACTGAGATAAAGAGATTCATTTCTAGTCATTTTACTTAAAACAAAAATTCTTGTCCTTTTTAAAACCTTATGATTTAGAGATCCTTGCTTAATCTATGGGTAACCTCTCATATAGACAGATAATTATATTTGCATATGTTTAGAATCTGACTCGTTATAAAAGGGATTTAGTTGCTAATTGCAATGTTTATGTTGTGTAAATGCTAAGAGATGTCTGAGGAGAAGATGTGCAAGCTCAGGGGGAGAATTTCCTAAGGAGGTGAAATGTGAGCAGGTCTTTGAAGGATGATGGGTTTTAACCAGGTGGACAGAGAAGAGGCTAGTTTGGGCAAGATTCACTGAAGAGTTTGGACTTCTTGTATGGTGCCATTGAAGACTTTAAAACAGCAGAAAAGCAGAAGTCTGAATTAGTACAGTGACCTACTTTACAAAGGCCTCATAAGAAAAACTTGTGTGTTCTATTATTTTATTTAATAAATTCTCATTTATGTACCATTGCATTTTTATCCCAGCTTAAGTTATATCAGAACCTCTTCACATTTGCAGAAAATTTCAACGGAGTCAGGACAAGCCCTCACTACAGTAATCATGGAGTATAATAAATAATAGCATTCATAGAGAATATTATGCCTTTAAATAGTCAAGAGCTACCCAGGGTATGTCTGTTACTCCCACACACGTCTCATAGCGGTCATCATGTTTCCTTCTTGGTGAGGGCCAATGTATCACTTTGGGTTGATCATGTGGACCAAGTTTTTCATGAGGCCAGTTTTTAAGTCCCCAAGAGTGACCTAGAGGAGAAGTGGGTATAAATCCATGAAGGTGGTCTGGTTGACAGAGACTAGAATGGACACTTAGTAAAGCAGAGCACTCAGCCTGATCAGAATGAGACACAAATGATGTGATTTTTAATAGGGTTGAGGGTGGGGAGAAAAATCAAGTACAGTGGAGTGTCTTTTGTGGGTGGGAAGGCCTGGATAAGGGACTATTTCCAGAAGACCTAGAAATCACACAAGCATCCCAGACACCTAGGCTAGTGGAGAAGAAAGTAGATTGAGGAGAATCATAAAAGAGAATAGAAGAGAAATTTTGTCGGTTCATTTTTGTTTGGGGATAGTCCTACCCTTGGTGAGTGATCTATTGCAATTTTATGAATTCCTACTCATTCCTCAGGGTGTAGACAATGGAAAAGGTTTCCACTCTGGTTTGACCAACTTTTGGGAAGGGAGAAGGCCAAACGGAAGTCCTTCTACATGGAATTTCAAGTCATACTGCCAGGGATGGTCTCGGGACAAGGGAAGGCTGTTGAAGACCTTGGTCAAGGAGTAGTTTTACCATGATGTCTGTGCAACTGTGTAGGATTATACTTGTTCTCTGCTCAGCAAATCTGAAGACAGTGAGGTATTGTGACCAGGGCTGGGTAATTCTGGGCAGGCCTCTTTTCACTCTGTCTACATGGAAGACTGTCCTTACTTTGGATACTAAACCAAGGACAATATTGATAGAATAATCTCCACATTGAGCAGGACCTGTATCTTGTCCATGGCTACTTTTTGAACAATTTTGTCCAGATTTGCCTGTAAGTAACCCTCCACAAACCTGCCCTTGGCGAGGGAAGGTCCCTGCTGCTCTGGGGAGTTTAATTATCAATTCCGTTTTGTGGCCTGTTTTGACTCCAGCACTCTAAGATTTTCCTTCTGGAGGGTTTGATTTGCAAGTCCCCATTGTAAAGGGCTGCTTGGGTGTTCCTAGCTTCAACCTGGCTTCAGTGGGAACGAAGCCAGATAATCCAAGTGGGTGAATTGCTGGGGGGAATGGAAACCTCATTGATCAGACCTGGCAAGTCAGGAGAGAGACCTGAGAGTTTGGGATAGGGCATGAAGTTTTAAAAAAAGTCATATTACTTCAAATTGGATATACCAGTGAATTCTTCAGGTAAATATGCTCAAAAGGCTGACATATGTATAGCAGCAGCAAATAAAATTGCCTGAGTGGATGAGGTACACTAGAGAAGGAAAGAGGGCCGTTCTCAGGAGTCTCCCTTGATGTCTCCAGCCAGAACCTCTTCCGATCTCCAGGTTAAAGAAGGATGAAGAGGGTCTGTGGGAAGCTGCATATTTCTAGCTATAGTTTTGAGGGCTGGGTGTCATTCCTGTCCAGGCAAGTTGCCCCATTTTCTATACCGAGCAAGGCAGTTTCCTCTCTAGCGTGTGTTTCCTTTTTCAGACATGGACACGCCTGTTTTGGAGGGAGGACTAGAACATTGCTTCTAGAACCATTTTAAACTTCATATAGAAAAATGAACTCAGGTCTGAGAGACAAGAGCTACATATAGGTAAACTGAGCCCCAGTATTAGAATTGCAGGAGGAAGTTATCCCCTTCTTATTCTCACAGCGGCTTCTTGCATGGCTTCATTTCTGCCTAGAACGTGAGTGTCCTTTAATGATGGGACAGACATACACAGACTTTGAAGTGCTCCCATATAAATGACCTCGGCTAACAACCACCACTTCTCAGATGAGCAATAATTTGTCAGTGACGCAGCCTGTCGTGGGTCCGGGGCTCCCCACGGCGGGTCGCGTCCCCCTTCCAGCCCACGGGGCGTTTCAGCCAGTGGGGCTGGAGGGGCATTTGCCAGAGGGGGCTCTGTAGAGCCGGGTCCAGCTGCTGCGCTGGGCTGAGGGAGGACGCAGCCTGCCGGGGCCGCCGCGGGTCCGGACGCTGGCCGGGGGGCGTTCCTGGGAGCTGGGGGCCGAGGAGGTCAGACCCGCAGCCCCAGGAAGAGCCGGCCGGCGCCCACGTGACCGGCCGCGGCGGGGCCGGCGGCCCAGAAATAGCAGCGGCGGCGGTTCCGCCCGCGGGCGCCGCGAGGGAAAGGCGGGGACTGGGGGACTCTGGCTCGGCGCGGGCGCGGCGCGGTCTCGGCCCCGGAGGATGCTGAGCCCCTTCCCGAGCCGGCCTCGAGCACATGATGGCGATACGGGAGCTCAAAGTGTGTCTTCTCGGGGTGAGTCCTGAGCCGCCACCCGCGGGGGACACCCTCGTCCGTGCGCCTCCCGCGTTCGTTGCTTCCCTTCGTCCCTGCGCCCCTGTCGTCCGTGTGTCCCCACTTATCCCCGCGCCCCCGGGGCCCCCTTGTCCGTGCGCTCTCTCCTTCCCCGGTATGCCCTCCAGTTCGTGCACCCCTCTTTCCCGGCGCTCCCCTGGTTCGCGCGTTCCCCTGGGATCCCCTGGGTCCGTGCGCCCCCTTTGTCCCCGCGCCTCTGGGGCCCGCCTCCTGTCCTAGCCCTGCGGGGATTCGGGGCTGCTCCGGAGCTTTCCCGACGCGTCCCACCCGGGGCCGCCCGCTTTCCCGGCATCGGCCGTGGCCTGGCCGCGCTGGGGGCAGGGCCGGGGCCGGGCGCCCGGGTGTCTCTGCGGTGACAGGAAGAGCGGTGGCCGCTCCTGGCCGCTGTCGCGGCCCCTTCGGCCACGGAGGGCTTTCGCCTTCGCCTTTGATAATTTCCTTCCGGCGGAAACTTTTAAGTGACTCGGCCCAAGCGCGCAGCCCTCGTTTGCCTTCTGGGGGCAAGTGGGTTATCCACTTTTTGAAAAGAAAGCCCCGCTGAGGGTGGGACAGCGCGGGGGCTGGCCGGGCTGGAAGGCGGGGACCGCATGGGGAGTGCTTTGCCCTGGAAAACTTTTGTGCCCCGGAGAAAGGCAGGATGAGAAAGTCCTCCCCTGTCACCACTTCCCTGCCCGAAGTGGGTCTTTCTGAGCCTGAAGAATTGCGAAAGAAGCCAGAAACAAAGACAAAAACAAACAGCCTAGGTGTGAGCTCCGGCGGACCTGTCAGAGGACACAGGGCCGTCCCTGGAAGACCGCCCGGGGCAGTCCAGCGTCTGTTCAGGAGCACTTACTTATTTGGGTTTTGGGTGGGTGGGGGCGCCTCGAATTCCAGAATTACATCTTTTGAGAGAGCTAGTTTAAAGCGGCGTTTTCAGCAGCCTTTGGCATCGATGCCTAGTTGTACTGCCCTTGGCAGATGTGGTCCCAAGAAAACTATTTTCTAAAAAAAGAGCAGTGTAAGGGTAGACCCATTCTTACTTGTCTCCAAAAAATGCTAACTGGTCTGTCAAGATGCACGTACAGGAAGCGGCTAAAGGGGAAACGATTCTAGGTTAGGATGGAATGTAGCAGGCCCACGGAGTGTCCAGCTCCATCTAGGCTCCTCTGGAACTTTTGGCAGGACAGTGTTCTTGACTGTCTCCCATCGCTGTCCTTTGTCAGAACTCGCACTCCCACTGCACTGGCCAGTCGGCCTAGAATTCCAGGGCATTTGGCAAAGGCCCTCCCTTCCTTGTAATCGGGGCACGAACTACCCAGTGTTCCCACCCGCTGGCTGGCTCTACCATAGCTGGGATCTGGCTAGGATGTTGCTCTGGCCTTCCTCTGTTGACCTGTTATCAGTGGTGGAGGGGTGGGCTTCACTGTCTGCCAGGCTCTCTAACACGGTCCAGACATCAATCCCAGGAATCCCAGGTTTTCCTTGTGAGGAATCATTTCAGCCCTTTGGAAGAACTTCAAAGACTTGGAAGAAATGTGTCCCAAGGAATCCAGAAGCAACTTTGCCGCGCGCCGTGTGTGTCAAGATCGGCTTTGAGAATAAATGAGATGGTCTTTTGCCTTTTCCCCCCTTGTCATCCTTTAGGTGGCACAGGCCCTGCCCCATCACATGAATTATTTTCAAGTTCGTTATTTGATGAGTCTTTACATCCTTCTGCAAGGAAACAGATCTGGTGGAAAGAACCCTGCACCAGGAGGCAGCAAACTGGAGTTCTCATTCTTTCACACTCACAAACTTTGCCGTTTCAGACAAGTATCTGTCACCCCATCTATAAAATGGACATAATAACATCTTCCCTTTCGAGGCAGAGGACTCTGCCAGATGATTTCCTCGGATATATAGGACCATTTCCTGTTAACCTATGATGCCAGGGTTGACAGCAAGCCTGGGAGAGGAGAAAGCTGGAGGAAATCCCTTTACTTCTTTTTCTTTTATCTCTGAGAATGAAATGCACTCTTAGTGGCTTCCTGGAGACAATATCTCACCCTTGTTTGTTACATCTTCTCACTGGCTCTGATGATAGGAATTTAAGTTTGAAAGGGCAGAACAGTGCCAAAAAGGAACAAGAAGGTATTTCTGGACAGACAGTGGCTTTGAAGTGTCAATCATATCATACCCTATCCATGGCCTTCTTTTTTTGAGTGACGCTAGATTTTAGTCTAATTTAGATGAGAGGATATCTTATTTGAAAGGCCAATGGCCATATTATCCACACTGAGTAATATTTCTTAAGTCCTCCAGTTTGGCTGGTCTTGTGCTGGCCAAGATGTGTATGACAGGCTGTATTCTCAGCTGCTCATCCAAATAGGGTGGTTCTCTGGGTGAGAGAGCTTTGGGTGAGGCCAAAGCCATCGTAACTGCCTCTTGATTTGAGAGAGAACTCTGCATCAGTGGCTGGATGACAGAGTCAATGCCAAGTCCAAAAGTCTTTGGAAAAATTTAACAGGAACCTTGAGCTCCTTTGCTCTTCATGTTAGGAGGTCTTTTAAGTTTCACACGTGGCTAGCACACAGCTTCCTGTTTTTAAATCACTGCCATGCCTCCCCGAAGTCTCAATGTGATCAAGACCCTAGCAGCCACACTCTCTGTTGGCCCCATTGAGAAGGTGATGGACAATGGTGATCGCCTAACTGAACTCTTGCTATCTCACTGGAGAGGTGAGGGGCTGGTCTTTTGGTGCCTTGTCGTTTGCCCTAATTGCTCAGTGATTACTTGGGGATGTGCTTCCCCTTTAACACACAAGGTTATTTTAGGCATGGGCAGAGCCAGCTTTTATCTCTCTTAGCTGTAGCTTCTTGCTCCCTTCCTGGGGTCAAAGGTTCCCAGCAGGAGAGTCATTTGCAGCAGGTGGAAGTGAGAGTGAGCCAGATGGCATATCTTTTCTACCTGTACCTGATGTTAGTCTTAGTTCTTTTACTGAGTGCTCCTAGATGGAACTGACAACAATCTGTGGAACATTCTGGGAATGCTTTGTGTTCTTGGAAAAACTAAGGACTCAAAGAGCCTTGGATTTCTTTCTGCTCCCTGTTATAAATTCTTGGCTCTCATTGTTCTCACGGGTGGATTTTCTTGCATTTATCCCAAAGCCTTGGTGAATGACCTTCCTGGGATAAGTCAGGCCACCCGTGGAAGCTAGCTACACAGGAGGGTGTGTATGACGGGGGTCGTTGCTTGACACCTAGGACTCCATTAGTTCAACTAGTATTATGAAACATGTAGCTTAAAAACAACTTCCTTAAAAACAGCTAAGTATGTTAAAAAAACTAACAAAAACAATATTGAGGCAGCAGCTGTTCCAACCCCAAAGGTGGAAAGCTTCCCAGTGTGCATTTTTAAACACACATCACCACGTGGCACAGAGTAAGAGGAGAGAAGGAGGGGAGAAAAGGAGGAGGGGGAGGAGAGGATCGTTCTTTTATTTTATCACTTCCCTTGGGTGTGTATGTGCATACACTTAAAAACTGCTTCCGGAAGGAATCTCCAAGAGATTTATATGTGGACATCGGTTGTCTTGACAACAGTCTAGAGATTTCTGCCACTTCCTTAACAGCCGAATGGCGTGATTAAAGGACAACTGAAGGTGTCCCTGCATCTGGTGAGAAGCTTGGTGAGGCTTCTGTCTTTGACCTTCGTTGGAACCTATCGTGGTTCATCACCGAGCAGTTAAATGCCTGGGATTTGGCGTGACATCTGGGCAGTGGGGGCTTCCAGATACATATGTACAGGCCCCTCACATGAGAGGGCTATGTGGTTCTCCAGGGCACTAGGACTCAAGGGTGGAACAGATTTCTGCTCACAGGATGGCAGATCAGTCAAGGGCTGTGAAACTTTTCAGTGGACTGCTTTGGGCAGTAGTGAGCTCTCCGTTACTGAAAGTGTTTAATAAGGATACATGAATTTGTTAGGGTCATTGTGGAAGGAATGAATGCCTAGTATGGGGAGGACTGGGTCAGGCAACCATCACGTTTGCTTTCCAAGTCTGAGATTCTGTTAACATACTCATTTTTTTTCTTTTTTCTCAGAAACTACCATTTCTCTTGGGGGTGAGAGGGCGTGCAGAGAGGATATCCATATAATGTTGTTTTGTTTTTAAAACCACACCTGATTCCTCTGTTAAATTGAGCCCCTTGTAAAAGGTGTGGTTCAGCGTTGGTGGTGCTGGGTGGAGAATAAATATAAATCATATAGTGGGAAGTCTTGCCAGCAGTGCCCAGCATATAGTCACCTGGAGCACCCAGGCCAGGGTGACAGAATGCCCCAGGGTCCTTTGGTTCACTTTTGTTTGTGGTCAACAATACAGCTTTCCCTCACATTTCAGAGCTTAGTGTGTCTCTGGTGTGTGTATCAGCATCATTTGTGGAGTATTTTCAAAGTTCTTATGGACCCTCCCCATCCCTTTGTCTACAGCTCTCAGACCTGTGGCCTCACATCTGCCCCAGCCTAGTGCCACTGTCTGAGGCATTGTGCTGTATCCCTCAGGTATGCTGCAAGGCCATGGCCATTGGAACATAGAAAACTTTACATTCTAAGGTGTTAGGACATAAAGATTGAGAGTCCATGAATTAGAAAAGGTCTTCAAATTTAATTGTGTCCAACAGGGTAAACTAATTTTAGGGCTGGCATGTCTGTGCACCTATTACATTTTCACTTGTCTTGGTTTTTATAATTTACAATATGTGTTTGAAGATGAAACAGGCATTCATTCACTCAACCATTCACCATTTAGTGAGTGCTTCTTTATGCCAGGAGCTGTGGGTGGCTGCAAGTCGGCAGGATAGCTGTGATCTCCATCTGCAAAGAGTGCTCTGCCTTTCCCAGCACATGGACACACAGTGAGCTAAACTGCATGGCTTGTGTTCCTGGGAGAGCACTTACTACAGACGCATGAACAACAGAATTAATAATCTTCCATCTTATTTGACATGAGGACAGGTAAGGAACAGAAAGTTTTTGCTCAAGGTGTTTGGAATACCTGCTGTGGATAAGGTAATGGGCTAGCTCTGCCAGAGATAGAATGTGGGGAGGGCAGGGTTGTGGTCCCTGCTTATGATGGAGAAGCTCCTGGCTGGGCAGGAAAGGTAGGCACGTGTACAGGAACTAGTATCCATGGCAACGGTGGTGCGTGGGATGCTGGAGGTGTCACATGGTATAGTGGGAGATGATCAAGTTTAAATTAAATACAGTGGGGGCTGGAAAGGAAGCAATCTGGGAAAGTCTCTTGCAATGAGAAGGAGTTGACTATACCTCAAAGGACAAGCAGGGCTTTGACAGGAGTGGAAAGATGGGCATGGACCCCAGGCACTGGGGAGAGCAGGCACGGCCCGGATCTCAGGTGTTTTCTGGAGAGCTGATGGGGTTGGAGGGTACAGGGAGGTGAAGAGCACAGCCCTTCTGCTCCCATGTGTACTGCTCCCTTGTTGACCCCACTGTATTTTATTTTTAATCCCCTGTTTCCCATGCTTCTATTTTGAAAAATTTCAAGCTTACGGAGTAGTTGAAAGAGTAGTACAATGTATGTCTGTAGACCTCTCACTTAGATTCAGTGGGGGTAATATTTTGCCACTTTTGCTTTCTCTCTCCCTCTCTAATATATCTAAATAATACAATTGTTTTTTCTGAACCATCTGAAAGTAAATTGCAGACATGACACTTCATCCCTAAAAACGTTAGTATGTGTCTTTTAGGAAAAAGGGCAATCTCCTGCACAACTGTAATAGCATTATGTCACACAGATAGGACAATAGTATCAAGTTCATGTCCTATATAGCTGCTTAAAAAAATCAAGGTTCCAGTCTGAGATCATGTCTCTTTGCTTGTCATGTCTCTCGTCTAAAATAGCTCCTTTCCTTTTTTCCACCATGACATTGATATTTTTGCAGAATCCAGGCCTATTGTCTTGTAGAAAGTCCCAAGATCCCAGTTAGTCCAATTGCTTCCTCGTTGCTTCTTCCAAGTTCAGGGTTTTGGCGAGAAGACAACATAGATGATGTTGAATGGTCTTACGTATTTAGTGTAGCACGCACGCAGCCCTGGGTGTCCGAGGGTATTATACACCTGTAATTGCTCAGTCTCGGGTGGCTGAATGCCACTTGTCCCTCATCCCTCTGAGAATGGTCTTATGTTTTATATGCCCATGTATAATGTTAAAATATTCTTTCTGATTTACTTCTATGGAACTCATTAAAAAAAATAAAAACACCTGTTTGCTTCTACAAGTGCCAGGCCGTGGTGTGTCTGATCTAAACAAAGGGCTTTGACCTTATGGAACTTACATTATAGCAAGAAGGTGGGAAAAATAAAGTATATGGCCTATCAGAAGGCCGTAACTGCTATTTGGGAAAAAAAGACATGACAGAGCCAAGCGAGGGGCACAGGAGATACAGGAGGTGGGGAGCATGTTGCTAGGGTGGGGGGTGATTCGGTCGGGGGCCAGGTAAAAGCATTGCCTCTCATTGACCCAGGTGTTAACTTTGGTTCTGCTGCTTCAGGCCCTTGGTGTGGTCCCCAAGCTGCTGACAGTCACAGATGTCTTGAGGAGTCAGAGTTTTCTTCCTTGTTACCTAACTTTGTCAGCAGCAATAAGGCTAAGCAAAGTGGGATTTAACATTGGGTCACTGAATGAGTTTCTCACTGTGGACTCTTATGTTTCAATGTGTCCTTTTCTGACATACGAGTGTTTCCTTGTTTCTGGTGCCTCAGGCTTGCTCCGACTTCTCTGGAGGCTGTGAGGGCGGCTTCTTGCTTGGGATTTAGTCCAGGAGGGAGCCTAGGCTACTTCCAGTTTTCCCAGAGGTACCTAGAAGGCTTGGCTTATCAGATTGAATGGGCCCTGCAGGAGAGCAAGCAGAACCTCGGAGAAACGATCTTCCTCCTGTTTTCTCTTTGAACAAGATACCAGAGGTCTGGAGTCCTTTGTATCAATAGTATTTCTCAACCCAGGAGAAAAGGTACCTGAATCGTCCAGTACTCCTTCCTATCCTTACGAAATCACTGTTCTAACTAGGGTCTGCAAGCATAAAAAGTGCCTCTATCAAAGACTGCCTTGGAAGGAAAGGAGAGAGAGAGGGGGAGAGGGAGTGAGCGAAGAAGAGACCATGACAGGAAGAGGAGAGAAGGGGAGGGGAGGGGAGGGGAGGGAGAGGGAGAGGAGAGGATAGACAGAAGGGAAGAGAGAGGAAGGACACACACACACACACACACACACACACACACACAATCAATAAAACTTGCCCTCACTGGCAAAGAGAAAGAGCAAACCGCTCCTGTTTTTGTTCCTGTTTTTGTTCCTGTTTTTTTGCCTGCTCAAACTATTAGCCAGGACATTTACATTTATGGGGAGCTTAATTAAGAAAGTCTTTTAAAACCAATTTTTTTAAAAGAACATCTTATACTTCATACTTCCTAGCTATGTTTCCTTTTAGGAGCGAATATATTGTCTAAACTTTCTCATAGCAAGCTTCTAAAAAGCTATTTTTTTCATTATAAAGTAATCCATGTTTGTCTTAATTCCATTTTGAATCTAATGAGGTAGGAGAAATGATTAAGTGGAGAAATGATTAAATAGTGAAATGATAAATGTTGATTTTGGTTTAAGATCGCGAAGATGAGGGATCCAGGAAGATGCCTATGATGACATGTGGAATTGTACCAACCTGCCCGTGTCTTCTTTTCCTCTAATTATTATGGTTTGAACTCCTGCAGGTGTGAAGGAATCAGCCCTCCTTTACCTCATGGCTCATCTGCTCGTGGCTCTTCTTTCCCTGCCTATTGTTTGACACTCAGACAACTGCTTTTTAATTTTATGATCAACATCAAGCCCACTATCCCGCCCCACATTTCTTTTATAACGTGTCTTGGTTCTTTTCTGCCCTGCAGAATTGTTTCCTTCTACAGTTTTAATTGTTTTCTTCTTCTCTCTGCTTCTCACCGATGAATCATCGGCCTGTCTTCCTTCGCAGAGGCATCGAGGGCTCAGCTTTGAGAGGAAAATGTTTGTAACTCTGCTTGTCACTTGCTGCCCCATTGAGTGCGGAGCATGCTGAGTTCTGTGCCATGACCTTTCTTCCTGCTGCCGTTCTAGACCAGAAGACCTGGTTAGGCTTACCCTTCGGAGAGTAATGCAGGCATTTTCTGAGTCCTATTTTAGTTCTGAAAACAACAAAATGGGTTTGTATAAAGTAAATGAGGATGAGCTAATGGGTTGTGATGTGAGAGATGAATAGAGAGATGCAGGGGTGCTATGCGGTAGGCTTGTAAAACATTTCCCCTAGAGGAGGGGACTCGGTCCTTGAGGTGCACAACCCAGCATTGTGCTTGGTCTGGTTGGGCATAAGCAGGCAAGCTTCAGTAACAACACCAGACAACTCTGTGGGATGTCGTATGACACTTAGTCGCCAAATGTTCTCAAGATAAGGGCCTGCGGAGTTTGGGAGTGGCCAGGGAGGGACTGTGGATACTTGCTGAGTTAGCTTGAGCGCAGAGGAGGGACATGTTTGGAAGGGGACAGGAGTGGCTCTGTTTACATGATGACAGGTAAATAGGAAAAGGCTCTGGAAAGACTTAGAAGTTAAAGTGGTTGTCTGACTGGGGCAGGGCCCAATTTGTACTTATACAAGTAAATAAGATGTTCTTTCTCTTTGCTTCTGTGTTAGTTTATTAAGAGCACGTGCATTGCTTGCGTAGTTAATTTAAAACCTATAAATCATCATTGCAGGGCACAAGGAGATGTTTGGTGGGTCAAGGTCCATTTGGTTGTTAGTGAAATAACTGATAAACTGAAAATCAACATGGAAAGTAAACTTGGGACCTTGAAATGTGTAAGATTATACCCTAGGGAGGTGAAATCACAGGTGTCATCATAGGCTTTGAGGGGCTTATCAGGTAGTGCTGTGCTTTTATTTGTGTAGGTCTTTACTTGGGCTCCCTGTTCCATTGTGGAGGGCAGCTCCCTCTGTTTAGGGTGTGGTATGTGACCTCTTTAGTGGTGGATACCATTCTCTAGTCTAGTGTTTCTCAAAATGGGGTTTAAGAAAGTTATGGTATGGCCAGTCTGTTTTGTGGGGTCTGCAGGTTTTCTGTGCCTGTTCATTTTGATGCTATTCTTAAAATAAAATAAGGTAAATTAAAATAAAACTACATCCTGGATCTTGCAGGTGATCATCGTAACAAAACTCTATGTCACAACTTTAGTGCCCCAAACTGACTAATGAGAAAAGAACTGAGGCAGAGCAAGTACAGAAATAATGCACTGAGGCCACGTGAACACCAGGTGACTCCACAGCACATGCCACAGATTTTTACTAGGCACTACTCTAGGGTTTGGCATCCAGGAAGTGACAAACAGACCCACAATTCCTGACCTCATAGAGCTGACATTCTAGTAGAGGCAACAGATAGCACGTAAATACCTAATATGACAGATGGTGACCAGTGATGTAGAAAGAAAGCAGGGAAGGGCCTAGGAGTTCTGGTTTGGAAGGTGTGGCTTTAAGTAGGGGTTTGAGAAAGAACTCACTGCGAAGACCTTTCATAAAGACAAAGACAATATTTGTGAGCTGTCTGGGCCCTCCCAGCAGACAAGACCCCAGGGCTGAGCTGGGAGGGGCTTACCTGGTAAGTTTGAGAACCCACAGGCAGGCCAGTGTGGCTGGAACAGAGCAACTATTGGGAAGAAAGCTAAAGGAAGTTTGAGGGCCTCATGATGTGGGGTCTTGTGGATCAGTGTGGGAATTGTGGCATATCCTGGCAATCCATTGGTGGAGCCATTGAAGGTTTTTGTGCAGAGCAGTGACACGATCTGACTGACTTTTTATGGGGATCTCCCTAGCAGCCCTGTGGAATGTGGACCATGACTGCTAGGAGGTGCATGCAAAGAAGGATGCATGCCAGGGAGCTAGCTGGCCAGAGACTGCGGCCACCGTCCTGGTGGGAGGTCAGGTCATGGTGCCTTACTTCCTCCAGAGTGTAGACGTCTGGGTGATGAGTGGGGTCCCGCTTGGGCTGTTTTGAAGGTAGAACTGAAAACTGCCCACAGATTCTGTATGGAGTGTGAGGGAATTAAACCATCCCATGGCACATTGTGACAGAGTATGCTGGCCTCGAAATCCAACACAGCCCTGAGCTACTTCAGTTTAGCAGGGTAATATTATCTATTACATTAGATTAATACTTCATTTGGATGTTATTGGGTTTATAGTTTAATTTGTACTTAAGTCATACATTTGTCTTTACTCTGTGGTTTTATAGTAGCACGAACAGTTTGTGTGAACTTTCATTGTTTGTACATATTTATGCAATAATTAAAGTCTACTTTGGGGTCCATGGGATTCCTTTTCCCCTTAAACAAGCCTGTAGAGTTTTATAAAGGTCTGAGAAGCACTGCTCTAACCACACAGGTTGGCCATTGTCCCCTAATGAAGTGTCAGTGTTGGCAGCACTCTGGGAAAGGAAGGCTATGTTATAGCAGTCATTGGTCCCTGGGCACCACCAGGTGGAATGTGGAAGTGTGTTCTCAGCTCTGCCCAGTGTCCACCCAGGATGCTATTCCTGGAGCAGCAGACTCCAGCTCTACAGGCTTACTGCTTTTTCTGGTGTGACACGACCAATGAATGGACAGCCTTGAAAGTCCTAGATACTCCTGTATTATATATAGATTCTGTTGAAACCTCTAAGTGTGTGTGTCAAAATAAAGCAAATAATACATTAAGCTTTTTAAATATGCTCTTCTCATAAAGGCATTATTTATATAAACATGTGAGTCATGAACTCAGTCATTTAAAGATCTTTAAAAACAATTCAATTTAAAAGGAACTATTAATAAATATGGAATATCAAATTTTAAAAGAAAGACATCTATTTAAAAAGATGAGCTGTATTATTTCTAGACCTCCACCTCATAGATTAACCTTAGTATGATGACCTAGGATATAACATTGTACAATCAAATATAAATATTTAAAGATACTGTTAAAATTATAATTGATATAATTTGCTGATTTGAATATGTTGTTGCTGTTATTAATGTGAATTGCATTATTGCACATTTCACTTGCAGAGGCCCTGTGCTTTGATTTGGTAATCATAGCTCTTGTGTCACAACCAAATGGGCACATCTTTGTTCTTGCCTATGAGCAGTGTAGTTACACTCTACTTGTGTCTTTTTCATATTCTTTGACTTCTTTCTTATTAAAAAATATCCATAGGTAAAGAAAAAACAGTAATTAAAAACTCACAAGCACTATAATAATTTGCAATTGCCCCTGCCCCTAATCATAATGACATCAGTAATAATTGAGAAGGATTGCTGTACAGTCCTGGAATTGAGCTAAAACATACTCTGTTCTTTTCCAATCAAGAAATTACTTCAGAATGCCTTTGATTAAAAAGGACATTGCCATACAGATGAGCTTGAAATCACTCTAGTTTATGAGTATCACCGTAATTAGAATACCGTGTTTTGCCATGTATAATGTGCTCCCACGTATAATGTGCTCCTGTGTATAATGTGCACCTACGTTTTTGGCCCAAACTTTCAGGGAAAAATCTTCCATTTTAATTTTTTAATTCAAATTTTTATGTTTATATTTTGGTTCTTGTTTTTTGTATCATAAAGGAATTTTAACATTTATTTTTTAACATGGTATGAGAAATTTTATGTAACAAATAATTGCAAAACACAAGAGTAGATACAAGGTACAAGAAATTTTATGTATAAAATTTTTTATATAAAAAACCCCGATTATTGTATTCCAGGGTATTATTTTTTTAACTCATAAGCATAAATAAAAGAACTAAAAACATTTATATAGATACAGAATTAGTACCACCCATGTATAATGCGCATCCTTATTTTCCCTCACAAAGTTGGGCAATAAAGTGTGCATTATACACGGCAAAAAATGCTGTAGTTGACATGTACTGACATGTGCCAGACACTATGCTGAGTGTTTCAGTTATCCATTGCTGAGTAACAAACCACTGCAAACTTACTGGCTTAAAATAACAGCAGGCCTTTCTCACAGTTCTATGAGTTGACTGGGCTCAGATAGGCAGATCTTGCTTAGGGTTTCTCACGCAGTTTCCGGTAGATGGTGGCTGGGGCTGGAGCCATCTGAGGGCTTCCTCACATGTCTGATGCCTGGGCTGTGGTGACTAGATCACCTGGGACTAACCATGCATCTGTCTCCATGTGGCCTCTCCACACAGTTGGCTTGGGCCTCTTCATAGCATGGAGCCTCAGAATGGTCAGACTTGTTATATGGTGTTTGGGTGTTTCCAAAGTGAGTGTTCCAAGTGCTGTGGGCGGAAGCTAGCATTGACATTCCCAGAATGTCATTCCTGCTACATTTTATTAATTAAGTAAGTCACTAAGGCCAGCCCAGAAGCAAAGGCAGGAGAATTAGACTGTAACTCTTTAAAGGGAGGAGTAGCAAGAATTTGTGGCCATCTTTAATCTCCACTACTAAATACGGGCTTTACACACAGTATGGCATTAAAGGACTTGTAAGGGCGAGTTCTATTATTCTTTCTATTCTACTGATGAGGAAACTGAAACTCAGGGGGCTGAGTTTCATGCACAAAGACTCACTGCTAGTAAGTGATGCTCCCCTGATTAGAACTAGCTTAGTGTAATTCCAAAACCCAGTGCATGGAACCTCTTTGCTATGCAGCAGATTTTGCTAGTCACAAATTACTTGTTCACAACTGGCACATAGTAGGAAGAACATTGCTGGATTAATAGAATAGGACTTAAAAAACATACAAAGTCTTGTATTAATAATAGTAATTGGATTGAATAATTTGAGCCAGGTATGAAGTACCTTCATGGGAAGAGAAAAAGGCAAATTCCCTCAAAAGGGGGCAGGTGTTTTGGGAGGTGAGCTGACTATTTCTCACTTCTGGGAATGTATTAGATGTGAAGAAGGCAAAGTGCAAGGTCGGGGAAGGTTGGGTGTTGATGATGGTAGAAAAGCCCTCAGTCATCTATGACAACACCAATGCATGACGACTATGACAGCCAAACAGTGCCTTGTGTTTGTTTAGCATTTTACAGTTGGTGGTGGACTGTCCATATGTTGTTTCACTTAATCCTCCAACAGCCCTATATGGCAGGCACTTTGTCCCTGTTTGCAGGTATGAGAGACTGAAGCTGAGCAGTCTTAGGGGCTTTGCTTAAGATTACAGAGCCTGTGTTCGGGGGGCATCCTTGAGCCCAGGCTTTCTGCCCGTTCCCATCTCTGAGCGCGTGTGTCCAGGAAGCAGGTGTTTTACTTTAATCCTTTTCTCCCTTTACGCCCTCATGGCGTCTGTTTAAAGTGCTATAATTGGGTTCAGGAAGTGTCAGTTTGTCAATTACAATCAATCAATCAGAAAGGCCAACCTGCTGGATTGTAGGAGCCTGTTAGATTCTAGAAGATTTTAGGTCTGCCTTTACAACTGTTATCACAGCTGGACAGGCTTCCTGCCAGAGCAGCTCAGAGAGCGGGAACAAGCCTCAGGCAGGCGGACATGGTAACTCGATTACCCTGCAAATCAAGTAACTTCAGGGCTCAGTTTCCTCCTTTGTAAACCGCTGACTATTGGTATTTATACCCTCTAATAGGGAACCCTGCCTGGCATATATAATTAGAAAAATTCTCTTATCTCCTGTACCACAAACCATTTTACATCCTGATAACCCCAAGGCTTAGAGGAGTTTAAAAAGATTCTTTCTACAAGAGGGTCTCCCGTTGAGACCTTTTCCTTAATCTGCTTTCCTAGGGCATCTGCCAAGGCACAGGTGTAAGCAACAGCTTTTCTTTTACTGTAGAGCTTCATTATTGTCACTAATTTGAGCAGACTCGTTACATTTTTATAATGAGGTATAATATATGCACCAGAAAAGCACACATCTTAAATATAGCGCACAATGAATTGTCACAAATTGAATGGATTAATGTAAATGTCCAGATCCAAAACAGATTATTCCACGCCCCTAAGAATTCCATCCTGTTCCTTCTAGCCATTATCCTTAATAGAAGGAAAGAAGGAAAGAAAAAGGAGAAAACAGAAGTAACCTTTTCTTCTCCTGACTTCTAACACCATGAAATTGTAACCTATGATTACTATAGGATCTTTATTATTTTGAAGTTTTTGCTTGATAGAGGTTCCTGGAATAGGAGGAGCCTCCCAGTTATTGAGCTGGGGGTGGCCACCAGGTCCTGGGGGAGCATTCGGATGCTGGCCTGTCCTTGGCAGATGGGGCTTGGCAGGCTGTAGCCACCAGTCCCTGGTGTGTACAAATAATAAACTATTTGGGGGTGCTGGGCTGTGAAAGAGGTTGGAAAGCAGTATCTTTGAAGGCCTATTTTAATCAATTAATTAATCTAGGAAGCATATTAGAGGTAGTAAATAAGCCTTTTTAAAGTGTTCAAGTATGTTTGAAAATAATTCTCTGAAATATTCAAAATATTATTTCCATTTTTAATGAAGAAAACCTTTCTATGAAGAAAACCTTTGCTGAAATCACGATTTCTTAAAGTTCTTTTTAATGACTGGACTTAATACATACTTGTAAAGAATAAAAATGGTACAGAAAGGTACAAAATGAAAAATAAAAGGATACTTTCCTCCACTCATCTATTTCTTTTTGTATTTTTCTACATATGGTCTATTCATATTCACATGTTATTTTCTTGCTTTTCTACATATATATTTTTCTATATATGGTCTATTCATATTCAGGTGTTATTTTTCTACATATGGCCTATTCTTATTCAAATGTTATTTTTGCTTTTTTTTAACCTAAAGGTAAACTTTTAGTATCTTTCCTTGTCATTATGTATCGATCTACTTCATTTATTTTAAAAGTCAAATAGGTATTCTATTACAATGTATCAGTAAATCAGTCTTTTCCTTTGTGATTTTAGTGTTCTGTGTTTTGCTTTTATCTGTTTTTATTTTGCTTTTTGCTTTTCCACTTTCATAATGTCTTTAAAATTTTTTTAAAATTATTTGATCATGTGGAATTTATTTTGCTATAAAGAGCCAGGAAGGGATTCTGTTTTTGTTTTTGTGTTTTAGCTCCAAATGCCTTGTTAGTTATTTTAATACCCTTTATTGATTAATTGTTTACTGATCTGATATGCTCTTTTTGTCATAAATGAAATCCTCATGTGGAGTGGTCTATTTCTGGACTCTATACTGGTCTATTAAAAATTCCATTGATTTTTAAATCAATTAGGTTCAGGCAAGTTTAGAAATCACATAAGGCACTGGCTTGTAGGACCTGAATGGTTCAGGTGCCTTGAATGCCTGGGCTGCAAGTCAGAAGTAGTTAACTCGTTTGCTCATTCAACAAATATTTATTGAGCCACTATAACAGAAAGGAGTTTTGCTAGGTGCTGAGTGTCTGGCGAGTTTTGACTGCTGTGACAATGCTCATCTTACCAAGAATAATAATCTGGAACACTGCATATAGTGAATTCATTTGGTCATTAGTAGAAGACACTTTCATGAGTGAAATATCTGAGGGTAGCTAAAGGGAAAGAGAACTGAGGCTTAGCTGGGTGGTACCTGGCTCTGGAGTATAGTGGGTTATGTGTTTGGATCAGTGGTAGAAAAGTAAGCAAGCAGATTGAAGAGTTACAGTTTCTCCCATCTGGAGCACTTGGGTGTTTTCCATGCTATAAATTGGGCACATTCAACCTGTGGCCCAGGACGGCTTTGAATGTGGCCCAACACAAATCCACAAATTCTTAAAGCATTATGAGATTTTTTTTTTTGGTGACTTTTTTTAAAAGCTCATTAGCAATTGTTGGTGTTAGTGTATTGTATGTGTGGCCCAAGACATTTCTTCTTCCAACCCAGGCAAGCCAAAGGGTTGGACACTGCTGCTGTAAATATTTTGTTCACTTCAGTATGAGTGGCATCACTTCCATTGGAGTTAGTCCAGAGATGGCTGTCAGTGGGAATTGTGAGTCTAACAGCTAGGGACAAATTGAGCTTAACATGTGACACAGTCCATTTAAAGTGATCCTAGAACCTGGGTTCTTCATGTCCCCAAATAACAAGTAGTGCCAGCGTGATTCTTCATGCCGGGTGAAAGCTCGCTCATGCACACAGTGAGTGTATGGCCGAGAGGGCTCCTGCTCTGGCAAGTGACACGCCGGCCCCGCACGGCACGCTGCAGTCCAGCACTGCTGGCTGCCAGTCAGACTGGGGACGGGCTGCTTCCGGGAAGGCAGCACGTCCTGTGCCCAGAGCTATCCCACTCTTTAGTACTGATAGTGATTCTAGGGACACAGCTTCTCCTCCTCCTTCATTCTGATTAATTGCTCACCCTAGAATTCTGACTCCTACTCTGCCTGGAGTCCTAACCTGAACCTCAAGCCCCATCCCATTCTCTTGGGTCCTCAATACCCGGGGTGGGTGTGGACAGCACTCCTGGGACCCCGGACTGCTGCCCGCCTCCTCGCTCCCTGCGTCTGCTCCCTGCTCCATTGGTCAGATCCCCGTGCCCTCAGGTTCACCTCCCAGCTGGCCTTCCCATCACTCTTCGACTCTGGCTCACAGTCCCTCGTAGCATGAGAGGGCCTCCTATTGTAGTCTTGTGGTGTCCTAGATAAATTAGGGCCCTGAAGTTTGACATGGTAGCTTTAAAAAGAAGAGGCTAAAGAAGCACATTTTTCAAGGAGAGAAGGGGAGATTGGTAAAGCGAAATTATTATTTTAAAAAATACATAAATTATTTAAAGATAAATTTCTGTTTTTTTATACTTTTGGTGACAAAAATAGGTGAATTTTGCTGCCATGGGTTTAATTCTTTTTACCTGAAAAAAGAAGAGTATCTAAAAATATGGAAGGGAAGGAATGTGTTCTCTTTCATGGGAGCGGATTGCTATGCAGCGAGGGAGCTGTGGGACTGACACCAGGGGAAAGGCACGAGGGATACAAGAGGGGGAAGCACTGGCATACCTCAAGCGAAATACAGAAAGTAAATAACAGCATCTATCAAACCCTGTCTATGCTTGGCACTGGGCAATCTGTGTCCCTGCATGATCTTATCCCAACCCAGTGAGGTGCAACTCTTATTGTCATCATTGTACAGTTGGGATGGAATCTCCTCGAGAAGTTAAATCTTGCTCGGGGCCTTGCAGCCTGTCAGTGGTAGGACCTGCGTTCACTTCCAGGCCTGTGGACTCCTGTGACTGTGTTGTTAAATTGTCATGGTAGATGCCTCTTGTAAAGAGGCAGGGTGAGGTGACACATCTAACTGGAGAGTATGGTCAAAGATTGATACTTAACTAGTGAGTGTGCTCAGGTTAAGTAAGCCTCGAATATGAGAGTGGCCAAGGTCACTCCACTGTCAGGTTTGGGTATTGGATGCCTTGTTCTGAATGAGGAAGGCAAAACTGTATCCCTGAGCCATTGGTTTTACCTGGGGGGGGGGTTGTGGCCACTCTTGGGGCTGTGCTGTTATGTGGGTGGAGTCTATGTGGAAAAGGTGACTGCAGTGTTGATATTTCAAGAATGGGTGAAGGAGTTTAGAGGATACCTTTGAATTCTTTGTCACAGGAGGTATTTAAACAGCCGTGTGACCATGCTGTAGGGATACAGACGTGCTCACTACGTATTTTCTGAAGCCTAGGATAGCATTTGGCACTGGCAGATTCAGGGTAGTGGTGGAAGGAGAGGGAATACCATAGCTCTGAGCTGAAAGGCATCTGCTAGGCACCTTCTAGGAGCTGTGGAGGAGAAAGCAGGCCTGGACCTCACTGGCTTTTTCAGCTTAATTAGAACAGTCATTGCTATGCCTTTCCCGCGTTAAAGTCCTAGAGGAGTTAGGCTACTGGGTGTTGCAGTGCGGTGTTGAAGGAATTTTGAAGCATTCTTTTTTTTTTTTGAGTACACTTAAACTGCATGCATGTGTTCAAATTTGTGAGTAGAAGTCTTAAGTGTTTGAAATTAGACAAATTAGAAAGACAAATCAGGAAGGATCTGACCTAAAGGCTCATTTACAACAGCGATTCCATAGCTCAGGCCTGCCTCAGTTAACCCTCCCAGACCGCTGTGCCGAGTTTTCGGTACTTGGCCTAGTACGTGAAAAAAATGCGTCACAAACTAAAAATAACCAACCAATCATGGTCAGACCTCATGGTTAGCCATTGCAAATGTCTGCCCCCATGTGTTTGAATTGACTTTGTGTGGTTTGACGTGAAAAAATTCTCAAAATTCACAATGAAACGAGCGGCTGCTGAGCCAAACACTTCCACAGGAAAACGCAGTAGGTCTAGGCTGATCACAATCCAACAGGTGATCGATACTTCGGTTGATTCAGACTCTGAGGAGTCAGAATTTCATCAAGAATACGTTTCCAGTTCAAGTGACACAGACAGTGAGAGCTCGAGTGATGAGGGGAATCTTGAACCTTATAGATCTAGAGCTAGATCGATAGTAAGAGAAGGGGGGCGTGTCCCTCCAACAGCTGATGGGGGAGATCTAGGTGGTGACGAAGGTTGGACAAGGAATTTTGTATCACCAAATACAGATCTGAATTTCAGTGAGGATGGAAAAGGCCCAGTGAAGATTCCTGAATCTATCACAGTTAGGTTCAGGGCCTCAGGTCTGGTAGGGTTAAAGATTTGGGTTTGGATCTTTTCCTAGCCTAGTATTTATTGAGACGGTAACTTTGTTTTTTGCTTAGAACTCTTTTATGTAAAGTGGTGGTGAATGGAGTCAGTGAGCTTGTATGTGTTATTACTTAGCTCTAAAGTAGAACCTGACAGGTGAATGGTGAAATTTCACATATGTGAAATGTGCTCATTGCTCTCTGAATTGACAGAACTTACTAATACTTTAGCTGGAATGGTGACACTCTGTTGCCTATAATGCTCAAAAATCATGGGATGGAAGGCTCCCTTTCTCAGTTTCCAGATCAAATGTAATGCTTCTCAGAGAACCTGAAAATGTCCTAGTAAGGAGTGGCTTCTCCTTTGAACCAAACTGGGTTTTATCTGGAGTTGTATCAGGTCTGAGTTATACAAACCACAAAATTAGATGACAGGGATGTGGTAGATGTTTGTTTCTTATTTTAGGAAATTTGTTATACCATTAATTTTGGAGGGAAACAGGCCTTGGCTTCCTACAGAAGCTAAAATGGCCAAATAGTTCTTTGGTGGGTTGGTTCCGGGCACAGGACCTTGCTCGACAGTCAGAGGTACACACCATAGAATTTGCCCAGGAGCTGGATTTCCTGCATCGTCTGGGATGCGTGTGCAGACAATGGTGGGCAGGCCTGGGCGAGCAGTGTCCAGCAGACTTAATGTAGCCAGCCTGACATCTTGGTTTTGGCTGTGGTCATCAGTGAATTTCTTACTGCATAAATGCTCCATTTTGATCTCCAACCCTAACTTCAGGGTGGGGTGAGGTTGTTGGGCCAGGTGAGAAGTGTGGCCATGGGCTCAGGGCAACTTGGGTAGGCAGTCTGCAAGAGTGGAGGAATGTCATATTACGTGAAGGTCATGAGCAGCCGAAAGGAAAGCCAGTGGGGGTGGAGAAAGGACCAGAGATAAGATAAATAGGAGGCCCAGACGGAGAAACCTGATCACACAGCTCCTTAACCTGGTCTTGGCCCTGAGTCGTCTCTGTGGACCTAACCAGTCCATGGAGAATGAGGGACTGCCAGCGTGGAGACATGCAGGGCTCAGGGCCTGAGGCCACATAACCCTCCTCAGACCTGACTTCGGTGACCAATGCAGAAGAGATGGTGGACACAGCTGTGAGACAAGAGAGTTCTTAAGTCAGAGGGTGCTGGGATGCATTTTTCGGCTTTGGTAACTGAAACTCTCTGGTATGGCAGCTGCTTTGAATTGGTTGGCTCTTGAACCAAGTGACTGTTGCTGAGCCCCACATTTAGGGAATGACTTGCCGAGTGATGGAAAAGTTGTCTCTTTCACCTCAGCGTCTTGTGCCAGATGTGCTGGGTGGGATTCTGTTCTCTCAAAATCCATGTCTTCTTTTGAAAGGGGGCGTTTTCCCTCACTCTTTACCATCTTGATGTAGAAAGTAAATAACATCTTTGCCATTAGTATTAATACAACATTTTATTTTGATTCTAGTATCTAGATCCTAAGCCTAGAACTGATGCTCTAGAAGCACGCTCCCCACTGTTGTTACCACTCTTTAGCATGGGCTTTCTTCCTGCCAGGTCCGTAAGGACCGGAACTAACCTAGGACCTCCTCGTAGGTGACACCCAGTGATGCTGGAGGCTTTGGCGGGAGCCTTCTCTGTTGTGGGGAGCGTGGTTCCTACCTTCCCAGTTTCCTTATTTATTTGTTGATCAGTAGAATTAGCATTTCCCCATGTATATGAATTTATAGATTTTTTTGTAAATTCCTTGATTACTCAATATATCAAAACAGAGGTATTCATCCTGGGACTTTTATTTTGTAAATATTTACTGGTTGTTTTAATATGATAGGAGGTGTCTAAGCTAATTTAGTAAATGTTTGTTAATAATTAGATTTTCCAAAGGCAAGAGACGTCTTAAGAGGGTTGTGCTTTCATTTTCTAAAAAAGGCTTTCAGACTATGGTGGTAATAAGTTTGCTTGGAAAGTGGAATGTAATTTGTGTTAGAATACACAAATTTATTTTGAAAACACATTACTTTTTTATGGTGAATTTCTAAGTGTCCCCTTAATACTAAAAAAGGTTTTGTGGCAGTGTTTTGAGGTATTGTTGGGTGAGACTGGCTAGGGCTCATTATTATTATTATTTTTTTGAAAAAACATGTGGCTTTTATTCCCATCTCCAAGGGCAGGTTTTCTCAGGACAGGGGAGCGAGTTCTGATGGCAAGGAGGTGGCCCCTGCCTGCCAGCAATGAGGGGTTTCTGCAGGACCACGAGGACCAAGTCCCTGTGCAGGAACATCTTAGATGTGTCACGGTCCATGCTGACTGGCTTGGACGGCTTCTTCCCCTTGCCACTCTTGGGGACCTTGGTCCACATCTCCTTCACATTCTCCAGCACCATGTTGCAGTGCCTGTAGAAGGCAGGGCCCACGAGTTTCATGTTGTTGTGGTAGTGGATGAACACTTGGGTGTTGTTCTTAACGGATTGTGTGAGCACGGAGAGGGGGTCCGTGTTAAACTCCTCCTCCTCCCATTTCTGCAGCTTCTCCAGGGTCATCTCGCTTTTGGGCTTGTTGGGGAGGCTCATGGTGGTGGTCTCTGCGCTCACGAACCACTCCCATCTCCTCCATGTTGCTTCTGCCTCTGAAGAGGCGACACCTCACTACTTTTGTTCTTCAATCCATGTTATCTCCAGATCACTTTTGCAAATATCTATTAAAATTTATTACTTATTTGCTCTTACAAATGTTTTATATACCAATATAAGAATGAATCAATAGATTTATGTGTCTAGCACAGGACTCGTTAATAAGTTTTGAATAGTGTGCCAAGGTGACACTCTCAGTTTTATGACTTTCCATAGATGATGGATTCTCTCCTGTGACAAGGTCAAGCACATAAAAATTCCAATCAAATGCCATAAAAAGCACAGTTCCATATGCCAGTTTAATTTTGTAGCTGTCTTTTAGTCAGCATAGCTGGTGATTCCATCTGTTTCAATGTAAGATTAACCCCAGTCATGCCTCTGTAGCAGGTGATCCCAAATGCACACACACAAATATATGTATAATATAAAAGTATATTTATTTAGGTTGCAGAGGCTGAGTGGGTGGTAGAATATAACATCTGTAATTCAACATATAAAGGATAGTGCTGTTTTCTCTTTGTGAAACAATGTTTTCATTATCCCACTTGGTGTTGAGTGGGTCAATCATGCTGTTAATTATGTGCTACTACTAATGAGCAAATGTATGTTACCCTCTGCTGCAGCTCCTCATCAAAAATGTCATGTCCAACGTGAATTGCTTGTGTTTATTATTCTGGTCACAGGATAGCAGTAGATGTCACAGCAAATCAATCTTGTATGGGTAATAGGTTGTCGCAAAGGCAGAAAATGGTAAGCTAGAGCAAATTGACCTATACCTGCTACATACTCTCAGGTAATGATGGTTGGTTACATGTGGAGGGGCTGAAATACTACATTGCATAGGACATGCAAGCCAGGGTCCCTAAATGGGTCAGAGGGTTCCAAGAGATACTCTACCTCCTCTGCTTCTTTGAAAAGCTCTTGTTACTGAATGGTTATAAAAAGAGTTTTGTCTGCCTTAATACTAACCAACAAGATAGGATTACCAACAACTTGGTCCTGGCCGGCAGCCAGCCTGGCAGCATTGAAATGGTGCTCGCTGCTGTGGCCACCCCGTTAGCCTTTCATGTGTGAAACTAGAGGCAGCTGCTGAAGGGCAAGTGCAACCTGACAGAGCAGTGAGCGTGCCCCGGTTCAAATGAGGTAATGCCGGCCTGGGCCACCGGGAAATCATGGTGGCCGGCAGCCCACCTGTCCATAGCTAAATATGGGTGGGTGGCATCTCCCAAATGAGGACATTAGAAAGAATATGAGTTTAAAGAAATGAATTGAGATGCCTGGCATGGTGTCATACTTCACAAGCAAACCTCATAAATTTGGATTTGGAATTTGTGAGAATTCAGACACGGAGACCAGGGGCACTTTACCTATGTATCCCTTTGGAAGTGGTGTGCTAAGCAAACAAATAGGCCCAAGAGGCTGTAAGGAAAATTCTTAGCCTAGGTAGAGGAATACACAGGGTTTTAAGCATCTTAGGTACACTGTATTGATTAGGATACAAGCCAAGGTACTGAAACAGAGATCCCACAGTGCAGTGACTTGAACAGGATAGAAACCATTTCTGCCTTCCTTACCGGTCCCCGTAGTGGGTTTGAGGATGGTTTCGTAGCTTATGGCGTCAACACATTGTCCACGCTTCTGTCTTGTTTGCCAGACCTGAGTCCCATGGCCACCTTTACCAGCGGGGTGACCAAGTTCCCAGCTAAAACTCAGGGTTCGTTTTATAATGGATGAAGGGGAGACATGAGTAGGTGTCACGGAAGCCCAGCAGCTTCTCCCATAAGCACTTTTACGTTCCGATAAGGTCACTGCCACGCCAGCCATGCCTTCACTGGGGCTTGGAATTGATTCTTCTCTTAGACTATGGACTCTAAAGAGAGAGAAGCAAGACGGGATCATGGGAAGAGCATGGCAATCCCAGTGTGACCAAACAAGTGACCAAATCCTGACTGTCACGTTCTAGAGTTGTCCTTACATTGGGTTGTTTAACGTGAGACCCAGATCCCTCATCTGTAAAATGTTGATAATAATGTCTGTCTCACAGTTATTGTTATTAAATAGCACAAGTAACATAAGAACATCCAGGATCATGCCTGTAATATGATAAATTTTCAATAAGAGTTTGTTCTTCCTCTAGAGGAAGAACCATAGAAGTCATCTACTTCCCCAACACTTCTAGAAAAACAAGTTGGTTTTCTCAGAAACTTGATTTAATTTGCATTATTGCACTAGGATTACATCACTTAAGCTAATTTTACTTCTCTAAATGCAGATGTTCAGATTCTATTGATAAGCTAGTGTTCATCCATCCAGAGACAGCCGGTACTGTTGTCACACATCCTCTTCTGGCTTTATCATACCAATGCTAGAATGAAGGGGAAACAAAAAAATCAGGTTTCCCTGGGAAATGACATATGCACACTGCCTTACAGGGGTCTGCAGTGGCAGCACGTGGCCTTGAAGAGGCTTTGAGGTTGTCATGAGTGTCAGCCCTCTCTGCAGTGCAGGTGTGCTTCTCCTGGCTTATATAGCCTGTGGTCCCCAGGTATTAAACCCAGACCCTGTCATGCAAGATGTTGGACTTGGGCAAGCCCCTGACAGGTGCTGCTTTGAGGCAGGTGTGACTCCTGCTGGGGCACTGCACACTTGAAGAATAGGCAGGTGGTTAGTGGCACCCCTGGGGTGTGGCAAACGAAGTCCATAGTGAAGCAGCTCCAGAATTGGGTGACATCACTAAGTGTCAAAGATGTGACACAAAGACTGAAATGGTGGAGTCAGCACTGATGAGGCTTTCCTGGGAATGGCTGTCATTGTTCAGAGGGTCTTCCTCTCCTTTCCCTGGGAAATTGGCCCAGCTGCAAGCCACATTCCTTCCCACCACTACTGTTGAGCAATGAATGTGTGCCAGCACCCCCTGCCCACCGCCCCCAGCCCACATGCAGAACCCTTTGCTGGCTTTCAGGGGGCTGCTAGAGGGAGTGGAGGCCACTGCCTCCTGCCTGGGTTTTCTGCAGCAGCTGTGCATGCTTTAGTTAAGTCTCTGCCTGCCTCTCTGCACATTGGTGGTTCCTCCTGCTGCTCTAGCCTTGGGAATAACAGGGGCCTGTTAGCCCCCAGGTGTGGCTACTTTGTACATGAACCCTGAGATTGCCATTTATGGGGGATTGCATGTGGAAATGCTCACTTCATTTTTTCACGAGGCTCCTTTGTGTTTTATGAATTGAACCTCTTCCCTCATTCAGTGTCCACAGGTTTCTTGATGCTACAGGGACTTCTGGGGCCGGCAGGAAAAGCAAGTCAATGGCTTCTCAAAATGGCATCCAGCCCTCTGGCTCCCTGCCCTCTCCCCTGTCCAAAGTCCCCATACCTCATTAACAGCCTGTGGATAAGACAGAGTTGAGTTTATTGCTGACCACCTGGCAATGCCAAAGTGTTGGCAGCCTCTCCATAGGGGGAGGCAAGGTCTGAAGATTGAGAATTACAACTTTGATTTAAGGCAGTCTTTCAAAGCAGGAACTTGGTTGGGATTGGGTGAGATTCATGACATCGCAGTGCAGGATTGGTGGAAACAGACAGGAGAGGTTTTTTGAGGGTTTCAAAGAATCCTGGGGCACAAACTGCCTGTTGATGCTTCCCACTGAAGAGCTGACGGGCCTTCTGGGAAGTTCTGTCACAAACAATTCTCCCATTTGTCTGGGCAGGAAGAGTAAAGAAATGCTAATGCAACAGCGAACAGCCAAGTCCTGTTAGAGTAGTGAGGAGGGGCGCATGGGGCCACCCCTTTGCTTTGCAAGTGTACATGCTGACATTCTCAGTGTTCTCTTCATAGCGTTTTGTCTTCTAGTGAAAGATACGTTCTTATTCATAAATGCAGTTGGGACTAGTGCTGGGGGGGCAGTTGAGATTGACAGGTAAGGGGTTTTTGGGGGGGGTAATGAAAATGTTCTCAAATTGATTGTGAGGTGATGGTTGCATAGCTCTGTGAATGTATAGTAAAAGTTACTGAACTGTACACTTTAAAAAACCATGGAAAAATGCCCATTTAAAAGGAAATTTTAAATAGTCTGCAGTGTTTACTGAGTGAAATTAAGACCAGGGATAATGCTTTAATAATTCAGCCCCTTGACCTACTTTTGATGGAAATAGTTTTACTTGAAATAATTTATTTTCCTTGAATTGTGTGATTTTTTTTTTTTTCAGTTCTGTGTTTTGACTTACCCTGTACAGGCATTACTGGCATATGAGGAGAATAATTAACAGATGTAGAAATAACTTTCACATACTTGAAAGCTATAAAACTATGTTTATTACCAAAAATAAACAGGAGGGATATAATATATGAATTATATATTTTAATTCCCTTCAAAATGATGTATTACCTTAAGCCAAGTAATAAAACCTGATTGTTCATATACAAGTAATGCCTATCTGAAAAGTATTTGAAATTTGCTGTTATTTTCTAGATTTCTAGAAGGGCCGGTTCACAATGAGCTGATTGGTTAGGAAGGCAGTACCCAAGCTGATCCTTTTCTGAGCTCCCAGATGGATGCCAAGTTGAACCCTGGGTGGGTTTGGGAAAACTTCTGGGTCTTGACCACCCACATGTGACCCCCTGCTCCAGGACTGCAGGGCTCCAGGAAACCTCCCTTCTCAGCCCACATGCAAAACTGGTTCTGTTAGTCATCCCTGACACACTGAGTCCTTAAACACCCCTGTGGGAAAGCAGTGACAGAGACCTTGAAGTGTCAGGTTTTGCAGTCTTGCAGCCTGGATCGGCTTGTTTGTCCTGTGCCTGATGCCTTTCGGGGCCCTCTCTGTTAGGCCTTGGTCTCAGTCTGCCAAGAGATCTGGACATTAGCCCAGAGATTCCACCACTGTGGACTCCTGTGATGGGGCATGGCACCGTGTTTGGGGCAGCAGATTCATTTCATTGTCTTTGCCTGGCACTTCCTCCTCCCCCAGATCATCTCCCCAGCTACACTGCAGGTGTGAGGCTTGATAGTGTACATAAGCCCATTAATCTTTTCCCAATTTAATTCTCACTTTTATTTAGTGGTGGAGTTGCCTCTGCTAATTCCTTTTCTCATCCACACTGTTAACTTTTGTCTTCTTTTTCCTGTCATGTTGGGAGAAATTTTGAATAAGCAGAAAAGATTACTGAGTGTCTCCAGTAAAAAAACATGCATCATGCATCATACTCTTCCAAGGTACTGATTCTAGCCTTTTCTTGCATTTGGTCTGATATACACTTATATAAATTGTAGGTAACTGGTAGCAATACCAAATAATTACTGTGTGTAGATGTGGAAAAAAATCTATCGGTGTAGTTAAAATGACTCCTGACAAGAGAAAAATTCTGAGGTGGTATAAATTACAGCAGGCTGGAGAGTAAGAAGAGAAAGAGACAGAACAATTGGCCTGCTGATAGCTGGGGGCTAGGTAACAAGACCGTTCACATTCCTGAGTGTATACTGGAACTTCCAATTGACTTCTAGGTAGCTATGTCTCGATTACCTAAAAGAGAGAATAGCCAGACCTCATCCAACTCCAGGAGCCTCCATTTCTTATTTACATATGAACCTTCTGGATTGTTGCCCACAACCAATCCAAAGGAGCAAACATGTCTTCCTTATGGACTCTGTGCCTATCCCTAAACTAGCCCCTATTTACTTTCTCCCACTCCTTTTATCAATAGCTAACACAGATTCTTTCAGAACAACTTGTATCTTTCTTCACGCTTCTCAATGTCTAAACAAAGCCTGTCAGCCCCAGAATAGTGAGCATGTTGCTTTTCCACCAAGCGTTGCTGCTGTGGTTTAGACTTCATGCCCTGGGAGTTGGCTTTTTCAGTTTTTCTTGCTAGCAATGGCTCAATAAATTTCTTTTAAAAACACTTTAAGCCGTGCAAATTAAAAAAAATTTTAACACTCCCCACCTCTACATGTATAACAAGTAAAGAGATTGTAATCAGCTATCAAAAACTGCCAACCCCCCAAAAAACTTCCCCCAAAATAAGTTCAGGACCAGATGGCTTCCCTCCATTTCGTTGAGATAGACAGTGATGTATAGCGAGTATAAATTTAATGTGTACAGCATTGTGAAGTGATTATTTCAGTAAGTTTAGCATTCATCTCATATAGATATGATAAAAAGAAAAAGCAAAAAATTTCTTTTGGATGAGATCTCTTAAAATTTACTCTTTTAACTTTCATGTATGAGTATACCGTTTAGCAGCATTAATTGTGGTCATTATGTTCTACATTATATTCCTAGTAATAATTTGTCTTATAACTGGAAGTTTGTACCTTTTGACCTCCTTCCTTCAGTTCTCCCTCCCCCCACATTCTGCCTCTGGTAACCACAATTTGGTATCTTTTTCTATGAGTTTTGTTTTGTTTTTTTAGATTCCACATATAAGTGAGATCATACTGTACTTACCTTTCTCTGTCTGACTTATTTCATTTAACATAATGCCTTCCAGGTCTATTCACGTTGTTGCAAATAGCAGGGTTTCCTCATTTTTTATGGCTGAGTAATATTCTATTATACATTAATGGTTGTATCCATGTCTTGTCTATTGTAAATAATGCTGCTATGAAAAGGACCAGATGGCTTTACTGGTAAATTCTACCAAATATTTAAAGAAGACTAATATCAATCTTTCTCAAACTCTTCCAACATATGCAAGAAGAGGGAACAATTTCTAACTTATTTTTTGAGACTGGCATTGCCCTGATATCAGAGTCAGACAAAGACACAAGAGAAGAAAACCACAGACTGATTTGTTATGATACACAGAAATCCTCAACAAAATAGTGGAAAACTGAATTCAGCAGCATATTGAAAAGATTATTCTTGAAAAAAGAAGAACAAACTCGGAGGGGCCACACTTCCACTTTTAAAACTTACTGCAAAGCTACAGTAATCAAAATGGTGTGGTAATAGCATTAGAATAGACATATAGACCAATGAAATAGAATTGAGATTCCAGAAATAAACCCATACATCTATGGCCAAAAGATTTTGACAAGAGTGCCAAGGTCTTTCATGGGAAAAAGTAGTCTCTTCAACAAGTGCTGGAACAACTGGATATCTACATTTTTAAATTGAATCCTTTATACCATGTTCAAAAAATGGACTCAAAATAGATCGATGACCTAAATATAAGAGCTAAATCTATTAAACTACTAATGGAAAACAGCGGGTTAACTGTTTATGATCTTAGATTTGGCAATGGATTCTTAGATATTACAATAAAAGGATTAACAAAAAATACATAAATTCAACTTTGTCAAAGTTAAAAAATGGGCAAAGGATTTAAGTAGACATTTCTCCAAAGCAGATAACCAAACACATGGAACAGATGGCCAAACACATGAAAACATGCTTGACTTCTTAGTGATTAGGGAAATGCAAACTTACTTATATTTTATATTTTTTTCATACAATATTATATTAGTTTTAGGTGTACAGCATAGTCAATAGGCATTTATATAGCTTATATAAATTTATATAACTTATGAAGTAATCACCCCAATAAATTTTGTACGTATTTGAAACCACACATAATCTTTCTATTCCTATGACTATTTTATAACTCCCTATTTGTGTTTCTTAATCTCTTCTCCTTTTCTACTCACCCCTAATCCCCCTCTCATCTGGTGACCATCAAAATGTTTTCTGTACCTATGAGTTTGTTTCTGTTTTGTTTGTGTGTTTATTTTGTTTTTTTATATTCCACATAAAAGTGAAATAATAATTGCATTTGTCTTTGCCTAACTTACTTCACTCAGCACAATCCTCTCCATGTCCATTCATGTTGTTGCAGATGGCAAGATTTTATTCTTTTTTATGGCTGAATAATATTCCATTGAACATATGTACTACCTCTTCTTTATTCATTTATCCATTCATAGACACTCAGGTTGCCTCTATGTCTTGGCTACTGTAAATAATGCTGCAATGAACATACAAATGTATGCATCCCTTTCAAGTTGTGTTTTGGGTTTTTCTCGAATAAATATCTGGAAGTGGGACCATTGGATCCTTCTTTGTCTTGTGTTATAGCCTTTGTTTTAAAGTCTCTTTTGTCTGGCATAAGTAGCGCTACCCCAGCTTTTTTTTTTTTTTACATTTCCATTTTCATGAAGTATCTTTTTCTATCCTTTTACTTTCGGTATGTATGTGTCTTTCAATCTGAAGTGAGTCTATTGTAGGCAGTGTATGTAAGGGCCTTGTCTTCTTATCCATTCAGCCACCCTATGTCTTTTAATTAGAGCATTGAATCCATTTACATTGAAAGTAATTGTTGATAGATATATAGTTATTGCTATTTTATTACTCATATTTTTGGTTTTCTCCTTCTTCTTCAAAAAGTTCCTTAAACATTTCTTATAATATTGGTTTGGTGATGAACTCCTTCAGCTTTTTCTTGTCTGGGAAGCTCTTTCTCCTTCAATTTCTAAATGTTAGCTTTGCTGGGTACAGTAACCTTGGGTGTAGGTCCTTGCTTTTCATCACTTTGAATATTTTGTGCCAGTCTCTTCTGGCTTGCAAAGTTTATGTTGAGAAATCAGCTCACAGTATTATAGGAGCTGTCTTGTAGGTAATTAACTGCTTTTCTCTTGCTGCTTTTAAGATTCTCTCTTTGTCTTTAACCTTTAACATTTTAATTATGATGTGTCTTGGTGTGGGCCTGTTTGGGTTTATCTTGTTTTAGACTCTCTGCACTTCCTGGACTTGTATATCTATGTCCTTCATCAGGTTAGGGAAGTTTTCTGTCATTTCTTTAAATAAGTTTTCAATTCTTTGCTCTCTTTCCTCTCCTTCTGGTACTCCAGTGATGGAAATGTTGGTATGCTTGATGTTGTCCCAGAGGCCCTTAAACTGTCCTCATTGTTTTGGATTCTATTTTTTTTTTGGCTACCTTAACTTCTAAATCATTGATTTGATCCTCTGCTTTATCTAATCTACTATTGATTACCTCTACTGTATTCTTTCTTTCAGTCTTTTTATTATTCATTTCTGTTTTTTTAATTTTTTTTTTTTTTTTTTGGTAGTTTCCTGGCTAGGAGTTGAACCCAGGTCGCAGTGTTGAGGGCGCTAAAGCCTAGCCACTACTTTAATGTTTTCTATCTCCATTTTTATGTTTCCTATCTCTTTGTTGAAGTTCTCACTGAATTCATTTACTGTTCCCCTAAGTTCACTGGACATCCATATAATCAGTGTTTTGAACCCTGCATCTGATAAATCTATTGTCTCCATATGTTTAATTCTTTTTGTGGAGCTTTGTTCTGTTCTTTTATCAGGGACATGTTTCTTTGTCTTATTATTTTTGCTGCCTCCCTGTGTTTGCTTCTATGTATTAGGTAGGGCTGCTGTGTCTCCTGGTCTTAGTAGAGTGGCCTTATGTAGTAGGTGTGTTGTGGGGTCCAGTGGTGCAGTCTTCCTGGTCACTTGAGCTGGGTGCTCCAGGTGTGTTCCTTGTGTGGGTTGTGTATGCCCTACTGTTGTAGTTGAGCCTTGGTTGCTATTTGCATGTCAGAGAGAGGAATTGACCTTCAGGCTGATTGGTTGTGAGGACTGGCTGTGACTACAGTGGAGGAGCTATTGTATAGGGATTGACTTAAGGAGCAGGATTTGCTTTAGCAGGGCTCTGGTGCCTGTGCAGTCTGCCCTTTGGGTGTGTTGCCCACAGAGGCAGCCGGGTGGTATATTGATGTGATCCAAAACTGGCCACCAGGTGTGCTGGGCCCAGGGCTGCTCAGCATATGGTATGGAGCACATGGAGGCCAGAAGCTGCTCATTTGCATTGTGTGAACCTTTGAGAGATTTTAGGAAAATCTATAGCATTAGCTAAGACAAGCCATTTGTATGGAAAAGCCACTGGAAGCAGCTTATGTGGGCCCATAGTTTGGTTAGTGTGGGGTCCCAGGGAATCATGAGGACAGGGTGAATGGTGTTAGACAAGTTAATGGAGACTCAGATATGGCAGCTGCCTGAGTCTGCACACTGGGAGTGGGGAGGAGTCAACAAAGAAATAATGGATTCTTCCAGCATGTCTGTCTGGGAGAATGTTGCCCCTCCAGCCTTTGTCATGAAGTCAGATAATTTAGTTCTTCCCTATAAGTTTTTGGCACCTTTTGAGTTGCTTCCCCAGTGCTTGGACCTCCGAGTGAGACCGTCAGCAAATAAGTCCATGTGCAGGTCTCTTGAGAGAAACGTCTGGGACTCTAGCTGTTTTCTGGCTCATTCAGCCCCAGTCTCCACTGGTTTTCACAGCCAGAAGTTCTGGGGAACTGTGTCCTCAGCACTGAAACCCTGGGCTGGGGAATGTGGTGTGGGGCTGGGACCCTTCATTCCTTTGGGGAGACCTCTGCAGCTTAGATATTCCTCCCAATTTTTAATTGCCACACCTGCATGTGGACCAACCATTCTGCATCTCTGCCCCTTCTACCAATCTCAAGGTGACTTCTTCTGAATGTCCTTGTTTGTGTTCAACTAGGGGTTAGGCAGTTCTCAGTGACAGTTGTTCTGCAGTTCAGTTGTAATTTTGATGTGGTTGTGAGAGGAAGTGAGCACAACATTTTCCTGCTGCACCATCTTGAGTGGAAATGGAATCAAGGAAATGTACATGTCCCAAAATACCACTTCACACACTCTACGATGGCTGTAATTTTAAAAAGTGGGGGCAGGGAGTGGAACAATAAATGTTGGTAAGGTTGTGGAGAAATTTGAGCCCTCATATATAGCTAGTAGAAATATAAAATGGTACAGCCCCTGTGGAAAACAGAAGTTTGGCCATTTTTCAAAAAGCTAAATGTAGTATTACCACATGACCCATAAATTTCACTCCTAGGTATATACTGCAAACAATTGAAAACAGGTACTCAAACAAATACTTACACATGAACATTCATAGCAGCAACATTCCACAGTAGCCAAAAGGTGGAAACAACCCAAATGTTCATCAATGAATTAATTGATAAACAAATTGTAGTATGTGCATTTAATGAAATATTATTCAGCCTTAAAAAGAAATGAAGTACTGATGCATGCTACAGTGTGGATGAACCTTGAAAGCTTTATGTTGAGTGAAAAAAGCCAGAAACTAAAGGTTACATATTGTATGATTCGATTTATATGAAATATCCAGAATAGGTCAATCCATAGAGACGAAGTAAATTTGTGATTACCATGAGCTGTGGGTCGGGAAGAATGGGGAGTAATTGCTTAATGAGTATGGGGTTATTTTGGGTCTAAGAAAATGTTTTGTAACTAGATAGAGGTGGTGGTTTCACAACATTGTGAATATACTAATTGCCAGTGAGTTCACATTAAAATGGTTAATTTTTAGTTATGCAACTTATACTTCAACAAAAACAAATGAGTGTAGACAACTTACATGTCTTGTCTTTTAATGTGAGTAATGACTTTCCAGAAGGAAGAGGATTTAGAGTCGCAGTATGAATATTTTCCCGCCCCAAACCCATGACACGTAGAGTACCTAGGGCTGATGGCATCCCCACAGGAAACACACTTCAGGAGTTTCCGGGATTATCCACAATTTCCAGTGAGTTGCAGGTAATCCCACCTCATTGGCTTTGTTGCATGAACTCTGATTAATACAGATTACTTGCGGCCTACTTCTCAGAGGCGACAATGTGCGATTTAGATGATGGTTGTTACAAAGTTTGGTCGTATGAAGGTGGGCCAGGAGTGTGCGGAGAAAATGTTAGTGTCACATGCTGCATTTCTATAGAGAGTCTTAAAGAAAAATCAAAATTTGTACTCTAATCTCTCTACCTAGGTAACATCTATTCATTTTTAAAATAAATACAAGGAATACTTTGTATAGGGTTACAAAATTCAAATAATACAGAAAGGCACAGAAAGGAAAGTGGGGGGTTCTCAATCTGGGACAATCACTGTGAATATATTCTTGTGACTTTTTTATTTAGGATATGTTTTATGCTTGTGTATATGTCCACACATACAGATTTTTTTTTCTTTTAATTGTTAAACATTTGGGGGTTACATTGGTTTCAGATTTTTTTTTAAACTGAAGGAGTCATTACAGATTTGTATATGGCTTTTTCGCTCAACATATTTCAGAGCTTTTTCCATATGTATCAACACCTACAGAGGTACTTTATTTTTTAAATGACTGCATAAGAATCATGATAATTTGCATTTATTGAACATTTGCAGTGTGTCAGCAGTATACTAAGTATTGTGGACTTATTATCTCATTTAATCTTCACAGCAGTCTTACAAGATAGGCCTTACTATTCTCCCTGTTTTACTCGTGAGGGAAATGAAGCACAGAGGGACCCAAGAAGTTTAAATTGTGTGTGTCTGACCCCAAACTCACCCTCTGACCACCACAACATTCTGCTTCCCTGTGCAGTTCATTTGTGGGAGAACTGGAGGGTATCATTATTATAGTGTTCATACATTCTGTGACTATTGTTTTCTGTTTCCATTTTTGTTAGTGTCCCTAAGATGTGTGTGCTGTGTGTCTCACACTCCAGGCTGTGACCTCTTGGGGTATCTGTTTTATTGGAGTTTGCCTATGTCCTCCAATTAAGAGGGACTAAGAAGAGTAAAACAATTACGATTAAGTTTTAGAAAATTGTTTCCAAGCAGGGCCACAAGCTCTTGATTTCTTATCCCGGAAAACAGAGTATCTGTAGTTTTTACAGCTTGGAGGTGCATACAAAAATAAGTCTTCAGAGCAGTGGTTCTCAACCTGTGGGTCGTGACCCCTTTGGGGGTCGAACGACCCTTTCACAGGGGTTGCCTAAGACCATCGGAAAACACATATCAGATATTTACATTACGATTCATAACAGTAGCAAAATGACAGTTATGAAGTAGCAACGAAAATAATTTTATGGGGGTTACCACAACATGAGTAACTGTATTAAAGGGTCGCGGCATTAGGAAGGTTGAGAACCACTGCTTTAGAGGCTGGTATTCTCTGTAGGGTGGGCAAGTCCTGGTCATTCCTCTGCGATGCCACGTGGGTGAGACCCAGTGACACTTTCTAGGACTCCTCTGCCCACCTTGCTGCACAGTGATTGGGTCCCCCAAATAAAAGGAAGCTCCTGACCCCCCAGGCTTGTGGGCCTTTTGCCATGTCTTTCTTCCTTTTCGTCACATTAGGTCATTGTGTCTCCCCAAACTGAGCCCCAAATTGCAATGTGGCTGGTTACGTAGGTAACAAACCCCTATGACGTGAACAGCCTGGACTTAGAGGATAGGAGTTGGAGATGCTTTGTGAATCCGTGGTGTCTGATCAGAGGAGGGGATGTTTGGGAGATGTCTGGAAGTGAGAACAGTTGTACATGGTGGGGGGGGGTGTTTTGGCTTTTATGGAGGAGTGGACAGCTAGCACGGTGATGCCAGCCAGACTGTGGCTACCGTTTTGAGGGAGCATAAACAGCTGACTGGTTTGGGTCTCAAATCAAGATTAAACGTAATAGAAAACTCAAACTCCACATTTTTTCCCCTTCAGTCAGCAGAATGGCAGGGCGCTGCTGCCGTCTGTGTGTCCTGGCTAACCCTGTGTTCCTGGCCGCCACATAGGCAGTTTGCCACTTAGATCCATTTAGCAGAAGAGGATCCCGTCTCGTGGTACAAATGCAGGCTTGGCACGCTGGGGCTCTGGGACCTCAGTCTTCAATATACTAATCCTTTTTGGGAGAGGAGCAGGCACACAGAACACGGGACTGTGTAGGCAGATTAACCAGCATGTTTTTATATTCATCAGACACTTGGGGAAGTGTTTTGTGCCAGTTTGGTAAGACACCAGATTTATGGGTAGGAAACCAAAGTTTGAAATTAGCTGCTCCAGGTCATATGGTCAGACCATGGTAGAGCAGAAGTGTGTGCTCTGAGGTTCAGAGAAAGTCTGCAATCTCTTTCTCGACCTCTGAAGTTGTCCAAACCACTAAGTGAAGAAACATACTTCCTTTGGTTCATCTGACCAAATTATTAATGTAAACCTTCGGTCTGGTTGCCTCAGTGTAAATGCATCTTCCTGTGCCTGCTTGAGAGAGAATTTGGTGGGGGAGGCCGGTACCGTGTGTTGTTGCTCCCTAGAGTCGAAACATCAACAGACAAGTAGGTCCAAACCGGAACGATGATTTCATTCCTAGAGCAAGTAATCATCTTTCCCAGCCCATTTATTTATTTTATTTTTTTATTTTTTATTTATTTTTTTGCTTTTTGGTATGTGGGTAGTTCCCTGGCTGGGAATCGAACCCAGGCCGCAACACTGACAGCGCCAGCGCCGAAGCCTTAAGCCACTACACCATCAGGGACCTCCCCATTTATTTTTTATTCATTTCATTAAAAAAAAATAAAGTCAATCAGTTGTGTTTTTGCAAAGCTAGCGTATGGAAACAAACATTCTGTGACAAATTAGAGGATGCACACGGCTTTCTGTAACTTAGATTCTGAGTGCATGCATAGCAGTACATGACCATGGCCCACGAGGCAGATGGACTGTGCTCAAGTGTAAAATGTGGCCGAGCGAGTGCTCCTGATGCTGCAGCCGGAGGCAGAACGACTACTTGTTGCGGGAACCGGCTTGAGCTAGTACCTGTAAAATAATAATAGTGTGTGTGATGGTGTGATGGCACAGTGAGGAAGCCCAGTGGAAAGCGGCGTAGTGATGTGTATTATGACCAAGGCTCATCTGTAAAATCCTTAGGAATATTAACTCCTTGGTTCAAGCCATAGTGGACAGCAGGAGGTTCCAACTGTGCTACTTACTAGTGGACATCAGGAGTTTCCAACATGCCCCAAGACCCAATTAAAAAATAAGATACGGACTGTCCCATAGAACCCAATGGCAAAAATGCAGCTGGGCCTCAGGAATACAGGGAATGTACTGGGATCCTTAGCAGTCCTGGAGTGCTGTTCCTGGGCTGCATGACTTCATTCTGTCTGCACAGCTGCTTCCTTTTTCCCCTGGAGGGGCTTACAAGATGGCTGCCCCCAGCCTCACTTCCCACGTCATGGTTCTAGCTTCAGGGAGCTTCGGTCTCTGTGTTTCCTAGCCTCTGCATGGAAGTGAGAGTCCTTTTCCCTAGTGTTTGCGTTTGGTTGTTATGTCTATCCGCGATACTAGCGAGGCTTTTTGAGGAGCAAAGATATAATATCTGGAGGTAGGGAGGGTTAGTAGCTTCTACTAACTTTTGCGTCCAGTGATTTGGTGGCACAGTATAGAGAAAATGGTGACTGACATATCATTGTTCTAAAATTTCTATTTCTGTATCTGTTTTATGTTATGTAATATCTTAGTACAGTAGTACAGGTATATAGTTTGTAAATAAATATACACATATTGGAAGATGCATGCAAACATTTTCTGTGGTCAGGGATATGCAGTCAAAGCAGTATGGAGACCATTATGTGGTGGAATGTTTGCACTACATATAGGATCTTTATCTACAGTATCTCTCGGAATATTCAGTAATTCACACAAGGGGTGGTTTGTATCTTGAGAAACATAAACTACACATTTTCTTTCCTAATCCTAATATCAACTTCTTAAAGAGGCTTATATTCACAGATCTCGAAGTCTCCACCAGTGGAATTTCATGGTGTCAGTACGTGAAGTTCAAGCACATACCTTATGTCGTCGTGAGGAGGAAGGTGGCCAGTGTTGTGGGATTGTTACCAAGTTGTTTATACGTATTTGCATATAATTATATTTATATCAAAGTTAACAAAAGTTGTTAATTTAAAAGTTACAAATTGCCTGTTACTTCATTTTGAGATTTCTTAGTTCTGGACTTTTTCCTCCCTAGCATTTGAAGGTCCCTCCTGGTCCCACATGCTAAGATTCTAGAATGTTTTGTCAACTTCTTAGGACTCAAGATGTAGAGTGAAGATCCTTTAGTGATGGGGAAAGAATGCACCAGGAAACAGAGGTCTGGAACAGCCCTACCCCATTTCCATGAGCAGTGTGACTGAATTGCATTGGGTCTCAAGTTCTCCATGTATAAAATGGGAGTAGTGATGTCTCAGAGTCACTGTGAAGCTCAAATGCAATATTGAGCATGTTCCCTACAACATAAAGCCTTTAGAATGTAGGTTAAGGTAAAGAAAGGCCATTGTTTTAGTTTCTCATGAATCTTGATAAAGGACACACATAAGGGGAATTGTGAGGTGCCAAGAAAGCCGTCCCTGGGCCTAAGCAGTTGGACCCCTGGTGAAAGGAAGATCGTCCCTGGATGTGGTGCATGGCTGCTGGTCTCTGTGTCATGAAGATAAATTCAAGTCAGAACTGTACTTTTCTGGGGTGTTAAGTCCTTGAGGCCTGGCTCCTCATCTTGTTCCTGTGTATGTTATGTACTTAAAGGGTAAGAGATATCCTAATGAATCTCTAGTGCCTAACACAGTGCCTGGGAGGGCTTAGGCATGCAGGATGTTTAGTGAGTGGAAGATAAATGCATCATTATACCCATTTGTATTTCCAACATATGTCACAGGATGGGGAGCCCAGATGGTGTTTGGTCAAGAGGCAGTAGGGTATAGGATGGAGGACAAGAACTTCAGCTTCTGAAACCCAGACCAGGTTCAGTTGCTGAACCTCTTGGAGTGTGTTTTCCCAATGATGAAAGGTAATAATTGTATAAATCATGCAGATTTAATGAGATGATGCAAGTTAACACAGAATCTAGCTTACAAAACGTTAACTATTGCCGTCATCATCACTATGAATAACGTGATTAGCATTATTGGTAGCTCATTGATAATCATGATTCAGAACTTGAAAGTTCAGGAGCTACATTTTGCCTTCAAGTCTTTAACTGCCTTCTCTTAAATTTTCTTTTGGTCATGATTTCTGTTGCAATTTCAACCTAACTGTTCACATGTACTTATGTTTTTAGGCCAAGTTCACTTCAGTGCTCTTGAGCTTGACCTCTGTCTATAGGAAATTCTTACTGCCTGGCAAGGTTTCAGGCTAGTTTTTTTAGACTAGGATTGTACCCTAGAATTAATGACAGGAGGTTGGCTTTACAATTTAATATCCAGTATAACAGTGAAAAGCAGATCTGCAGTCACTTGTTTTCCTCTTTGACCTTCAGCTGCTCTTTGGCTGGGGAGCAGTTGAGGGCACTGTTTAGGAATCAGAGAGTGGATTTCCATGGCTTTAATGCTTTTGTCAGCAGTACATTGATTCAGGGAAATTTGTCCACATTTGAGTCTGTCTTCATCCATAGCCCCAGCAGGCACACCCACTTTTCTCCTTTGGACAATGAAGGAATGAGGGTGCCTCATCTTTGATCCTGTGGTTTTAGGTGATGAGGGTGAGTGGGGGCTTCTGCTGACCTCTGCTCAGAGGCTGCAGTATGGGTGGAGTCTTCTGTAGCTTTGTGTTTCCTGGTCAAATTTCTTAATTAAGTATAATACTTTATCATTTATTTCCAAAGAGCATAGATGGAAAGGGAGGGTGGTAGTCATTTTCACTGAGTTGGAAATTCATTGATGACTTTTATTTGTATTTTGTAAAGTCTATTCAATACTTGTAGACGTGCTGGATGACTGTAGAAACTCTAAACCATGAGAAAGTCAGGCCAGCATGATAGTTACAGGATGATTTTTTTCACAGTCTGTGGCCCAACCCCCCCTTCTCTGACACAGTCTCTCCCTTCCTTGCAATTCCCTTTATTGACACTAGTGAGGTATCAAGTCTAAGCCTTGATATAGTTGACCTTCATAAGTATAAGATGATTCCTAATATACCGTGGGTCGAAAACTGTTATTATTTAGCGAGAACGATGATAGAGGAAGGAAGGTAGTTCTTGCACTTGATTCCAGTGTGGGCAGGTGGGGAAGGGAAGGCCTGGAAAGAACTCAAAGATCAGAGGAACACCTTTAACCAGAGAAGCATCAGCATGACGATCTGGAGGGGGCTTTCATGGAAGCTTTGAGAAGTCAACATGGCCAGTAGTGAGTAGCCTGCAGAGGGTTTCGACTGATGTCTGTGGGCAGCCACTGCTTCTGCACGGCCATTGCCTGTCACCTACATTCAGAGGTAGGCCTGCAGCCACTGTCAGGAGAAGAGGTGGATGTGCAAGTGGGCTCTGCTGAGAGCCTCATCCTACGTGTGTGCTGATATCCTTCAAGTAATGGTTGTTCTTGACTTTCTGCAGGTTCCTTTATTGGCCAACTCTAACCCCGAACCCTACGGAAAAGGAGCTCCTGGGAAATGTCATCCTTGTATTAGCCAGATTGACAATCGGATAATCCAGGATAGTGCACAGCAGGCCAGTGTAGTGGTGTCTGTGCAGGGTATGTGAGTGTGTCTGTGTGTACATGCATGCATGTATGCAAATATGTATGTGTTTGCATGCACGTGTATATGTGTATGCATGTGTGTATGGTACATGTATGCACACACACACATGCTGCAAATCCCCTGGATGGACATATGTAGGAACATTAGAAATAGAAAGAGAATTCCTGGATTAGAGAGCCTCTTAAGGCCAATTCCTTGCAGTCAGAGCAGGTTCAACTGGAAGGGGCAGAGGAAGGGGCAGAAGGGGCATTTGCCAGCCCCTGGCCCTCCGTCCACATGTTCATGGGAAGGCGTTTTTGCCTTTCTCCCCTTCTTTCTTCCCTGGCCTCTGTGTCACATTACAATGTCATTCCCTTTCTTCTCTCCTTCTGTTTTTCAATCCTTCTCCCTGATTCACCTGACTCATTTGTCCTTTTGGTTTCAGATTTAATGCTCCTGCCTCCATGAAGCCTTCCCTGATCTCTCAAATGTACGTTAGATGTCCCTTTGTTTCCCAGTCATAGTGCTCATTGTGGT